>JAJHPC010000018.1:4805979-5333479 GCA_024447665.1 Juncus inflexus
ATATTCTCATAGTGTGGTCAGTCCAGTACGTGTTCTCTAACACGTACCTATATTCCAGACTTGACATCTCTATGTCCATGATCAGCAGAACATGATCATCCAGCATGCGAATATACTAGTATGGATATGTAGCTTCTTACTTGAAGTATGTCTATCACTATAAACATCCTACATATCACTAGGGATAGTTTAGAATGTCATTCGGTGGTTCACAGTTCTACTATCAGAATCACGTATTCTGATGACGTGAACCCGAAGTGTCATTCTTGGTTGATATAAGAAATATACATTCACAACCCATACACACAGATATATATAAGAAACAACCTTTATTGAATAAATAATAATGTCATTATCCATTTTCTAGCACAAATACATTTGGCATAGGGCACTAATCCTACAGTCTCCCACTTGCACTAGGCCAATTCTAAGCATCTTATGCCCATAGACCTAACATGACCCTCATGCTTCGCTTGTGGGAGTGGTTTAGTTAATGGATTGGCGACATTGTCGTCCGATGGCACTCTACACATTTTAACATCACCCCTTTGTATGATCTCGCTGATTAGATGGAAGCGTCGCAGTATGTGCTTGGACTTTTGGTGAGATCTCGGTTCCTTTGATTGTGCGATCGCTCCATTGTTGTCACAATATAGATCCACTGGTTCCAAGATATTCGGAACTACTCTTAGCTCCTCCAAAAGGTTCTTTATCCAAACGCTTCTTTAGCCACTTCTGCAGCAGCTATATACTCTGCTTCCGTTGACGAATCTGCCACAGTACATTGCTTGGAACTCTTCCATGTCACTGCGCCTCCATTTAGGCAAAATAAATAACCTGATTGCGATCTGAAGTCATCTGAGTCTGTCTAGAAGCTTGCGTCGGTGTAACCTTTTACAACGAGCTCGTCTTCCTGACCTCCATAAACTAGGAACATGTCCTTAGTTCTTCGTAAGTACTTAAGGATTATTTTAACAACTATCCAGTGACTCTCACCTGGATTAGACTGGAACCTTCTTGCGCTCAATGAGTATGACACATCCGGTCTAGTACATATCATGGGATCTTAGTCATGCGTCTTCGTTCCTGCTCATTTGTATGACACTGTGTCTTACTGAGAGACACGCCATGTGACAAGGGCAAAAATCCTTTCTTGGATTCTTGCATTCTGAACTGTTTCATTACCTTGTCTATGTATGTACTTTGACTCAGGCCTATAAGCTTTCTAGACCTATCTCTATAGATCCTGATTCTTAGCACGTAGGAGGCTTCTCCTAGGTCTTTCATCGCGAAACTATCTCCCAACAATTTCTTGACGTTCAATAATGTTGGTACGTCATTTCCCATGAGTAATATGTCATCTACATAAAGCACCAAGAATACTACCGTGCTCCCACTGAACTTCATGTAAACACAAGGCTCACCTTCACTTTTGGTAAAACCAAAACTTTTGATGACTTCATCAAAACGAAGGTTCCAATTTCGAGATGCTTGCTTCAATCCATAGATGGATTTCTGAAGCTTGCAAACCTTACCAGAATTCTTAGGATCGACAAAACCCTCGGGTTGCATCATATGCGCATTCTCGGTCAGATTTTCGTTTAAGAAAGCTGTTTTGACATCCATTTGCCATAATTCATAGTCATAATATGCTGCTATGGCTAACAGAATTCTGTTGGATTTAAGCATAGCTACTGGTGAGAAAGTTTCGTCATAGTCAATACCATGAACTTGTTTGAAACCTTTCGCCACAAGCCTAGCTTTGTAGGTTTGTACCTTTCCATCAACGTCAGTCTTCTTCTTGAAGACCCACTTACATCCGATGGTCTTCAAGCCTTCGGATGGGTCAATCAAATTCCAAACTTGATTGTCTAGAATGGATTGCATCTCGGCTCTCATGGCCTCTAACCATTTATGAGAGTCGGGACTCTTCATAGCATCTTGGTAGGACGTTAGTTCATCATCTATGAACGTCACATCATCATCATTAGACACGAGAAATCCGTATCTCTCGGGCTCATGATGAATCCTACTAGTTTTGCGTTGAGTCTGTTGTGTTTTAAGCTCGCTAACTCCTTAAGAGCTTGATTGTTCCTCCATCATAGGTTCTGCAACTATAGGTGGGTCTCGAATTTCTTCGAGTTGCACTATACTCCCACTACTTCTCATAGAGACAAACTCTCTTTCCAAGAAGGCTCCATTGCAAGCAACAAACACTTTGTTCTCTGATGGGTGGTAAAAGTAATATCCTTTGGTTTCCTTCGGATATCCCACAAACTGACACTTATCAGATTTGGGTCCGAGTTTATCGGGAAACTGACGTTTGGCACAAGTCTCACATCCCCAAATTTTAAGAAAAGACAACTTGGGGCTTTTCCCCGTCCATATCTCATATGGCGTCTTTTGAACCGCTTTGGATGAAATCCTGTTCAGTATGAATGCGACAGTCTCAAGAGCGTAACCCCAGAAAGACATTGAAAGACTACTCGTTTGACTCATCATCGATCGAACCATATCCAATAAGGTTCGATTCCTCCTTTCGGACATTCCATTCCATTGAGGAGTTCCTGGAGGAGTCAGTTGTGAAACTATTCCACATTCTTTGAGATGATCCTCAAATTCCTGACTCAGATATTCGCCTCCTCGATCAGATCGAAGTGCTTTAATCTTCTTGCCAAGTTGATTCTGTACTTCATTCTTAAATTCTTTGAACACTTCAAAGGATTCAGACTTGTGCTTCATTAGGTAGACATAACCATATCTACTGAAGTCGTCCGTGAAAGTTATGAAGTACCGATATCCACCTCTAGTGGGCATACTCATTGGTCCACATACATCAGTATGTTTGAGTTGTAATAAGTCATTGACCCATTCTCCAACTTTTGTGAAGGGTTTCTTAGTCATCTTGCCAAGTAAACAAGACTCGCACGTCTCAAATGATTCCAAATCAAATGAGTCTAAAAGTCCACGAGAGTGGAGTTTAGAAATGTGTTTCTCATTTATATGGCCTAAGCGACAGTGCCAGAGGTATGTTGTATTTGAGTCATTCGGTTTAAATCTTTTAGTGTTAATGTTATATATGGACTTATAATTCTCTTTCTTAAGATCTAGTACGTAAAGATCTCTTTCTAATAGAACATTTTCATAGAAGAGATTATCCTTTAAGATAGAACAATTATTATTCTCAATAGCAAATTTTTAACTATCCAAAGCTAGACTAGAAAAAGAAATATATTTCTGCTCATAGGAGGTACAAAATAAGAATTATTAAGTACTAATACAAGTCTACTAGGCAAAGTCAGTAAATAAGTTCATACGGCTAATACAGCAACTCTTGCTCCATTTCCCACACGCAGATCGACTTCGCCCTTAGCTAATCTCCTACCCTTTTGTAGTCCCTGCACATCATTACAAATGTGAGTACCACATCCGGTATCCAATACCCAAGATTTTGGAGTAAGTGAATTAGTTTCAATAACAAAAATACCTGAAGCGGTAGTCACACTACCCTTCTTGATTTCGTCCTGATAGAGTTTGCAGTTTCTCTTCCAATGGCCAACCTTGTTGCAATGGAAGTAAACTTCCTCTTTGTCTTTCTTGATCTTAGGTTTAGGCAACACCTTGCCTTTACCCTTTCTCTTGTTCCCAGTCTTCTTACCCTTCTTCTTGTGAACCATTAGAACGTCTTTGACAACATTTGTCTTCGTGTCCTCATATGAGTTCTTAAGCATCCCATGCAACTCGGTGATGGATTTCTCCATCTGTTGCATATTATAGTTCATGATGAATTGCTTAAAACTAGGAGGTAACGACCCGAGAATTATGTCAACAGCCAATTCTTTGGGCATAGCTGAACCAAGCCTCTCCAATTGATCAAGATAGCTCTTCATCTTGAGTACATGAGCACTCACAGATGAACCTTCAACCATCTTTGTGTCAGTCAGAGAGACGGTCGCTTTGTAGCGCTCAACTCTAGCCTGCTCTTGGAACATTTCCTTGAGAGTTACGATCATATCGTAAGCACCCATGTCCTCCAATTGCTTCTGAAGCTCGGAGGTCATGGTCGCTAGCATGAGACAAGCTATCTCTGTGTCGTCTTTAACGTATTTAGCATACGCATCTCGGACAGCCCTTGTGGCTCCCTGTTCTGGTTCCTCTGGGTAAGCCTCTTCTATGACATAGAGGTTATTGTCAGCCTTGAGAACAATTCTCAGGTTTCTAAACCAGTCAAGGAAGTTAGACCCATTGAGCTTATCCTTCTCAAGGATAGATCGCAAATTCAACCCAGTTGAATTATTATTTGTCATTATTCTACAAGTTAAAATATAAAGTGTCATTATTATTTATTCAGTGGGGTTGTTTTGTTTTGGTGTTTCTTATAATGTACTCCCACTATTTTTCTTCAAATCAACCACCTTCAGTAGTATTGATTCAGAAACTTCAAATGAATGAGGTTTCATAGTGAGTCAAGATCTGTATTTCATTGAGTATTAAGTGCGCTTTGGCGCAACCCTCAATACACAATTATTTAGGTAGGAACACTTCCAATTGTATCATATACAACTCTTTTCTTTTATGGAATGAGCATCATATGCCAAAAACTATTTCCGTGATGTTTTGAAATAATATTTTTCAAAACCCTAAAATTGATTATACTAGAATTTAAATAATTTTAAATATGTAATCGACAATTATTTCCTTAACGAACGCTCTTATGCCACTGTTGGAAAATCCATAGCCTTGTATGTTATATGCGCAGTAGAACCTATGGATTTAATCCGCCCTAGGATCCACGTTAAGGGAATAAAAGTACGAGATTAGCCATTAAAATTTATACCTCGGATCTTCCTGATCCGCGAGATAAGGAACGGATATAGGTCTGAACTTTTCCGACTCGCAACCGTCTCCTTCCCGAATCTCGGCTCACCAAGCTCCTTCCTATTGTTCGGCTCGAAGAACTCCTTCTTGAAGCTCGGCTCGCGAAACTCTTCTTGAAGCTCGGCTCGAGAGATAGCTTCTTCTCCTAGGGATGAAGATAGATCGCTCGCAAGTTCTCAAGGTAGAGAACCTCTACTCGTATCTACGTGAACTTCACTCGAACGGATTAACCGGACTTGGCTAGACAAGTCCGGAAATACTTTCCGAATATCTCTCAAAACTCTCTCTCTCTCTCTCTCTTTTCTGTGTAAACACGGCCTCTCAGGCTACAGAGTTGTGTGTCAAATAGAGAGACCCTGCCCTTCTATTTATACTAGAGAGAGAGGCGAACGATTGCTTAGTTACCATAACTAAAACCCTAATCTGCGCCTATTCCGTTGCCAACGGAACTATTCCGTTGCCAACGGAATAGGTATTTCCATAATGAAATACTTGGCAGCTAAGGTTATTACAGTTTCCATATATATTCCGTTGGGAACGGAACTATTCCCTTGCCAACGGAATGGCACTGTTTCGTTCAATCAATTATCCAATAATTGATTATTTCGTTCACCAATTTATACATCGCATGTATAACTGTTTTGAGGCATTTTCATCCCGTACGAATGGAGTTCGTTGTGTGTCCGTGTTGGTTCCATTTAACGCTGGCAACGATCTTCTAAAGATCGTAAGTCATGAGTAACCTCTAGACTGATGTCATGACTACCCATGTTAAATGAAATGATCAGCGATCGTAAACCTATCTGAATAGACATTTGCTTATTCCTTTTGTTCTACGATATACGTCTTGATCACAAGGCACGGTAATATGTTATCCTTGAGTTTGATCAAAGTCTCTTTCCTGATCGAGAATTAGACCGAATAAATACAAAATGATATTAACAACACATGTTAATCCATTTTGAGCATGGCCATGCATTTCGTTCAGCCCTAGTTCATCAGGGGGACCAGAGATATGTCCCTCATGACGAGAGGAACAAATCCCATCTTGGTCACTCACATTCCTCGTCATGATTCAGTGCATACCTAATGATGACCCTAATGATCATCCTGTTACCTCAGGTATCCATGGTGACCTCAGGTCGTAGGAACAAGCATACTATTCATATGAGAATCACTAATGGACATATACCACGCATATTCTTATAGTGTGGTCAGTCCAGTACGTGTTCTCTAACATGTACCTATATTCCCGACTTGACATCTCTCTGTCCATGATCAGCAGAACATGATCATCCAGCATGCGAATATACTAGTGTGGATATTTAGCTTCTTACTTGAAGTATGTCTATCTTTATAAACATCCTACATATCACTAGGGATAGTTTAGAATGTCATTCGTTGGTTCACAGTTCTACTATTAGAATCACGTATTCTTGATGACGTGAACCCGAAGTGTCATTCTTGGTTGATATAAGAAATATACATTCACAACCCATACACACATAAGAAACAACCTTTATTGAATAAATAATAATGTCATAATCCATTTCCTAGCACAAATACATTTGGCCTAGGGTACTAATCCTACATTAAATATCATCAAACTGAGAACAACAAACTCCCCCTTTTGATGATTTTCAAAAGTATTGCGAGAAATAAGCAATTTTATTTTCTTCTCCTCCTTTTTGAAAAACAATCAAAAGAAACACAAGACGGGAGAGCAAAATGACATCCCCTAAATATGTACTCCCCCTTAAATTAATAACCTAGTTAAGAAATATAACTACATGCACACACACATTTTTGCATTAAGCCGTAATAAATAAAATCGCAATACAATAAATATTAGAAAGAAATTTCAATTTCAATATACTATGACACAAAAGATAAAATAAAATTCAAATATTCATACGTAGAAATAAAACAAAATAAATATTTCATAAAGTCTTGATGAAAAGAAAGAGCAGAAGATTTGGAGATGGAAGAAGTGCCACGGGTCATTCGGCTAGTCCGCCGAAGTAGGAGGGATTAGGGTTAGAAGAGGAAGCGCCACGAGAGTAATGGCCAAGAAGAAACGCTTGAAGGTTCTGGTAGTTCTCTTGAAGACTTTGAAAGTTTTCTTGTTGAACTTGGAAATTCATTGTTGAACCTAAGAAGTTGCTTCTAGCTTGGCGTCAATTGCATCTAACTGATGGAATATTTGTTGGTTTTATTCCAGAAGGGCGACCTGATTCAGATTGAAGCGATGAGCCATCAATCGTACCACTTAGTCGGCTGTACCGGTTGTGAAGTCAAAATCGACCGCATCATTGGCCTCTCGATTTGCGGCTTCGTGGTTGGCGTCTTGGGCTGCGGGATCTACCGAAGGGGGACGTGTCTCCCCAGTGACGGCTTGAGGGTTTGAGGAACTTCCTGAGATATTGAAGAATTTCGATGGACAATTCGACGGCCAAACCGGTTGACCAATTATATGCAATAGGAGAAAGACATGATAGATCTTAGATTTGTCCTTTCCCCACTTTTGATCATACTTAGATGGTATTAATCCATACATTTTGTACTTGTCCGGATGAAGAAAATCCATATTTTCAATAGGATCATCCATCACTTGGTGGGGAATCTCAATATTCAACCTTTGACAAATCCGTGATAAGAGTTTCCCGTAGGGAATATTTCCAATCTTTGAAAATTATTTCATATGGTGATAAATTAAAAAGAGAATATGAATCTGCTTAGATTTGTACCATAAATGACGAAAGGAGTGCGCATTTATTCTCTCGAAATTAGTCTTAAAATCCTCAACGGGCATGAGGATATTATTCACGAAGTGAAATACAATTCATTGTCTTGGAGTGTAACACGTCACCTTATTGTAAGGAGTATTCCCAAGTAAATACAATTTAAAGAGCTTGTACTCATCGTTATTGAGCAATGGTTCCTTGCGAGTAAGGTAAAAACCCTCATGATCCGAACATGAACCAAACCTGAAGCATGCACGCAAAAAAGCCGTGTTGATGACCACATCATTTCCGAAAAGAGGGTTTGTCATCATAGGTGGCGTTGACATAAAATAACCATACAAGTTCGGTGAACCCCGCATATGAGACGTTCAATAGTCGAGTAAATTTCCAAAAGTTGGCAAATTCAATACCGAATCATAAACTTCCGGACTATTTTCAGGTCGAAGCACATGAAAGCACTTGAAAGGATTTTTGATTCGAAATATATCCTGATATTTTTCGTAACTAGGCATATCTTTGAAAAGAATGTATTTTCGGGTTCATTGAAGTTGAAGTGAGGGTCTTTGTTAGCGGTCCTTTTGGTTATTGGTTTCTTGCTAACGGATTTCGGATTGGGTGCCATTAGAGTAACTTAAAGTTGATAGAAAGAGAGAGAGAAGTGGAGTTATACCAAAGCTGAGATGAATCCTTGTAGATAGAGTTGCCGAAAGCTTGATTTCGCGAAGAACCATCACGAGAGGCGACCAACAAATCCAATTTAAAAAGCTTCGAATACAAAGAATGTAGTGAGATTTGGTATTTTTGAGAGAGGATTTGGTGGTTATTGGAGATTTGGAGTTGATTTGGAGTGGTTTAGAGTCTAAACCGGTTGGATTTGGGGGTTATTTTAATGAAATTAAGCATTAGGGTTTGGAGTTTCTGAGAGAGAGAAGGGTTAAAAGGCGTCTTAATGGTGAAGGTTATGAGTATTGGGAGAGAGAAGGGTGTTCCATCGGGTATCTAAGATGGAAAATTGAATTAAAGTCCAGAATTTCCTTTCCATTTTTTAACCATCACGTTATTCCATTGTCAATGGAATATTCCGTTGAGAACGGAATCCGTCTGTCTCGTGATTTCTGAGAAAAAATACATTCTGTTCGGGACGGAATATGTTCCCGTTGGGAACCGAATGTCTCTGAGTTTTTGAGGGTTTTGGGTTTAAAAGTTGCGTTTTTGCTCAAACTTTCATCAAATAAAACTATGTTTATTAAATACTCAATTATATTATAAGTAAGCGCAATCAAATAATATTTCAAAAATAAAAATAAAATAAAAATACAGGAACAAACCATTGAAAATGGAGGAGAATCCATTAGAAATGCCCAAAAATCATGAAAATTATAATAAATGAGAATTTAATCTTTTAATTCAAGTATACCGAGCTTTAACCTCAGATCAGAGAATTGTGCATAGGCGAGTGACTTCGTGAAGATATCTGTGACTTGTTCAGTTGTTCCAACATGAAAAATCTCTACGTTCTCCTTGTCGACTTGATAGTGAGTAAAATGATGGCGGATCTTGATGTGTTTCATCTTGGAGTGTTGCACGAGATTTTTGGCGATACAGATTGCACATGTATTATAGCACATAATTGGTATCTTCTGAAAGTCGAGTCCATAGTCACCGAGCATTTAATTTAGCCACCAAAGTTGAGCACAACAGCTTCTAACGGTGACATATTCTACTTCGGCCGATGAAAGAGCAGCTGAATTATGTTTTCGGCTCGACCAGGAAACTAGATTGCCTCCAAAGAATTGACAAGTACTACTCGTACTTTTTCGACCCACTTTTGAGCCTGCAAAATCAACATCGATATACCTAAAAGTGACAGACTACTGTCATGGCCATATAATAACTCTAGGTTAATTGTCCCTTTTAGGTATCTAAATATCCATTTAACCGCATTTAGGTATGAAATTTTGGGTTTTCTTGAAATCGGGCTCATAAGCATTGACAAATATAATATCAAGTCTACTAGCCGTTAAATAAGGTAAACTATCGATCATACCTCGGTAACCAAAAATGTCTACGGATTCATCGGCATCGAGCTTTATATCTTTCACCATTGGCGTATCTCTAGTCTTTCCTTGGTCTATACCGAATCTTTTGAGCAATTCATTTGTATACTTAGCTTGGTTGATGAAAATATCATCGGCAGTTTGTTTGATTTGCAATTCAAGGAAGAAGTTGAGTTCACCTATCATGCTCATCTCGAACTCACTACGCATTAAAACAGAAAACTCCTCGGCAAGTTCCGCATCATTAGATCCAAATATAATGTCATCAACATGAAGTTAAACTAATAAAATTGAATCTTTCCTTTTCTTTGTGAAGAGTGTGGTGTCGCTTTTCCCTCATTTGAATCCATGGGATGTGAGGAAAGATGATAATCATCCATATCATGCTCTAGGCGCTTGCTTTAATCCATACAACGCCTTCGTCAACTTGTATACGTGATCAGAATTTGTTGGATCCTTGAAGCTAGGAGATTGCTCGACGTAGACTTCTTCTCCGAGGAACCCATTTTAGAAAGGTGCTCTTAACGTTCATTTGAAAGAGTGTGAACCCTTTAATTGAAGCGTACGATAAGAGCAATCTAATGGATTCCAATCAGGCAACCGGAGAAAAAGTCTCTTCTTATTGCTTGAATCCTTGAGCAACAAGTCTCACCTTGTTTCGCACAACCGTACCATGCTCCTCAAGTTTGTTTCAGAAAATTCATTTAGTACCGATAATGTATCGGTTATCGGGTCAAGGTGCTAGGGTCCATACCCAGTTAAGCTTAAATTGGGTAAGTTCCTTTTGCATGGCAAGAATCCAATCGTTGTCTCCATTCGCCTCTTAAAAGGATTTTGGTTTGGTTTGGAGGGGAAGGCACAAAAAGTGACTAGGTTTCTCGTGCCGGATCGGGTTCGAATTCTTTCTCGTGGGTATTCCAAAACATTCATTAGCGGATGTGTGGATAGTTCTCATAGTACTTCTGGAATTTGATGCTGAGGTTATTCTGGTTCGGGTTGATTCATCCGTTGAGGGTCGACTTGATTAGGGTTTTGAGTTTGTTGAGTAGAATTGTCCTCATTTGGTTGATTTTCTGGCATTGCAGTATTGTCGGTTTTGTTTAAAGTCGGATCACCAAGGTTGAGCTTGATGATATTTGGTTGGTGTCCTCCCGTCAACCCGCAACTTGTACCTGTATCTGTCATAGAAATATCTTTCTCGGCTCAATTTTTAGTTTCATCAAAGTGTAAATGCACCTATCCAACAATAATTCGTGAATATTTAATGTAAACTCTATAAATTTTACTGTAGGATTAGTGCCCTAGCCCAAATGTATTTGTACTAGGAAATGGATTATGTATGAAGACATTATTATTTATTCAATAAACGTTGTTTCTTATATATCTATGTGTATGGGTTGTGAATATAAATCTTATATCAACCAAGAATGACACTACGGGTTCACGTCATCAGAATACGTGATTCTGATAGTAGAACTATGAACCAACAAATGACATTCTAAACTGTCCCTAGTGATATGTAGGATGTTTATAGAGATAGACACAATTCAGGTAAGAAGCTACATATCCACACTAGTATATTCGCATGCTGGATGATCATGTTCTGCTGATCATGGACATAGAGATGTCAAGCCTGGAATATAGGTACGTGTTAGAGAACACGTACTGGACTGACCACACTATGAGAATATGCAAGGTATATGTCATTAGTGATTCTCATATGAATAGTGTGCTTGTTCCTACGACCTGAGGTCACCATGGATTCCTGTATGTGGAACTGCATACATTAATATGATCCTACGTCATTCGTAACGGGATGATTATTAAGGTCATCATTAGGTATGCATTGAATCATGACGAGGAATGTGAGTGATCAAGATGGGATTTATTCCTCTCGACAAGAGGGAGATATCTCTGGGCCCCCAGATGAACTAGGACTGAAGGAAAAGCATGGCCATGCTCAAAATGGATTAACATGTGTTGTTAATATCATTTTGTATCTACTAAGTTTAATTCTCGATCAGGAAAGAGACTTTGATCAAACTCAACGATGGCATATTACCGTGCCTTGTGATCAAGACATATAACGTAGAACAAAAGGAATAAGCAAATGTGTATTCAGATAGGTTTATGATCGCTGATCATTTCATTTAACATGGGTAGTCATGACATCAGCCTATAGGTTTCTCATGACTTGCCATCTTTAGAAGATCGTTGCCAGCATTAAATGGAACCTACACGGTCACACAATGAACTCCATTCGTACGGGATGAATATGCCTCAAAACAGTTATACATATGATGTATAAATTGGTGAACGAAATAATCAATTATTGGATAATTGATTGAACAAAACAGTGCCATTCCGTTGGCAATGGAATAGTTCCGTTCCCTACGGAATATATATGGAAACTATAATAACCTTAGCTCCCAAGTATTCCGTTATGGAAATACCTATTCCGTTGGCAACGGAATAGTTTCGTTGGCAACGGAATAAGTGCAGATTAGGGTTTTTAGTTATGGTAACTGAGCAATCGTTCGCCTCTCTCTCTAGTATAAATAGAAGGGCATGGTCTCTCTATTCTACAAATAATTCAGAAGCCTTTGTGGCCATCTATTACACAAAAAAGAGAGAGAAAGTTTTGAGAGGTTTTCGGAAAGTATTTCCGGACTTGTCTAGCCAACTCCGGTTATTCCGTATGCCTGAAGTTCGCATGGATATGAGTAGAGGTTCTCTATCTTGAGAACTTGCGAGCGATCGATCTTCATCCCTAGGAGAAACAAGGAGGCCGCGAGTCGTGCTTCATGAAGGAGAAGGTTGCTAATCAGAAAAGTTCTGACCTACATTTGTTCTTCGTCTCGCGGATCAGTAAGATCCGAGATATAAATTTTAATAGTGAATCTCGTACTTTTATTCCCTTAACGAAGATCCTAAGGCGGGTTAAATCCATAGGTTCCGCTGCGCATGTAACGTACATGGCTATGAATTTTCCAACATTTACTTGTATCAGAATATCCAACGAAGATACCTTAGTTAGATTTCGAGTCAAACTTATCAAGTTTATTAGATTCATCAAGAATGAAATACTTACATCCAAAAACCTTCATGTAAGAGATATTGGGCATGTGACTGTACCATAATTCATAAGGTGTCTTTTTCAAAAATGACCTCAGGCTGATGCGATTTCTGACATGACAAGCAGTATTAACTGCCTCAGCCCAAAGGTATTTCGGAGTTGGGTGTTCATTTAACATGGCACAGGCAAGCACAATTTTGTCATGGAGTGTGTGAAGCGGAAAATTCTTGTTTATATCCCTTTTGTGAGCAAAAGTCATCAAATTTTATATTTTTAAACTTGGCACCATAATCGATACGAATCGTAATGATAGTGGTGCTTTGTTCATTTTTCACAAGGGAGGAAAATTTGATGAACACATCACATGTTTCGTTCTTTTGGATCAAGAAATAAACCCAAATAAAGCGAGAGTAATTATCAGCTTTAGAAAATAGTACTTTTTTTCCGGTGAGCCTAGAAATGCTCATGGAGAGTATATTCACAGACTGGATGATCATGTTCTGCTGATCATGTACGTAGGGATGTCAAGTCTGGAATACAGGCACGTATTAGAGAACACATACTGGACTGACCACACTATGAGAATATGCATGGTATATGTCATTAGTGATTCTCATATGAATAATGTGCTTGTTCTTACGACCTGAGGTTACCATGGATTCCTATATGAGGAACTGCATACTTTAATATGATCTTACGTCATCCGTAACGGGATGATCATTAGGGTCATCATTAGGTATGCATTGAATCATGACGAGGAATGTGAGTGACCAAGATGGGATTTGTTCCTCTCGTCATGAGCGAGATATCTCTGGGCCCCCTGATGAACTAGGACTGAAGGAAATACATGGCCATGCTCAAAATGGATTAACATGTATTGTTAATATCATTTTGTATTTATTCTGTCTAATTCTCGATCCGGAAAGAGACTTTGATCAAACTCAAGGATGACATATTACCGTGCCTTGTGATCAAGACATATATCATAGAACAAAAGGAATAATCAAATGTCTATTCAGATAGGTTTTTGATCGCTGATCATTTCATTTAACACGGGTAGTCATGACACCAGTCTAGAGGTTACTCATGACTTACGATCTTTGGAAGATCATTGCCAGCGTTAAATAGAATCTGCACGGTCACACATAGAACAACGTTTAGTCGGGAAGGAAATGCTCTTAAATAGTTATACATATGATGTATAAATAGGTGAAGGAAATAATCGATCATTGGATGATTGATATGAGTGATGTGCAAAAATCAGCATAGTTCCGTTGCCAATGGAAGTTCCGTTGCCAATGGAATAGTTCCGTTGGCAACAGAACTCAGCCAATTTCTCGACAGCCATGTTTTTAGATTAGGAAACCCTATTCCGTTGGCAACGGAATAGGTCCGTGGGGAACGGATAAGCGCTGTAATTTGGGTTTTTGTTATGGTAACTAAGCAATCCTTTGCCTCCCTCTCTGGAATAAATAGAGGGACAGTCCCCCTCTATTAGACACACATTACAGAGCCTCATGAAAGTATTTAAGGACTCGTCTAGCCGAGTTCGGTTATTCTGACGATTCGAAGTTCGACGTGGATACGAGTAGAGGTCTTCTTCTTTGAAGACTAGTGAGCGATCAAGTTCTTCATCCCTAGGAAGAGCAAGAAGGTTCTCAGAGTCGAGCTTCAGAAGCCAGGAAGGAGAAGGAAGCAAGACGGAAGTTCATTCAGACCTACATCCGCTTCTCTCTCCCGGAACAGGAAGATCCGAGGTATAAATTTTAATAGCATAATCTCGTACCTTTCTTCACTTTACGATGATCCTAGGGAGGGTTTAACCCGTAGGTTCCGCTGTGCATGTAACGTACATGGCTATGGGTTTCCCAACACGAAAATGTAGGATTAGTGCCCTAGGCCAAATGTATTTGTGCTAGGAAATGGATTATGTATTAAGACATTATTATTTATTCAATAAAGGTCGTTTCTAATATATCTGTGTGTATCGGCTTTGAATGTAAATCTTATATCAACCAAGAATGACACTTCGGGTTCACGTCATTAGAATACGTGATTCTGATAGTAGAAATGTGAACCAACAAATGACATTCTAAACCGTCCCTAGTGATATGTGGGATGTTTACAGAGATAAACATACTTCAGGTAAGAAGCTACATATCTACACTAGTATATTCGCAGGATGGATGATCATGTTCTGCGAATCATGGACATAGGGATGTCAAGTCTGGAATATAGGTTCGTGTTAGAGAACACGTGCTGGACTGACAACACTATGAGAATATGCATGGTATATGTCATTAGTGATTCTCATATGAATAGTGTGCTTGTTCCTACGACCTGAGGTCACCATAGTGTCCTGTATGAGGAACTGCATACTTTAATATGATCTTACGTCATCCGTAATGGGATGATCATTAGGGTCTCTGATTAGGTATGCACTAAATCATGACGAGGAATGTGAGTGACCAAGATGGGATTTGTTCCTCTCCACAAGATGGGGATATCTCTGGGCCCCCTTGATGAACTAGGACTGGAGGAAATGCATGGCCATGCTCAAAATGGATTAACATGTGTTGTTAATATCATTATGTATTTACTCAGTCTAATTCTCGATCAGGAAACAAACTTTGATCAAACTCAAGGATGACATATTACCCGTGCCTTGCGATCAAGATGTATATCGTAGAACAAAAGAAATAAGCAAATGTCTATTCAGATAGGTTTATGATCGCTGATCATTTCATTTAACATGGGTAGTCGTGACATCAGTCTAGAGGTTACTCATGACTTACGATCTTTAGAAGATCGTTGCCAGTGTTAAATGGAACCTACACGGTCACACAATGAACTCCATTCGTACAGGATAAAAATATCTTAATAACAGTTATAAATGTGATGTATAAATGGGCGAAAGAATAAATCAAATATTGTATATTTGATTGTGCTAGAATTACTGTTCATGCGCAGGAATAACTATTCACATACTGGAATTACTGTTCACGCGTTCGAACGGAACACATATGGCATGTGTTGATTTGCTTGGCGGACAAGTATCGTTTATATGGAAACAATGGTCCGTTCGAAGCAGGAATTATTGTTCACGCAGCAGGCAGGATTTGTTTCCTTAATGAAAGTTGTCATTCTTTCACCCATCTCTCTAGTATAAATAAAGGGGTAGCCCCCTTCTATTCTACACACAATTCAGAAGCCTTAAAGGACGTCTATTACATAGAAAAAAGAGAGAATGTTTTGAGAGATTTTCGGAAAGTATTTCCAGACTTGTCCTGCCAAGTCCGGTGATAAGAGGTCTTTTTGCAGTCGTTTTACACTTACCAAAAGAAATTTATAACCCTAGACTTAACTACAATACAGTACACAGTGAAAGTAGGGGTCAAACCACAGAGAGCTATTTAGAGTAAACTAGGTGAAAAGATTACTTCTGTAATGAAAATGGACTCAACAAAAATCGAAAACTAAAATAAAGAGAAACTGTAACTACATGAAAACTAGTCGTTTGTGTAATCACGTGTTAACAAAGAAATTTATAAGTCCCCTAATTCATTAACAAAGTGTATATGTGGAATTTGAATTTAGGATGTCGAACACAAGGAAGCAAGGCCTTAAATGTTTTAACATTCGATTCTCACTGTTTATTTTAGTGTTGTGGTTTGGAAAAGTTGTTGTTATTTTAAATTTCCTTTTTTAAAAGTTTAAAAGAGAAAAAGTAGGGAAATGAGGACGATTTGTGTAACTTGAGAATCACTAATCTCAAAAGATAGCAAATTAATTATATGGTATTTATAAGCAAGGTTTAATTCATTTTCTTCCAAAAATCAATTAATAAACTCATCAAACTTCAGATCCATTCAAAAACTTCTATTTTAAAATTTTTCTTATACTTGATTCAACCCTTATTTGAATAAATGAAAACTCTTCCAAGTCAACATTACTCAAACAAATCTAATCACTTCTCATAAATATTTCATGTCAAATCATTCTTCTAAATAACTCAACTTAGATCTCACGAAAAAAAAGTCAAGATTTAATCTTAAAATACCATAATAAAATGCATAGTTTCACTTAAGATTTCATCAACAAAAGTCACACAAAAAGTCTTTCCCTACTCTTAAAACTACTCACTCATGTCCACAAAAACCATATTTACATATTCTTGATTCATTTTATTCATCCAAAAATAAAGAGAAAAATATAAATCAAACCCTAAAGATGCGAATCGTTCTCGATCTCTTCCCTTCTTGGTCAATTTGGCACTTACCCCTTCTAGATTAAGCACTTTCCTCTTTCTAAAATTCTACTCTCTCTTTTTACTCTCAAGAAATGAGGATTTGGAGCTTGTGGACATTAATGGTGGAAAAGAAAAAAATGAAGAGTGAAAATGGTGAAAAATGGATGAAGAAATGTGTGTGATAAATTGATGTGAGAATGGATGTATGAGTCCATCCTCTTGAGAGAGAAAAGGGGGTATTTTTATAGAGAAGGATGACCTAGAAAATACTTGGAAATAAGCATGTGGGACTAAAAATTTAACTTGATCCGGATTCTGAGTTAGGTAGCAATCTGGGGGGTCTTTAACACTCTTTGCCTTTATTTCTATTCAAATTCTGTTTGGGTGCAATTTTCTGGGTACATTTATCATTTCCCCTCAATTTTATCCGAATTCAATGGACTGGCCACGTGGCACCCTCTGATTGGCTACAGCTAAATTCTAGTATCCAATCCAGCGAACCAGATTCTTCCACGTGTCCCAGTCAACATCTGTTAAAACGCGTTTTGACACGTGGCGACGAGTGATTGGCTGAGGAGGGAATCCTCGTACAGCACTGCTGACAGCTGCAGAAAGCGTGTCCCGTGCATCTCCAGTTCTCTTCACTGGATGGTCCAGTGTTGCCCCAAGCGTGCGTTAATCAAGGAACGGAGACGTCCAGTCATTCGGAAAACGGAGGGAAAGGTGGTGGCAACAGGAAAAAACACATTTCCCCTGACGCATTTTGACACGTGGCGACGAGTGATTGGCTGAAATTCGAATCTCGTACTGATGCGTACTGACCTCGTTAGCGATGCTCCCCAATAAAAACTCGCCACGTGTCCTTCCTGTTGACTGGATCTGATTCGCTGATAATAACTGGATCTGCCACGTGTTACTTCTTGATTCGCTGATTTCCAACGGAGTCTGCCACGTGTCAGCATCTGATTGGTTGAAAATTGTTTGACTGGGTCAAAGGTTGACTTTGACCAAGGTTGACTAAATCTTATATTGCATTTTCTGGGAGTTCTGGAAGGTCTTTTTTCGCAAGATTTGTACCGTTGGATTTGTATCGTCGCGCTCTACGATTTGATACCCAATTTGACCCCTTTTGGAAAAGTTGACTTTTGGTCAACTCGCCGATTTCCTGGGTTTGACTTTTTGTCTTTTTGTGAATTTTGTAGGTCTCGGCTTGGATAGTCGGCGGATAAGGGTTATAAGAATTTTGGAGAATCGTGTGTAGGGTTTTTGCGGAGATTTGTCAAAAATTCGGCAATCTTTGGCTTAGGATTTTCAGATAGGCTCGTCGTTTGGAGTTGACTTTTCACCAAGTCGTCCAAATATCGTTTTCTCGGTCTTTTTACCTGAAAAATCACAAAAAAGTATACTAAGAGTTTCACAAATAAATTTTATTAATTTTAAACATTTTTCATACATTTTATGTGATTTAATGGTGAATTTTATATAATAAAAAACCCTAAAAATGTGTATAAAAAATACACATTACAATTCTCACCACACTTACTTCAAGCTTGCCCTCAAGCATGAATTTAAATCTAGTTTTAGGGTTTTTAGAATCCGTTTAAATTCATTTGAAAAGAGATTAAATTATTGCCACATAATTAGTCGATTATTATAATAATACACGAAAGTTGGTGAATGTCCATTAATAATTTTAAAATCTCAAGTTCGTTTCAACTCACCAATCTTTTATCCCAATTATCCATTTTCCACAAAATAGTACCCTAAAAAAACTTTTCTAATTTAACCCCCTAATTTTCGCACAAAAGCTTCAGCTAAATTTCACTTCGCCCTTTGAAACAGATTGAAAGTTCACACACCCAATTTCCAAGCATAAATTTTGTGTCTAATGACACTAAAATTCATTTATTTCTTTATTAAGAAGTATATACATATATATAATTTTCTTATTTTATATATATATTTTATTTATTTTTATTATTATTTTATTATTTTATTTATTTATTATTTATTTATTTTTCTATTTAATAATCTGATACCCCGGTCTTTGCCTTTCCGCGGCGGATCATATCCCTCTGGTCACTTCTAGCATACTCGGATTCGAGGCCATGCAGCAGGCCCTTCCGCGTGAATACCAATGATTCATCATCACCGATACCCAGCTACTTGGTACCATGCAAGTTGGATTGCCTGTAACCGAGCGTTAAGAACTATCTCTCGCGCCGTACACCCCTGAGGGTCACCATAAGACTAGGTGCAGCAGATTATTTAAAAATCATATCAAAATAATACGTTTTTGTACTAGAAAATAGGTGGTAGGTTTTCAATAAGTTTCAAAGGGCTGATAAAAATTAGACATTTCACGAGGTCATCGTTTGAAAATTAGGGATAATTTCAAAAAATTTAAATACGGCACTAGAGAATGGCAACGTTATATTTTGTCGTAAAATATTGAGGAGATGAACACATTATGTAATTTTTAAACCATTAATGGACTTTATATGGATAGTATAGATGAAATGAGATGGAATGGAAAATATTATGGCAAATAATTTAATAACCTTTAAGAGTTTTTAAAAAATTGTTCATCATTTTCCAAAACCCAAAACTTTTCAAAAACTTGTTACTTTGAAGGACTTGATTTCAAAACTCTGCTTTTCCAAAACCCTTTTTTCACTTTTTCTTTTAAAAGTCTTTTTATTTATTTACAAATCCAAGCAAGAAAGTATATTTACAAAAATGATCAACTTATTTACAAAAATAAGGAAAATGAAATAAAAGCAAAAATTTTAATTTTTATGATTTTTTTTTAATTTTTAATTTTTTTAATTTTTTAATTTTTTAATTTTTTAATTTTTTAATTTTTTAATTTTTTAATTTTATAATTTTATAATTTTATAATTTTATAATTTTATAATTTTTTAATTTTTTGATTTTTTAATTTTTTAATTTTTTAATTTTGTTTTTTAATTTTTTTTACTTTTTGGACACAAAAAAGATTACAAAACTTGGTTTTGCACAAAATAAATCTCACCACACTTAAACTTTTGCAAAAAGTTTATGTGTAAATGAAGAGGTTTTGTGACAAAAGAAAAAATAAATGGTAAGAAAAATACGACCTGACATGACGAGTTGCCTCTCGTCAAGTGCTCCCGTTTTATGTCTCGAGCTCGACGCCTGTTCGTTCACCCTTCCTTTCCTTTTGCGCCGTTTGGCGCTTTGACCAACTCTCGCTCATCAAACCACCGCGCGTCATGATTTTCGTAAAATGCCTTTAAGCGGTGGCCATTGACCTTGAATGCTTCCCTTCCTTCTCTATAGATTTCAAACACTCCAAAGGGAAAAATGTTTGTTATAGTAAAGGGACCTGTCCATCTGCTCTTCAACTTCCCGGAATGCAATCTCAACCGAGAGTTGAACGACAAAACCTTATCGCCAACTTTGTACTCTTTTTTGCGAATAAGTTTGTCATGAGCGATGGTTAGTTTTTCTTTGTAAATTCTTGAATGGTCATAAGCTTCAAGACGAAGCTCTTCCAATTCTTGAATTTGCATTTTCCTTAATACCGCATCTTTTGGGTAATCTTGATTTACTTTTTTGATCACCCAAAAAGCCTTGTGTTCAATTTCGACTGGTAAATGACAGCTCTTTCCATACACAAGTTTGAAAGGAGTCATCCCTATCGGTGTCTTGTATGCGGTACGATAGGCCCATAATGCATCCCCAAGCCTTTGACTCCAATACTTGCGAGATGGATTAACCACCTTCTCAAGGATTGTTTTAATTTCACGATTAGAGATTTCAGCTTGGCCATTAGTTTGGGGATGGTATGCAGTCGACATGCGATGTTGAACATGGTAATTTTTCAAAAGTGATTCGAGGTATTTGTTGTTGAAATGAGAGCCCCTATCACTAATGATAGCTTAGGTACTCCAGAGCGCTAAAAGATGTTCTTTTTGAGGAACTCGATCACCGTTTTGGAGTTGGCATCTCTTGTTGGAACTGCCTCGACCCACTTAGACACATAGTCGACACATACAAGAATATACAAGTAACCATTTGATTGAAGGAACGGGCCCATGAAATCTATCCCCCATACGTCAAAAAGCTCAGAAAACAATAAAGTTTTAAGAGGCATTTCGCTTTTGCGGGTTTGATTTCCCGTTCTTTGGTAATTGTCACAACTCTTTACAAAGGAATGAGCATCTTTGTTAAGAGTTGGCCAATATAATCCGCTTTGGAGCACCTATGTGACTTGTGCGTTGGGCTCCAAAGTGGCTCCCACATTCTAAAGAGTGACAAAAAGATAGTACCGACTTGAAGTCACAATTGAACACGCACTTGCGCACCATTTGATCGGAGCAGATCTTGTAGAGGACTTGATCTTCCCAAAAATAATAGCGCGAGTCATTCCTAAGTTTGTCCTTCTGAGCTCGAGAAAGCGTGTTTGGCATCTGTCCTGTCTCCAAAAGGTTGACGATGTCTGCATACCAAGGTGTGCTCGCCTGGATTGCATAAAGGTGCTCGTCAGAAAAACAACTCGTTGATCGGAAGAATGTCGCCTTCATTCGTCGGGAGTCGACTGAGGTGATCGGCTACAAGGTTCTCTGCACCTTTTTTGTCTCGGACCTCCACATTGAATTCTTGAAGAAAGAGAATCCATCGTAAGAGACGCGGTTTGCACTCCTTCTTTTTCATCAAGTACTTCAGTGCCGCATGATCTGAAAACACAACCACTTTCGTTCTGACCAAATATGATCGGAACTTTTCCAATACAAACACAATAGCCAATAATTCTTTTTCCGTGGTCGTGTAATTTCGTTGTGCATCGTCAAGTGTCCTAGAAGCATAATAAATAACGTGGGGATCCTTACCAACTCGTTGGCCCAAGATGGCACCAATGCTTAATCCACTTGCGTCGCACATGATCTCAAATGGGAGGTTCCAGTCGGGTGGTTTGATTATTGGGGCGGTGCATAGCTTCTCCTTCAGGACGTCGAAAGCCTCCTTACACGCATCGTCAAAATCGAATTTGGCGTCCTTTTGGAGAAGGCGACACATCGGTTGCGCAATCTTGAAAAAGTTGCGGATGAAGCGCTTGCAAAAGCCCGCATGTCCCAAGAATGAGCGCAGGTCCTTCACATTTCGAGGGTAGGGTAACATCTTGATTACGTCGACCTTCGCCTTATCCACCTCCAATCCATTTTCTGAAACAAGGTGACCTTATACAATTCCTTGGCTCACCATGAAGTGGCACTTTTCAAAATTCAAGATAAGATTAGACTCGACGCACTTCTCCATTATTAGCCCAAATTGGTTAAACACTCATCAAATGAGTAGCCATAAATGGAGAAGTCGTCCATAAAAGCTTCTATAAATTTTGAAATGTATTCAGAGAAAATGGAAATCATGCACCTTTGAAATGTACCTGGAGCATTACACAACCCGAAAGGCATCGTTCGATACGCGAAAGTACCAACGGGACAAGTAAATGTCGCCTTCTGCTGATCGGCGGGATCTATCGCGATTCGAAAATAGCCTGAGTACCCATCGAGAAAACAATAGTAGGGCCGTCCCGCCAACCCTCTAACATTTGATCAATAAAAGGGAGAGGGAAGTGATCCTTCTTTGTCGCCGCGTTGAGCTTGCGGTAGTCGATGCAGACACGCTATCCATTTTGTATTCGTGTAGGCACCTTTTCGCCTTCCGAATTCTCAACAATTGTAATCCCCGTTTTTTTAGGTACCACATGGATGGGTGACACCCACTCAGAATCGGCTACAACATATATTATGCCTGCGTCGATGAGCTTAAGCAACTCCTTCTTAACCACCTCCATCATCACAGGGTTTAGCCGCCTTTGAGCTTCCCTTGAGGGCTTCGCTCCGTCCTTGAGGGTGATCTTGTGCATACAAGTGGTGGGACTAATTCCTGTTATGTCGGCCAATGTCCAGCCTATCGCCTTCTTGTGTTTTATCAAGACTTCCACCAGGCACCACTCCTGTTCGGATGTGAGGTTGGAGACGATAATCACAGGTAGGGTTTCTTCTGGCCTGAGGTATGTGTATTTGAGGTGGTTTGGAAGAGGTTTAAGCTCGAGTTTGGGCGCCTTCTCAGTGGACGATGGCATTCGTTCTCCCGAAATCTTGAGTTATGTTGTCATTAGTCCTGAAAACGAAAAAACTTCTTCCATCATGCACTTTTCAGAGTTAGACAAATTTTTATTTTCAATTTCTTCTATTAATGTGTCATTTTCATTGCCTAACAAGTTATCATCCTTCGGGGTTTCTAATGTGTTCACATTTTCTAATTCTTCCCAAAACTCATCAAAAGAATCATTTAAAGAATTTAGAGAATGAGAAGACTCCCCTATCAGATGCTCGTCAACGAGCTCATCAATTTTGTCAATGATAGAGATGCTCGACACACTGTGGTCGTCTGGGAATTTTATTGCATCGAAGATATTGAAGGAGATCTTCTCATTGTCGAACTCCATCGACAAAGTGCCGGAATGACAGTCGATTCGAGTTTTCGCTGTCCTGAGAAATGGTCTCCCCAAAATAATGGAGGAAGAATCTGCAGTGCTTCCCATTTCGATGATGTAAAAGTCGGCTGGGAAAACTAGCCCGTTCACCCTGACCAACACATCTTCCACCACTCCTAATGGTTGGATTGCGGATCGATTTGCAAGGGACACCACGACTCAGGTGTTCTTCAGACTACCCAGGTCAAGAGTCTCGTAAACAGACCTGGGCATTACATTAATCGCAGCACCCAAGTCAAGCATGCATCTAGCAAACCGATGATGCCCAATTGTACATGGAATGGCGAAGATTCCAGGATATTTTTCTTTTGGGGGATGTCTGGCGTCTAGGCTTAAAACAGCCGAGAGGTTCACCTTCTCATTCCCTTTTAATCTTCGCTTGTTAGTGCACAAGTCTTTCAAGAACTTTGCAACATTGGAAAATTTTTCGATGGCGTCAACGATGGGAATGTTCACTTCCACCTTTTTAAAAATCGTAATCATGTCTTCCTCGGCCTCTGCCTTTTTGTTCACCGCCAAACGGGACGGGAATGGTGCCTTTGGCACGTAAGTTCTCTCCTCCCTTTTTTCCTTTTCTTCCTCTTTTCCCTTTCCTTGTACATTTACATCCGCATCCACACTCTTATTCTCATCCACAACTATATTTTCATCCTCTAACCCTAATTCTTCGTCTTTCTCCGCTTGTTCGTCACGCCTTTTCACAACAATCTCTTTTTTCTCTCTAGGAAAATCAACCTTTTTCCTGCTTCTCAAATGAATAGCAAGGACCAGTTTGGTGTCAGGTCTCTTTCCTTGTGATGGGAGTTTATTATCAACCTGCCCCTTCAAGATGTTCACCTCATCCGCCATTTGTCTCATTTGTGTCTCCATGTTTTGAACTTGTCGACTCGTTGTTACTTGCCCTTGGCTAAGTGAGCTCATCTCGTTCTCCATTCGTCATGAAAGCCATCATTTTGTCGAATTTCTCGTCAAGAGAGGAAGGTTGAGTGCTTGATGAAGAAGGTTGAGGAGTTTGTGGTTGTTGCACGTTAGGGTGAGTGTAGAGTCCTTGCCTTTGGGTTTGAGGAATTTGTTGTTGATTCTCCTCCGTTCTCCAACGAAGGTTAGGGTGTTTTCTTCCAGGATCGTAAGAGTATTGAGGTCTTTGGTACCCATAACCCCCTTGGTTTCCCCCATAACTTCCCATTGCATTCACATCTTGTTGAAGCGTTTCGCATTCATCGGTTAAATGCGTTGTACTCCCACAAAACTCACACTTCTTGGGTTCAATTTTTTCCCCAACCGCATTGAGCATTTGGCTAAATCTCGTCTTGAAATTTGCGGTAATTCGTGACTCCATTTCTTTGAGATCCACCGCATTGGTAGCATTTACTTGACCACCACGTCCACTTCGCACTCTCATGCCTTCTGCATTCGTCACAATGAGTTCTCGCACTTGGGAGGGTGTTAGGTGGTTGATATTTCCTCCCGCTGAGCATTGAAGAAGACGAGCGTCGAGGTTGTTCATGCCTTCGAGGAATTGGGCAATGAGAGAAGTTTCCTCCAAATTGTGGTTGGGACAAGATGCGTTCGTAATACTCCTGTAGGTTTTCTTCACTCCTTTGCTTGATCCCCGTGATTTCGGATCGTAGCTTGGCAGTGATTGAATCGGGATAGTAGCGCTTGAGAAAACGTTGCGCCACTTCCTCAAAAGTTCTGAATGGCCTTGAAGGTGATTGAGCCAATCTCTTGCAGGAGGAGGGCGCTGCTCGAAGAAAAGCAAGCAGGGAAAGCGAGGAGAGATGGAGGAGATTTCTGACGCTAGGGGCACGCAACCCTACTTCCGGTTATCGAAATTGAGTTAGGATAATTCGCCAGTATGACGGGCATAAATGGAATCCAACCAACTTCCCCTGGCTACGAAGATACGAGTTGGGAATCTATTTTCACAAGAAGAAGAAAGAGAAGGAACATGTTTGGTTGATTTGACTGCGAAAGTCTACCGTTGGTTTGGACTTCGAAGGAACCAACTTTGCTGCTGATGCGCCGAAAGCTCGCAAACAAGAGCCAGCCCTTCTTGTGAGAAAAAAGTGTGAGTTTAATATTATCCAAGTCGTTTGTTTTACCAAAGAGAGCTGTGCATTACCTATCTAATTCACCCAAATGTATGTAAGGATTGTCATTTCTATATCCCTAAAAAACAGGTAACACATTTAATATTGCTGGGTTCAATTTGAAGTTCAGCACAGTGGGTATCACAATGTTTCCTGGATTTTGTTGAAGATTGTATGCCAATAGTTATCCTAATGTTTTCTCTTCAACTATTTTCACTTTATCTTGATTTTCTAAATGTTTTTCTTCGACTTTTAGATCTCGATATGATGATGAGTTTAAGCTATGGAAAGGAAAGAAACTCCCTGATGATGAAGATCGGATGTAGGGATAGTTCGGATGATTTTGAGTTTGATCTTGTGGCTCTTCCACTCGTGGTAGGAGAAGCCTCTACTTCCTAATTTTGCTTCGGAGAAGATGAAACGCCTGGCGCTCCTTTCTTCTTGTTCTTCCTGATGTCTCTCAACGTTTGATTCAAATCGGGACTTTGAGAGACCTGAGGATTGCCTTTTTTTCATACACCTTCAAAACAATTAAAACAAAACACTAGAAAAAAAAAATGTGAGATCGGTTAATCAAAAATTTAATGCAAGCCGCTTCCCCGGCAACGGTGCCATTTTGTAACTACGCGAAAACTAGTCATTTGTGTAATCACGTGTTAACAAAGAAATTTATAAGTCCCCTATTTCATTAACAAAGTGTATATGTAGAATTTGAGTTTAGGGTGTCGAATGCAAGGAAGCAAGGTCTTAAATGTTTTAACGTTCGATTCTCACTTTTTATTTTAGTGTTGTGGTTTGGAAAAATTGTTGTTGTTATTTTAAATAAGAAAAGCTGCAAGAAAAAGATAAAAAGTAATTTAATTTTTTAAAAGTTTAAAAGAGAAATAGTAGGGAAATGATGACGATTTGTGTAACTTGAGAATCACTAATCACAAAAGATAGCAAATTAATTATATGGTATTTATAAGCAAGGTTTAATTAATTTTCTTCCAAAAATCAATTAATAAACTCATCAAACTTCAGATCCATTCAAAAACTTCTATTTTAAAATTTTTCTTATACTTGATTCAACCCTTATTTGAATAAAGGAAAACTCTTCCAAGTCAATATTACTCAAACAAATCTAAACACTTCTCATAAATATTTCATGTCAAATCATTCTTCTAAATAACTCAACTTAGATCTCATGAAAAAAAAGTCAAGATTTAATCTTAATATACCATAATAAAATGCATAGTTTCACTTAAGATTTCATCAACAAAAGTCACACAAAAGTCTTTCCCCTACTCTTAAAACTACTCACTCATGTCCACAAAAACCATACTTACATATTCTTGATTCATTTTATTCATCCAAAAATAAAGAGAAAAATATAAATCAAACCCTAAAGATGCGAATCGTTCTCGATCTCTTCCCTTCTTGGTCGATTTGGCACTTACCCCTTCTAGATTAAGTACTTTTCTCTTTCTAAAATTCTACTCTCTCTTTTTACTCTCAAGAAATGAGGATTTGGAGCTTGTGGACATTAATGGTGGAAAAGAAAAAGAATGAAGAGTGAAAATGGTGAAAAATGGATGAAGAAAGGTGGTGGCAACAGAAGAAAACACATTTCCCCGACGCATTTTGACACGTGGCGACGAGTGATTGGCCGAAACTCGAATCTCGTGCGATGCGTCTCGACCTCGTCAGCGATGCTCCCCAATAAAAATTCGCCACGTGTCCTTCCTGTTGCTGATAATAACAGGATCTGCCACATGTCACTTTTTGATTCTCTGATTTCCAACGGAGTTTGCCACGTGTCAGCATCTGATTGGTTGAAAATTGTTTGACTGGGTCAAAGGTTGACTTTGACCAAGATTGACTAAATCTTATATCGCATTTTTTGGGAGTTCTAGAAGGTCTTTTTTCGCAAGGTTTGTACCGTTGGATTCATATCATCGCGCTCTACGATTTGATACCCAGTTGGACCTCTTTTGGAGAAGTTGATTTTTGGTCAACTCGGCGATTTCCCGAGTTTCACTTTTTGTCTTTTTGTGAATTTTGTAGGTCTCGGCTTGGATAGTCGGCGGATAAGGGTTATAAGAATTTTGGAGAATCGTGTGTAGGGTTTCGCGGAGATTTGTCGAAAATTCGGCCATCTTTGCCTCAGGATTTTTAGATAGGCTTGTCGTTTGGAGTTGACTTTTCACCAAGTCGTCCAAATATCATTTTCACGGTCTTTTTACCTGAAAAATCACAAAAAATATACTAAGAGTTTCACAAATAAATTTTATTAATTTTAAACATTTTTCATACATTTTATGTGATTTAATGGTGAATTTTATATAATAAAAAATCCTAAAAATGTGTATAAAAAATACACATTACAGAAACCAAGACCGTAAATAAAATCAAATACAAGACCTAAAATAAGACAGACAATTGGGGGGGTTGTTGATTGGTTGATTGCAACAAAATGAAAGTAACAAGTAAAGAGGAAACTTAGAGTAAAAATCAAGAGATGTGGTGGTTTTGTGAATTGAGACATAGTTTTGTGTAGTGAATTTGTGTGTAACTTTATCCTTTGACTATAATAATGAATTTGGAATTAATCTCTTAAGTGCAGTAAGATGAGATCTAACCGACAAATAACTCAAACAAAAAGATAAGGTTTTAGTTTAGATGAGCTCGTAAATAAAAACACTGACCTACTTGAATATCAGAACCAATTCAATAGAAATCATTGGTTATTTAAACAAATTAAAACCTCCTAAACAATGAGCTTGTTCAGAACTGTTTAGATCATTGTGAGTTATTTGCATTTAGCTATTATTAAAATTCTAATGGAGGCTATTGAGCAAAGCAACCATAGGAATTTCGTGGCCCTTGTTAATTACTATTGAACATAGAACTGACCGAAATAAACTTAAAATAATTCATTGAGCATGAAAGATAATAAGTAAGTGAAAACAGAATAATAACCGTTCAAATGAAATTCATTATTAATGGTCTCAAAAGTTACAACACAAAAACATAAACACTAACTATGCCTCGAAGGGCTTACTCGAAATACAAGGAAAAAAAAGAAAAGAAAATAATGATAGAACCCATTAATGAAACGCGAATGGAAGAATGAAGCTTGCTTGACTTGCCCAACTCCAAGAGAGATAATGATAAAGTTCAAAAAGTAAGTAGAATAGATGCCTTGCACCTGGTTATAACCCTCTCAAAAGGTGATCATGAGGGATGAATGAAACCCCATGAAAAGAGTGTGAATGAGCATGGCAAAAACATGAAGAGTGAATGCAAAGTGCATGATAGACTTCGGAATTGGGATCTGGTTATATGAAATGAATTGTGGGTCTTGTTCTCTTCTTTCCAACGGTATATTGTTTGCATATAGAGAAGGCCCAAATTGTGAGTTATGGCCGAAATACTAAGCCAGTGTCGGCAGGTCCGAGTCTTGATTATTATCTCCATCTTGTGCTCCAATATCTTTTCTCCGAGCTATGCTCCATCCAAATTGCACCTGAAATCACATAAATATCTCATTAATAGAATCAACATTCAAGTTGTGATTATTATCCATATAAATAGAATGTTAATATAGGATTAGTGCCATAGGCCAAATGTATTTGTGCTAGGAAATGGATTATGTATTAAGACATTATTATTTATTCAATAAAGGTTCTCTCTTATATATTTGTGTTTATGGGTTGTGAATGTATATTTCTAATATCAACCAAGAATGTCACTTCGGGTTCACGTCATCAGAATACGTGATTCTGATATTAGAACTGTGAACCAACGAATGACATTTTAAACTGTCCCTAGTGATATGTAGGATGTTTATAGAGATAGACATTCTTCAGGTAAGAAGCTACATATCCACACTAGTATATTCGCAGGCTGGATGATCATGTTCTGCTGATCATGGACATAGAGATGTCAAGTCTGGAATATAGGTACGTGTTAGAGAACACGTACTGGACTGACCACATTATGAGAATATGCATGGTATATGTCATTAGTGATTCTCATATGAATATTGTGCTTGTTCCTACGACCTGAGGTCACCATGAATTCCTGTATGTGGAACTGCATACTTTAATATGATCTTACGTCATCCGTAACGGGATGATCATTAGGGTCATCGTTAGGTATGCACTGAATCATAACGAGGAATGTGAGTGACCAAGATGGGATTTGTTCCTCTCATCATGAGGGAGATATCTCTGGGCCCTCTGATGAACTTGGACCGAAGGAAATGCATGGCTATGCTCAAAATGCAAAATGGATTAACATGTGTTGTCTATATCATTTTGTATATACTCAGTCTAATTCTCGATCAGGAAAGAAACTTTGATCAAACTCAAGGATGACATATTACCGTGCCTTGTGATGAAGACGTATATCGTAGAACAAAAGAAATAAGCAAATGTCTATTCAGATAGGTTTATGATCGCTGATCATTTCATTTAACATGGGTAGTCATGACATCAGTCTAGAGGTTACTCATGACTTATGATCTTTAGAAGATCGTTGCCAGCGTTAAATGAAACCTACACGGTCACACAATGAAATCCATTCGTATGGGATGAATATGCCTCAAAATAGTTATACATATGATGTATAAATTGGTGAACGAAGTAATCAATTATTGGATAATTGATTGAACAAAACAGTTCCATTATGTTGGCAACAAAATAGTTCCATTCCCAACGGAATATATATGGATACTGTAATAACCTTAGCTGCCAAGTATTTCGTTATGAAAATACCTATTCCATTGGCAACGGAATAGTTCCGTTGACAATGGAATAGACGCAGATTAGGGTTTTAGTTATGGTAACTGAGCAATTGTTCGCCTCTCTCTCTAGTATAAATAGAAGGGTACGGTCTCTCTATTTGACAGATAATTCAGAAGCCTAAGAGGCCGTATTTACACAGAACAAGAGAGAGAGAGTTTTGAGATATTCGGAAAGTATTTCCGGACTTGTCTAGCCAAGTCCTGTTTTCCGTTAGAGTGAAGTTCATGTGGATACGAGTAGAGGTTCTCTACCTTGAGAACTTGTGAGCGATCTATCTTCATACCTAGGAGAAGTAGCTATCTCTCGAGCCGAGCTTCAAGGAGGAGTTCTTCGAGCCGAGCAATAGGAAGGAGCTTGGCGAGCCGAGCTTCGGGAAGGAGACGGTTGCGAGTCGGAAAAGTTCAGACCTACATCCGTTCCTTGTCTCGCGGATCAGGAAGATCCGAGATATAAATTGTAATGGCTAATCTCGTACTTTTATTCCCTTAACGTAGATCACAGGACGGGTTAAATTCATAGATTCCGCTGCGCATGTAACGTACATGGCTACGGATTTCCCAACAGTTAACACATATAATGGTTTAATATCACATATGTATAGGGTAAAAAATGTGTATAATTAATGACTTATCATCCGGTTATTCCGTACGTCTGAAGTTTGCGTGGATACGAGTAGAGGTTCTCTATCTTAAGAACCTGCGAGCGAGTGATCTTCATCCCTTGGAGAAGGAAGGAGGTCGCGAGTCAAGCTTCAGGAAGGAGAAGGTTGCAAGTCAGAAAAGTTCAGACCTACATCCGTTCTTCGTCTCACGGATCAGGAAGATCCGAGGTATATATTTTAATAGTTAATCTCGTACTTTTATTCCCTCAACGTATATCCTAGGGCGGGTTAAATCCATAGGTTCCGCGTACATGGTTGTGGTTTACCTAACAATTTCCTCTTTAGTATTCTCTTAGAAACGGAATAATTGTGTTGTTAACGGAATAACCTATTTTTTCATATTTGTGAGCTGCTCCTTCCATCTTTATAAGGGTTGCTCCAATCCGAAATTGCTCACCAGTTTTTGAATGGAGAAAACAATAGTCTTCTCTCTTTAATATTGAATACAATTCACTCCAGAGTTTTGTGATATTAGGGAGAGATTAGCGATTGATTCGATGTTCGTTGGTTGTGATTGAAAGAGATCTCTTGGAAGTTTCTATTCCATTGATTTGTCACGAGTTTTATAAGGCGAACGTGGATCGTGGTTGTGTAACAAGAACACTAGTTGAACTAGTGATTATAGGAGCCGAAAAGCAAGTCCTGGAGAGTAGGTGCTCGTGAACACGGTAAGGACCGCTAGCGGGAACAAGTAGTTAAGGCTCATGCAACCACCTCACTGAATTGTCGACTAGTTCGGATGCTCGGTATCGCTTTAATTTTCAGTTATTAACTCTTATTTTAGCATTTACTTTTCTTTACTTTATTTAATTAGAATTAATACAACCATTAATAAAAGTCCAAAAATATTATAAAGTTAAAACCCTAAAAAGTTTAATTACACACTTCCGCACATGTTTGGCCTATTCATCCCCCCTCTTAGGCCTAAATCAAACAACAATCGGTACTAGAGGAGGAATATAGACCATTTTAAATTTTAATTTGAAATAACATGTATTCGATTCATGGGCGACTCCTCCAATCAACCGATTTCAAATTGCGTATCCCAACAAGCTTGACAGCAAGAACTGAAACTTCTGGAAAAGATGCATGATGAATGTGTTGATCTGCATGATTTTCGAAAGGTAGTGGAAAATGTTTCACCATAGATTTTGTAAAAGGTAGTACCACAACCTATACCGATGATAATAAAACCAATATGACACTTGATATTATAGCACAAAATCTAATTCTCACAAATATAATTAACATATTATCTGTAATAACCGATGGTTTTTTAATTCAAATGTAATATGGAAAGCTCTCGTAAATAAATTTAAGGGAAACAATCAAATGAAGAGTAGTAAATTATTGAGACTTGTACAACAATTTGATTATTTTTGGATAATTGAAGGTAAAATCGTCGAGGATATGTACATTCGTATGTCACATATCCGAAACGGATTCACCACTTTAGGAGAGAAACTAACAAATGATTGAGTTGTAAGTAAATTGATCAGGGTGATGCCACTGAGTTGGGAAGCACTTCGAGTTTCGTTGGAGACGATGCTAGCAACACAAAAGATTGGGCTAAAAGATCTTGTCAACTACTTCCGAAATTTCGAGACGCGACTCAAGCAAATGGGGATCGACTCACGACCCAAAATAATGTTGATGGTAGAAACCAACTCGAATGAAGATGACGATAAGATAGAGAGACAACCGCCATCGCAACAACCTAAAGATATACTGTTTTAAGTGCAACAAGAAGAGACACACCATTGTCAACTGCTACACTCGACATCTCGTGCTCGCCCCTTGGAACAAGAAGGAGAGAGAGAAACATGAAGGATGACTTAATGATCGACACAAGTGATGTGAAGGATGATCCGATGGCTCCGGTTTGGACTCCGACTCCGAACCAGAAATAGGGAACTTTGCTTTCATGGCACCTGATAATGTGGATGAGGTGTGTAAACAGGCAATTTAAGAGATGCTTCGTATGAAAGGATGAGTTCCACTTCCACCTCCTCTTCCTCCTGCGACAACTTCAATCGATATGGCATCCTCTGGTTCTTCCCCCGACATGAGTCGTGAGGTATATCTAGATCCCACTATTAATTATATTTTAGATGAGGTAAAGGTTCCAATTTCTGATCATTAAATTGAAAATGCAGAACCCAGAACCCACAATGAACTAGAACAAGAAATGGAAAAGATTCATGAGTCTCTTATCCATACCCAAGAACACCTAATTGTATCCAAAGGTTTGGTAAGGTCATACAAGGAACAAATAAAAGAGTTTAAAAACTAAATTTAATTAATAATAATTAAAATAATTGTGGGTGTGAAAAATAAAAAATTGAAATAGGTCATTTAAAACTTAAAATTGTAAGTTTAAAAAGTGAAAATAAATCCCTCAAATGTGCTTGTGCAATAAATGCTATTTTATTTAGACAATATATTAATTGGACAAAAATCAAATGATAAATTCAGTCTAGAGTTCAAGAAGGAAATCAGCACTAAACCCGCTTTTTCAAGACCTAAAGACCATACAGTAAAAAGGGAGCTCAGTCAAAGTACCCAACAATAGCTACAAAATGGGTAAAAGTCCTAAAAATCGAACTTATAAATGTTTTAGTAAAAACTATAGGTTTCACTATTTTCATGATTCGTGACAAAGTCATGAGAATAACCTCGGTGCTACAACCAAGCGACTTTTTAAAAGAGGTCCAAATGGTTATTTTTATATAATTGTCAATACACATGTCCCGAGGAATATTCAATATAATGAGTCGTAAAATTGAGGTCCCAAATATTACACTAAATAATATCAAAAACAAAAAATTTCAAACTCAAACAATTTTGCAAAATCAAACAATTTTTCAAAATCGAATAATTTTTCAAAATCAGGTGTTTGCAGTACCTAGTTGACCGAACCAAAGCAAAGGAAAGCCGAGTTTACTCATCACTATAATAATCATTTTGTGAAAGGTACTGAAGAGACGTCGAGCCCTACTTATTCATTTTATAACTATTGTTGCAAAATAGGTCATATCTCTCTGGATTGTCCTTTGCGTAAACCCATTTTTTGTTCTAAATTTATTTGGTTGCGGAAAGACAGAAACACTACAGGAAGCTCTACCTCAGATGTGGAGTTACCGAAGTCTACCTAGACATTTCAGTAAGGTCCGTCCTATTTTAACTAAGCCATATTCTAAGGAAAAACTATGAGCAAGAAATCATATTAGTTAAATAACCTTGTTTATTTTAGCAAATATGCTTTCTTATAGATATGCCTAAGTTCATTGTATAAGACAACCAGTGGTGTTTGGATAGTGGTTTTTCTCGCCATATGACCTGGGATAAGAGGAAGTTCAAGACCTTGAGACCCTTTGATGGAGGAGATGTCACTTTTGGCGGGAATCAGAAACGGAAGATCGTTGGCGCGGGCTCAATCGGCACAGGTAATTCGACATTGGAGAATGCCTATTTTGTGGTAGGACTTAAACATAACCTAATTAGCATAAGTCAATTGTGTGATGCAGGATATTATGTGAAATTTGATAGCATGAATTGTCATGTGACTCCAAATTCAGATAATATCACACTTTGTATGGGAAAGAGATGAGACAATCTTTATTTCTTTGACTTTCAATCTTTCATGCCATGCAGTCATTGCTTGACCATCTCAGAATTGAGTTCGCATTTATGGCACAGGCAACCGGGCCATGTATGAATGGTCACAATTTTGAAGTTATCTTGAAAAGAACTCATTAAAGGTTTATCATCACACAAACTTAAGCTTAATGGATTATGTATGCTTGTGAGCGTCGTAAGTACTCCAAGTCATTGGGTTTAAGTCAAAGATCGTGGTCTCTACGCAGGACCCCCTGAAGGTACCCATATCAACAGAATGTCATTCGTTGGTTCACAGTTCTACTATCAGAATCAAGTATTCTGATGACGTGAACCCGAAGTGTCATTCATGGTTGGTCTAATATACGTAAATATATTAGTCACCCATACACTCATTCATATATGAACTGAATAAACATGTTTCTCATAATCTAATCTCTAGCCTAACACTTTGACCTAGGGCATAATTCCTTCAGTCTCCCACTTGCACTAGGCCAATCTTAAGCATCTTGTGCTTATTAGGCAACATGACTTTCATGTTCTACTAGCGGGAAATATATGCCTATCAGATTATAGAAATTTACATTGCAAACTTGTAATGACTACTATTGATCTCTATCATTAGTCGAGAAGTTCTGAAACATGTACTTGTATCTTTGTAGCTCTATTCTGAGCGACTCTTTGTTCATAACATAGATCGTCAGACCTTAGAAGCAATCGGAACTACTCTTAGTTTCAATATCAAGTTTTGATCCAAGCATACCTATTGTTTGCTTCTAAAGCAACAATATGGGGTCTAGTTTCAGTTACAGTACCTTATTTGGAACTCTTTCCAAATTACTATATTCGAAATAAACAAATTGCGATAATGATCCATGTTAGGAAGGTGTAATAACTTACCACTACCTAGCTCCTCTGGATATCTTAGTTCTTCATAAGAACTTAGATATTTATTATAGTTATCAAATGACTATCATTTGCTCTCTTATGCTCTAAGCATATTGCACAGTACATTGTATGGCTTGAAAAGTCTTATTCATCCCGTTATCAGGAACTATTTCTTGTATATTGAACCTTTCAATAAATGGATGATAAACGTATGTCTTCATTATATGAACGTCGTAGGCAAGAATTCTTTCTTTCATATTGAACTCTTTCAATATATATTGTTAAAAGCATAGAATCCAATTCATGTGCCTTTCATTGTCTATATTAGTGCCACAAACAAGAACTCTTTCTTACATATTGAATATTCAATATATGGTTGAAGGTTTAAAATCTAATTCTTATATCTTATATCCTTTTATTGTTCATGTGGATGTCATAATCAAGAACACTTTCTTTCATGTTGAATATTTCAACGTATGGCTAAAAGTATAGAATCTCATTCGTTTATCTTTTCAGCATTCATATGAACACCATGAGCAAGAACATTACTTGCACATCGAATTCTTTCAATATTTTACCAATGTGCTTTATCTTGTAACTAGAAGTCAGTATAGACTTTAACTCCTAACTATTAGGATGTGTAAGTTGTTGTAATGCAGGAAGATTCCTATACTCCCACTGAATTTCTTGAAATCAAGGTGGTCATATCTATTTTCATTAAGTCAAATTCTTCAATTTAATTTATCAAATAGATTCATCCTGAGATGCTTGCTTTATTCCGTGAATTTACCTTTTAGAATTCTCGCGATCACAAAACTATGCCATGTATCCAAGATACATCCATATTAAAATTCCTATAAAGGAATGTGAGATTTATATCCTTGTTTCATCATTCACAATCACATTATGCTATGAAAGTTAGAATTCGTAATAGCAACAGGTGAGAAAGTCCTTTTACTATAGCCCATACTATAGCTACTTTCTTTGCTATTTTAGGTTATCCATGTACTGTATGCAATGATCATCAAGCCATTGGATACTCCAATCAAGTTACAAACATGATTGCATGTATATGCGCTGCATCTTAGTTCTCATGGTCCAACCATTTTGAGAACATTTTCTCTTCATAGTCTCCTCGATAGAAAGTCGACTCATCCTCTATGAGCATCTTTTATGAGAGATCATATCTCTCACCTTAATGTCTACAGGTCTGTGAGGAGGACCTTATGTTTCAAGTATAACCTTATCAACTACGTGATAGACTCATTAATGGTTCATCGCTAGTATGTGGATCTCGAACCTTTCGAGATGTATTACACTCCCACTGCTTCTTTAGGAGATGAAATCTCTTTTAAAGAAGTCTGAATTATGAGTAGCAAACAATTTGAACTCGTAATGGATGTAAAACAATATCAAATTGATATTCCACAAATATTTATGAGATTGTTGCATTGACATGATCAAACCTGTTGACATGAGTCGTACTTCAACTTTTAAGGATAATTTGGGATTATTCCAAACCCATATCACATATGGTGTCCTTTTGAACCTTATGATATTCAGTGTTTAGTATATTCAAGAGTATAAACCTATAAGAGTCTCGGAGACATAGACTAAATCTTATCCAATAAGTTTCATTTTCTTCTTTATGTGCACATCGTGAGATGCTGCATTTAGAATTAATTGTGAAATTTTTTCCACAATTTCTAAGATAATTGTCAAACTATTGACTCAAGTACTTGGCACTTCGATCTGATCGAAGTGCTCTTATTATCTTGTTAAGGCGATGTCGAATTTCATTCTTAAATGCTTTGAACCTTTCAAATATTTTGTGTTTCATTAAGTAAACATTTTACTTAAAATACTTTAATATGAAAATCTGATATTCCTTATTTCTAGCCAGATAAAGGTTATTTTCTAAGTGAACATTTCAAATAGATTTATCTAGGAAAATTTTATTATTCCAAAAAATAAATTTTACAACCATTTTAATGCTAATGTCGAAATAACATTTATTTCATTACAAGCCCACAATGGCTAAGTCAATAAAATCCTAGAGTTAATGTAGCTACTCTTGCTTTATTCCCCACTTGTAGGTTGACTTCTCCTCAAGCTAATCTTCTACTTCTGAGTAATATCATGCACATTCAAAATGTTAGAATTATAGTGGATATCCAATATCCAAGTAGAGATTTAGAAAGAGGAATACTTGAAATGGCAGTCATTGATACTTCTTCTTGACATATCTTACACCCTGCTCTCCAGTGATCACACATAGAACATGTAATCACTTCTTCTGATTCCTCGGGTTTAGGCAACTCCTTGCCTTTACTCTTGATCCAGCTCTCCCATGCGGCTTGTCTATTCAACTCCCTTTCCCTTTCAATCATAAGGGCATCAATGACAACTTTTGCCTCTGTCTCCTTACCTGCCTCTTTAAGCATCTTATGCAATTCCGTGATCGTCATCTCCATCCGACGCTTATGATATTCAGTAATCAACAAATCAAAGCTCGGAGGAAGTGATCCAAGAATCATGTCAACCGCGAATTCCCTTGGAATAAGCAAACCAAGTCTCTCTAAGTAATCAATGTGACTTCCCATCTTGAACACATGAGTATCCACAGAGGAGCTATGAGCCATCTTGCTCTTGATTAATAAATTGGTGACCCTGAGCGCTGAATATTAGTCTGCTTTCGGAATATTTCCTTAAGTTCCTTGATCATATCATAGGCATCCATGAAACCTATCTACTTCCGAAGCTTAGGTTTCATTCCTGCTAATATCATCCAGGCTACTTCATCAGAATCGTCAATACACTTCTGATAAGTATCTTGAATGACTCTAGAAGCGGTCGAAGGCGATGGATTTGGGATGGGTGTCTCAAGGGCATACAGCTTTCTTTCGCTCTTGAGAACAATTCTCAGAGTCCTGAACCATTCAGGGAAGTTTGTGCCATCGAGCTTATCCTTCTCAAGGATAGATCGCAAGTCCGTAAATTTTGAACTCATCCAACAAGTTTAATATGCAATGTAAAGTTTATTATTTAAAATTAGAATTATTCTAATTTTGTTTCATATATTATACTCCCACTATTTTTCTTCAAATCAAAAACCTTCAGTAGTATTGATTCGGAAACTTCAATTAAATGAGGTTTCATAGTGGGTCAAGATCTGTATTTCATTGAGCACTAAGTGCACTTTGGCGCAACCCTTATTGCTCAACTATTTAGATAGGAACATTCCCAATTATATCTTATACAACTCTTGGCTTTTATGGAATGGACATCATATGCCCGGTATATTATTCCATCTTGTGCCCTAAGCCCAAGTCCGACTTGTTTGCTCAGTTAAGTTTAACCATGTATGATTATGGGCGAAATGGAATCCAGCACACTCAGCTTTGGCATGACCCATGCTGGACGCCATTTCCCGTATACCTTCCTTTACAAAGACAATCCCCCATATGCTCAGCTTTGGCATGACCCACATGGAAGATTGTCTAAGTACCGAAGGCTTCAGTGACATGGGGGGGGGGGGGGGCACTACCTTACTTAACATTCTGAAGAATTTTATTTTTAGATTTATAAATATAAATATCACAGAAACAAGTCAAATATGGTGTGAGCCTATTACTCACGAGCGATCATGAGGTTCCTAATCCTAATCTATCTCCATATTGTAGGTGAACCTTCAATGAACCCTTCGTTGTGTGTGTGCGAAGATCCAATGCCATCTTCTGAAGATTGCGCCAAGATCTGTGTCTCGTAGTCTTCATATAATATCTATCTTAACAATTATCATATTGCTAGAAAACTCAGTAGTTGCCATATATTACAACTTTCGACAACTCACAGGTTGCCATAGATACCAAATAATATTACAAGCATTCACACACAAGATTACATCACAGAACAATCACAGATATAAGGCACATATCATCTTTAAATAAAAATTCCATGTATAACAAAAATTAGGGTTTTCACAAAATTCAGCTTTATTCTGTTGGGAACGGAACTATTTCATTCTCAACGGAGCCTGCGCTGAAGAACTGAGAATTTGCTGCGTTATTCCCTTCTCAACGGAACTATTCCGTTGGGAACGGAATGCTGCTGGAAAATTCGTTTTCCTATTGTTTTTAGTTCTGTTTCCAAAACAGATTTCGAAAAAATATTTCTCGAAAATCTAGGAAATCTTAATATCCAATATTATATTCCTAGAAACTATTACCGTGATGTTTTGAAATAATATTTTGAAAACCCTAAAAATTATTATACTAGAATTTACTAAATTTTAAATATAATCGATGATTATTTCCTTAACGAACGCTCTGATGCCACTGTTGGAAAACCCGTAGCCATGTACGTTACATGCGCAGTGGAACCTATGGGTTAAACCCTCTCTAGGATCATCGTAAAGGGAATAAAGGTACGAGATTATGCTATTAAAATTTATACCTCGGATCTTCCTGATCTGGGAGAGAGAGAAGCGGATGTAGGTTTGAACGAACTTCCGTCTTGCTTCCTTCTCCTTCCTGGCTTCTGAAGCTCGACTATGAGAACCTTCTTGCTCTTCCTAGGGATAACGAACTTGATCGCTCGCTAGTCTTCAAAGCAGAAGACCTCTACTCGTATCCACGTCGAATCGTCGGAATAACCGGACTCGGCTAGACGAGTCCGGAAATACTTTCAGGAGGTTCTCTCTTTCTCTCTGTATTACGATAGCCTGGAGGCTCCATAATGTGTGTCTAATAGAGGGGGACTGCCCCTCTATTTATTCTAGAGAGGGAGGCAAAGGATTACTTAGTTACCATAACTAAAACCCTAATTACAGAGCTTATCCGTTCCCAACGGACCTATTCCGTTGCCAACGGAATAGGATTTCCTAATATGAAAACTTGGTTGTCGAGAAATTGGCTGAGTTATCGTGCCAACGGAACTGTTCCATTGGCAACGGAACTTTTGTTGGCAACGAAACTGCTATGTTGCATACGGAACTATGCTGATTTTTGAACAATCACTCATATCAATCATCCAATGATCGATTATTTCCTCACCTATTTATACATCATATCTATAACTATTTAAGAGCATTTTCTTCCCGACTAGACGTTGTTCTATGTGTGACCGTGTAGGTTCCATTTAACGCTGGTAACGATCTTCCAAAGATCGTATGTCATGAGTAACCTCTAGACTGATGTCATGACTACCCATGTTAAATGAAATGATCAGCAATCATAAACCTATCTGAATAGACATTTGATTATTCCTGATCGAGAATTAAACTGAATAAATACAAAATTATATTAACAACACATGTTAATCCATTTTGAGCATGGCCATGCATTTCCTTCAGTCCTAGTTCATCCGGGGCCCAGAGATATCTCTCTCTTAACGAGAGGAACAAATCCCATCTTGGTCACTCACATTCCTCGTCCTGATTCATTGCATACCTAATGATGATCCTAATGATCATCCCGTTACGGATGACGTAAGATCATATTAAAGTATGCAGTTCCTCATACGAAATCCTTGGTGACCTCAGGTCGTAGGAACAAGCACACTATTCATATGAGAATCACTAATGACATATACCATGCATATTCTCATAGTGTGGTCAGTACAGTACGTGTTCTCTAACACGTGCCTATATTCCAGACTTGACATCCCTAAGTCCATGATCAGCAAAACATGATCATCCAGTCTGCGAATATACTAGTGTGGATATGTAGCTTCTTACTTGAAGTATGTTTATCTCTATAAACATCCCACATATCACTAGGGACGGTTTAGAATGTCATTCATTGGTTCACAGTTCTACTATCAGAATCACGTATTCTGATGACGTGAACCCGAAATGTCATTCATGGTCGATCTAATATTTATTAGTCACCCATACACTCATTCATATATGAACTGAATAAACATGTTTCTCATAATCTAATCTCTAGTCCAACACTTTGGCCTAGGGCATAATTCCTTCACTTCGTTCCTGCTCACTTGTAGGACACTATGTCTTACTGAGAGAAACACCATGTGGCATGGGCAAAAATCCTTTCTTGGATTCTTGCATTCTGAACCGTTTCATGACCTTGTCTATGTAATTACTTTGACTCAGACCTATAAGTCTTCTAGATGTATCTCTATAGATCCTGATTCCTACTATTTAGGAGGCTTCTCCTAGGTCTTTCAACGAGAAATTATCTCCCAACCAGTTCTTGACGTTTAATAATATTGGGACGTCATTTCTCATGAGTAATTTGTCATCTACATAAAGTACCAGTAATACTACCGTGCTCCCACTGAACTTCATGTAAACACAAGGCTCACCTCCACTTTTGGTAAAACCAAAACTTTTGATGACTTCATCAAAATGAAGGTTCCAACTTCGAGATGCTTGCTTCAATCCATAGATGGATTTCTGAAGCTCGCAAACCTTACCAGAATTCTTAGGATCGACAAAACACTCGGGTTGCATCATATGCACGTCCTCGGTCAGATTTCCATTTAGGAAAGCTGTTTTGACATCCATTTGCCATATTTCAGAGTCATAATATCCTGCTATGGCTAATAGAATTCTGATGGATTTAAGCATAGCTACAGGTGAGAAAGTATCGTCATAGTCAATACTATGAACTTGTTTGAAACCTTTCGCCACAAGTCTTGCTTTGTAGGTTTGTACCTTTCCATCCACGTCAGTCTTTTTCTTAAAGAACCACTTACATCCGATGGTTTTCAAGCCTTCGGATGGATCAATCAAGTTCCAAACTTGATTGTCTTGCATGGATTGCATATCGGCTCTCTGAGAGTCGGGACTCTTCATAGCATCTTGGTTTAAATTTATATTGCATAAGCGACAGTGCCAGAGGTATGTCCTATTTGAGTCATTTGATTTAAATCGTTTAGTGTTAATGCTCTATATGGACTTATAATTATCTTTCTTAAGATCTAGCACGTAAAGATCTCTTTCTAATAGAACATTTTCATAGAAAAGATTATCCTTTAAGATAGAACAATTATTATTCTCAATAACAAATTTATAACCATCCAATGCTAGACTAGAAATAGACATAATATTTCTACTCATAGCAGGTACAAAATAATAATTATTAAGTACTAATACAAGTCCACTAGGCGAAGTCAATAAAAAAGTTCCTACGGCTAATGCAGCAACTCTTGCTCCATTTCCTACTCACAGGTCGACTTCGCCCTTAGCTAATCTTCTACTCCTTTGTAGTCCCTGCACATCATTACAAATGTGAGTACCACATCGGGTATCCAATGCCCAAGATTTAGGAGTAAGTGAATTAGTTTCAATAACAAAAATACCTTAAGCTTTAGTCACACTACCCATCTTGATTTCGTCCTGATAGAGTTCGCAGTTTCTCTTCCAATGGCCAACCTTGTTGCAATGGAAGCAAACTCCCTCCTTGTCTTTCTTGATCTTAGGTTTAGGCAACACCTTGCCTTTACCCTTTCTCTTGTTCCCGGTCTTTTTACCCTTCTTCTTGTGAACTATTAGGACATCTTTGACAACATTTGACTTGATGTCCTCCTATGCATTCTTAAGCATCCCATGCAACTCGGTGATGGATTTCTCCATCTGATGCATATAAAAGTTCATGATGAATTGCTTAAAACTAGGAGGTAACGACCCAAGAATTATGTCAACAGCCAATTCTCTGGGCATGGCTGAACCAAGCCTCTCCAATTGATACAGAGAGCTCTTCATCTTGAGTACATGAGCACTCACAGATGAACCTTCAGCCATCTTCGTGTCAGTGAGAGAGACGGTCGCTTTGCAGCGCTCAACTCTAGTCAGCTCTTGGAATATTTCCTCGAGAGTTATGATCATATCGTAAGCACCCATGTCCTCCAGTTGCTTCCAAAGCTCGGAGGTCATGGTCGCTAGCATGAGACAAGCTATCTCCGTGTCGTCCTTGACGTATATAGCATACGCATCTCGAGCAGCCCTTATGGCTCCCTGTTCTGGTTCCTCTGAGTAAGCCTCTTCTATGACATACAGTTTATTGTCAGCCTTGAGAACAATTCTCAGGTTATCCTTCTCAAGGATAGATCGCAAATTCACCCCAGTTGAATTATTATTTGCCATTATTCTACAAGTTAAAATATAAAGTGTCATTATTATTTATTCATTAGGGTTGTTTTGTTTTGGTGTTTCTTATATTGTACTCCCACTATTTTTCTTCAAATCAACTACCTTCAGTAGTATTGATTCGGAAACTTCAAACGAATGAGGTTTCTTAGTGAGTCAAGATCCGTATTTTATTGAGTATTAAGTGCGCTTTGGCGCAATCCTCAACACACAACTATTTAGGTAGGAACACTTACAATTGTATCATATACAACTCTTTCCTTTTATGGAATGAGCATCATATGCCCGGAGTATTATTCCATCTTGTGCCCTGAGCCCAAGTCCGACTTGCTTGCTCAGTTAAGTTTAACCATGTATGATTATAAACAAAATAGAGTCCAGCACACTCAGCTTTGGCATGACCCATGATGGACGCCATTTCCCGCATACCCTCCTTTACAAAGACAATCCTCCATATGCTCAGCTTTGGCATGACCCAAATGGAGGACTGTCCAAGTACTGAGGGCTTCAGTAACATGGGGGGCACTTCCTTACTTAACATTCTGAATTATTTTGTTTTTGATTTATAAATATAAACATCAAAGAAACTAAGTTAAATATGGAACGAGCCTAATCCTCACGAGCGATCATGAGGTTCCTAATTCTAGATCCATCTCTAGATTGCAGAAGTAATCTTCAACGAACCATTCGTTGTGTGTGCGAAGATCCAATGCCATCTTCCGAAGAATGCGCCAAGATCTCGTCTTGAATTCTTGAAATAATATCTATCCTAACAACTATCCTATTGCTAGAAAAGGTAATTTACAAATTTGGACAACTCACAGGTTGCCATAATTACAACTTTGGACAACTCACAGGTTGCCATAGATATTAACTAAAAATCCTCAGCCATGTACGTTACATGTGTAGCGGAACCTATGGATTTAACCCGCCCTAGGATATACGTTAAGGGAATAAAAGTACGATATTAACTATTAAAATTTATACCTCGGATCTTCCTGATCCTCGAAACGAAGAACGGATGTAGGTCTGAACTTTTCTGACTTGCAACCTTCTCCTTCTTGAAGCTCGACTCCCGACCTCCTTGCTTCTCCTAGGGATGAAGATCGATCGCTCGCAAGTTCTCAAGATAGAGAACCTCTACTCATAACCACGCAAACTTCTCAGACGTACGGAATAATCGGACTTGGCTAGACAAGTCCGAAAATACTTTCCGAAAATCTCTCAAAACTTTCTCTCTCTTTTCTTTGTAATAGACGGCCTCTAAGGCTTCTGAATTGTGTGTAGAATAGAAGGGGGCTCCCCTTTATTTATACTAGAGAGGGGGGGTAAAAGAATGGCAACTTTCGTTAAGGAAACAATTTTTGCCTGCCGCGTGAACAATAATTCCTGCTTCGAACGGACCATTGTTTCCATATAAATGATGCTTGTCCGCCAAGCAAATCAGCACATACTATACGTGTTCCATTCGAACGCGTGAACAGTAATTCCAGTGTGTGAACAGTAATTCATGCACGTGAACAGTAATTCCTGCACAATCAAATATCACATGTATAACTGTTATTGAGGTATTTTCATCCTGTACGAATGGAGTTCATTGTGTGACCGTGTAGGTTCTATTTAACACTGGCAACGATCTTCTAAAGATCGTAAATCATGAGTAACCTCTAGACTGATGTCATGACTACCCATGTTAAATGAAATGATCAGCGATCATAAACCTATCTGAATAGACATTTGCTTATTTCTTTTGTTCTACGATTTACGTCTTGATCACAAGGCACGGTAATATGTCATCCTTGAGTTTGATCAAAGTCTCTTTCCTGATCGAGAATTAGACTAAGTAAATACAAAATGATATTATGAACACATGTTAATTCATTTTGAGTGTGGCCATGCATTTCCTTCAGTCCTAGTTCATCAGTGGGCCTAGAGATATCTCCCTCTTGTCGAGAGGAACAAATCTCATCTTGATCACTCACATTCCTCATCACGATTCAGTGCATACCTAATGATGACCTTAATAATCATCCCGTTACGGATAACGTAGGATCATATTAAAGTATGCAGTTCCACATGCAGGAATCCCTTGTGACCTCAGGTCATAGGAACAAGCACACTATTCATATGAGAATCACTAATGACATATACTATGTATATTCTCATAGTGTGGTCAGTCCAGCATGTGTTCTCTAACACGAACCTATATTCCAGACTTGACATCCCTATATCCATGATCAGCAGAACATGATCATCCGGTCTGCGAATATACTAGAGTAGATATGTAGCTTCTTACTTGAAGTATGTTTATCTCTATAAACATCCCACATATCACTAAGGACGGTTTAGAATGTCATTCATTGGTTCACAGTTTTACTATCAGAATCACTTATTCTAATGACGTGAACCCGAAGTGACATTCATGGTTGACATAAGAAATTTACATTCACAGCCCATACACACAGATATATAAGAAACAACATTTATTGAATAAATAATAATGCCTTAATACATAATCCATTTCCTAGAACAAATACATTTGGCCTAGAGCACTAATCCTACAGAAATAAAATCAGCCAAATAAATGCTCAAACGGCTAAATTTCTATGTATTCCGTTGACAACGGAAAGATTCCGTTAACAACGAAACAACACGAAGAACAGCCAGAGAAACAGTGAGAGATTCAGTTGACAACGGAATAACACAAAGAACAACCAGAGAAACAATGAGATCGTGTTCCCAATAGGATGGAATCATGTCCATTCCGTTGACAACTGAATATACAAGATTTATTCCGTTGGGAACGAAATAAATCTGTCAACAATTTTCCTTCCAAATTTATTAAAGAATAAAATAAACTCAAACTAAACTAAACCCCAGAAGAACACGAAGAACTCCAAAAATTTAAATCTTGAGTGAGTGCGTGGTGTTTTCTTGTCCTTCCGAGATTGGAGAGAAAAGTCTAAAACTATCATATCTTCATTTCCAATTTCTTGAACATGAATTCTTTTGAACTTGAAAATCATTCTCAAAAATATATTAGTAGTTCGGATAATTTTAAATATCATTAAACTGAGAACAACAAGTTCCACGCATCATGCTCAAACTGATGGTCAGAACAAGGTTGTAAACCAAAGCTTAGGCAACCTTCTACGCAGACTCGTCAGTAGTCATCTTCGACATGGCATCAAATCCTACCTCAAGCGGAGTTTGCTTACAATCGTTCTACGTGCAAGACTACTGGAATTTTGAAGTAGTGTATGGAATAAATCCTGCAACCGCTTTAGGTCTTCTACCCATGCGGACACTTCGTCAATTCAGCGGAGATGCTAAAAAAAGAGCGAAACACATCAAAGAATTGCACGAGTAAGTTAGAAGTTGAATTGTCAAACAGAATATGAGCTATGAAAAAAGGGCCCACAAGCATCATACGTAAGTGAGATTCATTGAGGGAGATTTAGTGTGGATACATCTGAGCAAGGACCACTTCCCGCCGGGCCCATACGGAAAGCTCAAATCTCGTGCTGACGGTTATTTCAAGATCATTGAAGGCATCAATAACCACGCTTATAAAATTGAGCTGCCTAGAGATTATGGAGTCTCAGTAACTTTCAATGTTAAAGATCTAACACCGTACTATGAATATGAAGATATCAACTCGAGGACGAGTTCTACGCAGCAGAAGCGTATGGTGCCGGTCAACCTTCTATAATTACAAATTAGGAAGGAGGTTTATTGGGAAGGATGTTTCTTGGTAATGAGGTTTCTTGGAAATAATGTTTTTTGGAAATGAGGCTTCTTGGGAAGGAGTTTTCTTGACAAGGAGATTTATTATTATCATATATTTTTATTGTATGTTTTGTATTAGGTAATATTATATGGCAAATTTAGAAATAAGGTTATTGTTTCTTTTGGCAACCCCTCAGAACTCACATATATAAAAGGTCCATTATCAATTGAAAGAGAGAAGAAATTAATTATTAATAAAGTTATTTCTTGAGTTGAATAATACTCGTCTTTTATCGTATCTAGTCTTATTCATTTTTCAATTATTCGCTTCCGTTTACTATCATAGGAGACAGAGACAAGACAGGTGGAAGAAGAAAGAGATGAAGAAGGCAGAGTTTTTGACCGAGTTAGGGTCAAAATATGATGCATTGTGGGCTTGTTTTTTCACAATATAAACAAAATAGGCCCGTAAGAGATTCATTTTTTTTTTCCTTTGGATAGCATTTCTTTTTCTACACTTAGGTTATAAAAGAAAGACTTGTATATAGTTTTTAATGATTTTTTAGGGAGATACTATGTTGTACGGACATGCCTAAAAATTAGCTGTAGGCGTGTCGGACACGTGTCAAACGTGCCAACTAGCGTGTCCCGATATTATATACTAAACTTTGCCTAGACACAGTTGTCAAACACCAGACACAAGTAAGTATTGATGGTATTTTGATCTATTTATAGGGAAGGAAAATTCTGGAGAGCAATATATATTTAGTGGTGGGACTAAAACAATGAAGGAGCGGAACAAGGATGGAATCACTGACTGTGTGGTGATCATATTGACCTTTGAGATCAGATCTTTTGTGACTGACTTTAATACACTCCCATACAATGGATCATTCAGTAGAATATAATTTTCTTGAAAATAATCTTTTATGAGATAAATATTACAACTTTGGTGATGCATATATTAAAGAACATAAACAAACTTAAATTAATATTAATAAAATAATATATATATAAAACGTCTTGTCCTAGGTTATTTTTAGAATTGCCATGTCACCATGTCCGTATTGTGTCAGACACGACACTCATGTCCATGTCCATGCAACATAGTATAGATAAGACCATTGTACATAAATAGGGAACTTTGTAAATATTTTTTAGTAATAGATAGCTTTTGGATGGGGATTCTAAACCCTCTCCAAAATTTCTCAAAAAAATAAAAAATAAGAAAAATCAGTCACATAATAAACAACAATGAAAATAACAGAAAAAAAAAAAAAACAACAAATATCCATTAATAACAACAGAAATCAGCAACCAAAGTCACAATTGGAAACATCAAATATTCATTAATAACAATAAAAATCGGCAACCAAAATAACAGTCTGAAACTACAAATATCCATTAATAACAACAATAATAATATGGAAATGAATAGGAAATATGGCAAATCCAGAAACAATATCACCTGTGTTGTATATAGCACAGGAATATTTTTCCTTCAATTTATTTCTGGCGCTTGTAGATCTTGTGAAGGAAGGATTTTAAGACCTCTTGAACCGCTGTGCTTTCCTGTGCTTCAATAGATGCAATCATTTTTTCATAGCTCGAGCTTTCATACTCCTCAAATACACTCTTTGAGTTAAAAAAAAAAAAAAAGAATATCAGTATATATTAGACACCTTTTATTGGGAAATACAAAAAAATTGAAAGATTTTTTTTGGTAAATATGTAAAACAAAAACAAAAACATTATGACATGTGCACATAACATAGGAGAAAGAGGAAAATTGTGAAACCTCAAGATTGAGATCTTTATACAAGGCCTTTACTTTTGCAACACACTCTGGATTAGACTTTCCATAATTTTCCTGTAATATGAGTATCATTGAAAAATGTCATAATTGTATTAAAGCTTTAGTATATTGGGAATTTTTCTTATATACCCTACAATAAACTAGAAATATCTTCAATACCCTTATTTAAGAATAAAAGAACAATTCTTTCTCATTAATGAGTAAAAAGAACTTTTTGAAAAAATTAGAAGGGTAATATCCCAATTTCATAATGTTATGTGCAGAACTTTTTTGTTTACACAAGGGTAGAAAAGAATTGCTTCTTTTAGGAACATGTAATTGTAAGAATAAAAGTGAGAAATTACAAAAAAGAGAAATTACATATAAGATGCTTTTCTGGGTCCCATTAGCATGTTCTAGGGCTTGTACAACCAGCCAAGAGCACTTGTAATCTTCTATGTCAGTACCAATCTACAAAAAAGAAAAAAGAGAAATAATTTACTTGATAAATTTACAAACTAGACGAACGAAATAATATATTATGTTACATATGTTCTTAACACTTTTTGTACACACTGTAGCATACCAAAAAATAAACACACAAACAATGTGTGTGTGAGAGAGAGAGAGAGAGAGAGAGAGAGAGAGCAATACAAACCTTGCCAATGAATTCAGGATCACCAAAACAATCCAAATAATCATCCTGCGAAGAAAAAGTAATGATTTCAATCCCCATTACTGTCTTTTTAATACCTTCAAACTTCTTTTTTTTTTTTTTGTATTTATCTGAGTTTGTCTTTTGAATACTATGGATCTTATTTTGGACTTGAATTTAGAATGGATGTTTGTACCTGGACTTGGAAGTAAGTGCCCATTTCAACAAGAACGTTTTTCACTTCAACAAAGTTATCAAGATTCTCACCAGCCATCAGCAGTGCACAGGCAACCTTACATTTACACAGATATTATATTCTTAAAACAATAAAAATGAATAATATGTTAATGAAGAATCACCTTTTTAGTTGATGTTATTTCGAGTTTATGTTTACATTTTTGTTGTCTAGCAAGGCCTAGATGAGGTTCTAAACATTAAATATTATGCAACAAACTGTATACATTTCGAATTGCTGGTTGATATGATAATCATTGTATTCTTGAATTTCTTTACAAATAATTTTGACAAGGGATGCAAAAAAACAAACTAGACAGATAGACTAGCTAAGTATGCACTCATAAACATGTTTGCATGTCAAGACAGATTAATTTTAAGATAGATTATAATTGATACAAACTTACAGGAAGGTAAAATGAATAATAAGCTGTTTTATACTGCACAATGCGGCGATACCTGCAACAATATAAAAGAAAAAATGAACGATTAATTCAACAAAGTAAGAAAGTGGTGAATGATTTAAAAAAAAATTAAAGACAAAGTGTGGCAAAATCAAGAACAATCACATCAGATGTTGGTGCCAAACTTTTTGCTATAGAATGTGAATATATTTTGTGCATATCCATTTAAATATTCTTCTTACTGGTATGAACTAAAGTATATTCACATTATATTACTTAGATTTTTATTTTATATGACATACACTGGAAGGGTATATTTGGAAAGATCTTTCTCTCCCTCATGTGTTGTGATCAAATCTAACAGCTGACCTGATGCTGTCTGAAACTCAACCTGTAAATATAAAAACCAAACAAATTAGACCAAAAATAATGAAGGAATACATTAGTTGTCGGATCAGAAATGAAAAGAAAAAGAAAAAGAAAAAAGTACCTCATTGAATAGGTCAAGAAGATCCACATAATAAGGCTTTTCCTTGCAATGACGCTTAAGGATCCTTGGAATGTGGTTACGCAAAATGATCCCATCATTTGTAGCAATTAATCCAACCTATAGAAAGAAATAGGAAAAGGAGAAATAAATAAAACTGCGGGTCATATTGTAAATTACCTCTTGTCACTTTTGACTTACCGCTTAGATTTTGTTGGCTCAAAGTGTATCATCCTTTCATGGTAAATTGAGAAAAAATTAAAAGGTAAATTACTTCCACAAACATTTAAAAAAATTTGGCATTTCAAAAAGTCTCCCCATCATAAATAAATATAGTAGATTAAACTTTATCTTTTCAATTAATAACCAAAATAAATAATAAAGAAACATAAGTAAATGGGTCAAATATGAAATACCTTAGGAATTCTAAACCAACAGGGCTGTCCCCTTCTGGTGTGAGAACCATCCATTATATCATCCAGGACAAGAAAATAAGCTTGAAGCTGAAATTATTTTTTTTATAATTTTAAGAAGCACATCAGAAAAGAATAAATTATAAACTAAAAGTAAAAAAAAAAAACAAATGATAGTTGAAATAAAGTACCCATTCAATGCACCAGCCAAGTGCACATGCAAGAAAAACCTCCTCTTGTGTTAGCTCAGCCCCACTTTTTAAGAGCTTATAGCTATCAATTACAGACAGACCTCTGTTCAGCTTTCCTATACAAATAATCACATAATGCGAAATTAGTGGAATATTAAGGAAATGTTGAAAGCATAAACAGTGAAGAATATAGTCAAAACTATAGTATGTACTGACCTCCTGGCACATTGTAGTCCAGCATCTGTTGAATAAAAAGAATTAATGAATAAAATAATTATACAAAATAAAGGACATTAAAGAGGAATTTTGCAACAGAATTCGAAAGACAATTTGTATATTGACAAAGTTGTTAGCTAGAAAATGAATAGATACAACATAGTTATGAAAAAATTTGGTTGTACAAAATACTCGTAGTTAGTCTCAGCTCAAAAGGATTAATCCAATATGAAAAGGCTCTATAATTAATATGTTTTAGTTGGCTACATAATAGGCATTGGCTGTCCATCCTTCAATTAATCAGGAAAGTAAAATAGTGTTAGAATAATATCTTCCTAAATTCTATAACATAATCAGAAACAGAATCAAGGAATAAACACTACAAATGCTTTTGCCTGAAAAAGATAACTCCACAATTGCTTCCTCTTTTGGATTCCATTTCCCAAGATAATAGAATAATAAAAGATGTTCAAGTTTTAAAGATAAAAATATTCAACTCTTATGAGAAAATTGACCACAAAATTCAAAACTAGTACAATGCCCATAGAGACATAATTCTCAATTTTACTAAAACAAGTACCAATTGATTAAGATCAACTAATTTGAACATCTCAAAGAAATTATAGCGGCAATTAGATCATGCAACAGCTTCTTTTGAATCAGCACATATATGATAGAAAAAGGAGAATGAAAGAGAAATAAACCTATGAGGATGCAAACAAATGAGGGAAATTCGAACAAAGTTCACATTTTATATTTTGGGAGAAGAAATTTTCAGATTTTTGAGAAAATGGAAAAAAAGAACTTGAATGTCACTATTCTTGTAGTAAGCAATTGAGGGAAGGTAAATGCTTCCTTTCCAAAATCACAACAAACTACGTAAATATTTCCAATCTGAAGGGACAGTATTTAAAAGTTCAAAGGCTTTTGAATCTAAAAAAAGTTCAAAGGCTTAATTAATTCAAAAATATCAAATTTGCCTAGTTGTCAGCTATCCAAACATGAAAAGCACAGAATCGTTAAATCACCATGAAAACAGAACAATAGAAGATCAAAAAACTCCCAGTAATCCTAAAACTTCAAAAGTCAAACCAATCAAGCAAATTACTATTTCCAATTCCTCCCCAATATATATATTCATTACAAGCACAAACATGCATATTTAAAATCACGATCCAGAAAGATCAATTCAGACATTAAAATTTGATCAGGTTATAAAATAAAGACCTTGTCGATCCATTGGCGAGACTCGTTGGTGAAATCAAAGGCGGGGTCCTGAAGCAGCTCCGCCTTGAGCTGGTCGTAGATCCCCTTAAACACGCTCTTCACGTCGCCAGTGAGCACGCCATTGTTCGCCATTAATAGTGAATCTGAAGCTCGGAGCAATAGGGAGGCAGAGAGATATATTTCTGCTTCGTTCACTCCAACTCCCTGGGATTGGAAAGCCACAACGAAGCGCACCCTTTTATTTATTTCTCTTTTTTCTTTTTCTTTTTCTTTTTCTTTTTTGTTTTTTATTTTTATTTTTCATCGTCCGTTCACATTTTCGGGAAAAGTTTAGCATCTCCCACTTGGTCATTTCCTTTTGTTAGTAGAAACACAAAAAAATATTTGACAACAGATCCGCATGAAAAATATCAAATATTAACAACAAACTAGGATAATGTTCACACTTTACTACTAATATTTCAATTTTATTGTTTATTTCAATCTGTAATGTATAAGTTACAGTTATAAAAATTCAAAATACAAATATGAAATGAATTCATAGTACATAAATAATATAAAATAATTATGTTAAGTAAGTTAAATATATTTAAAATTATTTTGAATTATATTATAATACATTTTATCCATTTTATTATTCATTGAAAAATATTTTTTATATCACATCTAATTTTGTATGGACAGATATACAAATAAATTATCTATGAGAAAGAAAATAACATAAGTGAAACCCGAAAATGTGAACAGTATATATTTTAAAATAGAAAATAAACAATATATAAAAAATTCATTCGATAAAACAAGTATATATTTTAAACAATAAAAACAGTATATACAATTATATAAACCGAAAACAAACAGTATATAAAAAATTCATTCGGTAAAGAGTATATATTTTAAAAAATGAAAACAATATATAGTGCATATAGAAATGCGAGAAAACAGTATATAATTTCAATCCGTCGCTACAGGATCACTACAGTACTTTCGTCATGATTTTCCATTGCCCTAAAGTTTAATGATCTTAAGTGATACAATATTGAAATTAAATTATTTCGCCTGGTTTGTTGTCGAACTTGGGATGAATAATTTGTAACCGTCAAAGACCTCATTTTAATAATTTGTTGTAAATTTTATTCAATATTTATCTTCTTTCACTCTTTGTATTTTTTTAGTTTAATTATAATTTTCTAATGTATTAAAATTACAGTTTATTTTCTTTAATTTGATAGTTTCTTTTGATTTTCTTGATGAATTACGAAAATAAGACGAAAAAAATAATATACGTGCACCACATGTCAGATAATCCAAAAAGGGAAAAGTTGAAAATATACGCTTTGTACCATCTGAATAGCAAACATATATCAATTATGATTTGTCATGAGTGATAATGTGTAAATAGGTCCATGTAAAAGTCTAAAATTAATTTACTTATTTCAAATTAGAGGACTTCATAATTCAAAAGAAGTTCAAGGGCATCAATGTCAAAATAAGAATTGAAAAGAGAATTTAAATTTAGATAACATATTTATTAGACTTTAATATTGAGTGATTTATGATAAAAATAATATAAAATACTAATAAATTTATGATTATTTATTTTTACTCAACAGAGGCTTCCAAAACGCGAGAGGTACATCAACTCAGGTCCCAGGTCTTCAACAATGCCAAAACAACGGCTTTTGAATGGATTAAGATGTTATCTTGATGCGAGGATAAAATGACATTGAGTATTTTACTAGAAAAATAGAGGGAATCATAGAATTTAGAAAGTAGATATTGTATGTTTGACAATGATTGGATTTAAGTTGAAGTAATCTCATATTGTATTAATTTTTTATTCTAATGAAAGCCTTTTGTAGCCGCATGGCTACTCAAAGAAAAAAAATCATGATTGTTATGAATATAATTGATATGGATGTCCGTTACTTGGCCCTTAAGGAACAATAAATTGGGAGATTCTTGTAAAAATGAAAGGAGTTATTATAGGGTATTAATTAGTATATTTTCTATTAATTTCTAGGTCAAATTATTTTCTTTATTGTAATCCTGAATCAGGCAAGAGATTTCTTGGCCAACACTCACTCTCTACTATATAAAGGGGGCAGTGACTATTGTATTCCATAATCCGCAATTCAATACATAATTCTCTCCTTTCAATTCTCTATTTTATAGTTATTTGTTATTTTATTTTATAATACATTATCAGCACGACTCTGACCCAACGTAAGCAAGGTATGAACCATAATTATTTCTTATATTCCAATATTTTTATTCGGATTCTTTTCTTCCTTTATTCGAATTTTCTTTTATTTATTTATTTGAACATTGACAACATGTTATTATTAATACATGTTTATTTTTAAGCACCAGCAGTTGCTTATCATTTTTTTTTATGCGCTAGAAGTTGCTTGTTTAGTTTTTATTTATGCAACCAGAAGTTGAACGTTTATTTTTAATTACGCACTAGAAGATGCTTGTTTAATTTTATTTACGCAACCGGAAGTTGCATGTTTATTTTTACTTACGCACCAGAAGTTGCATGTTTAATTATTTTTATTTTTGCAACCAGAAGTTGCATGTTTATTTTAGCCACGTACCAGAAGTTACTCGTTTAAATCATGCACCAGAAGTTGCAAGTAATTTATTTTTATGCACATTTATTTTATGTACATTTATTTTTTCGCACATTTATTTTTCACACATTTATTTTTCGGACATTTATTTTTCACACATTTATTTTATTTATTTATGCACATGTAGTTGCAATTCAGTTTATTGATGCACATAAAGTTTGAAATTAATTCTTATTGAAACCTGAAGTTTCAATATTAAATTACAAGGATCTAGTTTAATTTATCTCATTTATATAGCTTCGACATGGAAAATTTAACGAAGCTTGAGTTTGTTGCCCTTCACATATCGGGCAATAATTATCTGTCATGGATCCTTGACGCTGAGATCCACCTTGATGCCATGGGTCTGGGAGACACCATCAAAGTGGGAAACAAGGCATCGATCCAAGATCGGGCGAAGGCAATGATCTTCCTCCACCACCATCTCCATGAATCATTAAAGAGCGAATACCTTACTGTTAAGGATACTCTACTTTTATGGAAAAACCTCAAGGAGAGGTATGACCACCATAAGACAATAATACTCCCGAAAGCTTGTGACGAGTGGACACACCTACGGTTATAGGATTTTAAATCGGTATGTGAGTATAATTCCTCGATGTTTAGAATTGTTTCTGTCGTGAACGTGGGCGTGGAAGAGGTCGTGGTCAAAATCATTCTTGGAACCGTAATAGCCAAGTTAAGAAACCCGCACTAGAAAGGGGCAAGAAGCCGCAAAGTGTCACTCTCAAGGGATCTAGGGATCCATGTTTTAGATGCGGTATGAAAGGGCATTGGTCGCGTACATGTCGTACGCCAAGGCATCTCGTTGAACTTTATCAAGTCTCCCTGAAGGAGAAAGAAAACACTAAGGAGGTTAATTTGGTTTATCAAGACCCGTTGAATGTGCCCTTCGTTAATACACGCTTGCAACTACATGTAGAGGACTATTTTTCACACATTTATTTTTCGGACATTTATTTTTCACACATTTATTTTATTTATTTATGCACATGTAGTTGCAATTCAGTTTATTGATGCACATAAAGTTTGAAATTAATTCTTATTGAAACCTGAAGTTTCAATATTAAATTACAAGGATCTAGTTTAATTTATCTCATTTATATAGCTTCGACATGGAAAATTTAACGAAGCTTGAGTTTGTTGCCCTTCACATATCGGGCAATAATTATCTGTCATGGATCCTTGACGCTGAGATCCACCTTGATGCCATGGGTCTGGGAGACACCATCAAAGTGGGAAACAAGGCATCGATCCAAGATCGGGCGAAGGCAATGATCTTCCTCCACCACCATCTCCATGAATCATTAAAGAGCGAATACCTTACTGTTAAGGATACTCTACTTTTATGGAAAAACCTCAAGGAGAGGTATGACCACCATAAGACAATAATACTCCCGAAAGCTTGTGACGAGTGGACACACCTACGGTTATAGGATTTTAAATCGGTATGTGAGTATAATTCCTCGATGTTTAGAATTGTTTCTGTCGTGAACGTGGGCGTGGAAGAGGTCGTGGTCAAAATCATTCTTGGAACCGTAATAGCCAAGTTAAGAAACCCGCACTAGAAAGGGGCAAGAAGCCGCAAAGTGTCACTCTCAAGGGATCTAGGGATCCATGTTTTAGATGCGGTATGAAAGGGCATTGGTCGCGTACATGTCGTACGCCAAGGCATCTCGTTGAACTTTATCAAGTCTCCCTGAAGGAGAAAGAAAACACTAAGGAGGTTAATTTGGTTTATCAAGACCCGTTGAATGTGCCCTTCGTTAATACACGCTTGGATGTAGAGGACTATCTTAACCCCCAAATGGAGATAATGAATATTCCCTTGCTAGTGAAGATGTTCAAGGCTAAAATAATTTTTCTTTATGCATCAATAATGTTTTATTTTCTAGTACGTTTACTTTATTAAGAGTATTTTCTTTAGCATGTTTATTTTCATGTTATCATTATCTTATCATGTATTTGTTTTTGTTTTATTTAATAAATGAAGAGACTTGGAGGTCTTGTTTCTTTTGAATATTACGATAATGGATGACGGTGATATATGCCTAGCAGATAGTGCAACTACACACACTATACTTAAGAACATAAAATATTTCGTTAATCTGACAATGATGAAAGCAAATGTCAATACAATATCAGGCACCTCAAACTTGATTGAAGGCTCGGGAAGAGACATTATTTTATTGCCTAGAGGAACAAAATTTGTGATAGATGATGCTTTATTATCTACTAAATCAAAAAGAAATTTGCTAAGTTTTAAAGATATCCGCCGAAATGGATATCATGTTGAAACAATGAATGAAGATAATATTGAGTATCTTCACATAACAAATATTGTTTGTGGTAACAAACGTATATTAGAAAGATTGCACGCTTTGTCAATAGGCTTATATTATACACGTATTAGTACAATCGAAGCACATCATGCTATAATGAAAAATGAGTTTAATAACTTACAAAGCAATTTTATGGTTTGGCATGAACGTCTAGGTCTTCTTGGAGCAATAATGATGCGAAGAATTGTAGAAAATTCAAATGGGCATCAATTAAAGAACTAGAAGATTCTTTTATCAAATGAAATATCATGTGCTGCATGTTATAAAGGAAAACTAATTGTTAGATCTTCACAAACTAGGGTTGGAATTGAATCACCAAATTTCCTTGAGCGTATTCAAGGTGATATATGTCTATTATCCCATCATGTGGACTGTTTAGATATTTTATGGTATTAATAGATGCATCTACTAGATGATCACATGTATGTCTATTATCTTCTCGGAATGTTGCATTTGCGAGATTACTTGCTCAAATAATTAGATTAAGAGCACAATTCCCGGATTATACAATTAAGACAATTCGTCTTGATAATGCCGGTGAATTCACATCTCAAGCATTTATTAACTATTATATGTCAATTGGGATTAAAGTTGAGCATCTAGTGGCTCATGTACACATGCAAAATGGTCTAGCAGAATCTCTTATTAAACGATTACAATTAATCGCAAGGCCCTTAATTATGAAATCAAAGTTATCGTCATCGGTATGGGGCCATGAAATATTATATGTTGTAGCTCTAATTAGATTAAGACCAACTGCTTATCATAAGTACTCCCCCATACAACTTGTAACTGGCCTGCAACCAAATATATCCCATTTTAGAACTTTTGGATGTGCTGTATATGTTCCGGTAGCTCCACCGCAACGCACAAAGATGGGACCTCAAAGAAGGCTGGGAATTTATGTTGGTTTCTGTTGGGTTTCTACCGTTCATAATGCAGCGGAAAATACAAAATGAAACAAAATCGAATTCGAAACCCAAAAGAAGGATCCGTGAATTACAATTAAATCAAAGAAAAGTTCATAACTTTGTACCTTCGAATTACGCTTAATCCGTGATGATCAAAAGCGAATATGGTTGACGCTTCTCGTTGCCCGATTCCAAACCGGTTTCCAAACCGATCCTTTGTATATTTCGCCTAACCGGTCTAACAAACCGATCTCCAAACGAACGGATTCTCCAAGCAAACCGATTCTCAAACAAAACCACGGTTTCAACCCGAATCACAAAGACGCCGCACTTCGCTTCGTCCTCTACCGGTATCCACACGAACAACCCCTTTGAACGGATAAAGAACGATATATGCTAGTATCCGTTCTTCATTTCTCTCACAGAAATCACAAGAGAATAATTTTCGGATATTTCTCTCCTCTTTGTCACACAAAAGATGGACGAAATTATTATAATCCTTAATCTGATTTTGGGGTGTCTCTTGTGCCTACATAGTCCATAAGTTTCATATCCTATGTGCATGGTAACTATGTAACCATATATGCAACACACCTTATCATATAAGATGTAGGATTGGATGTGTCACTTGACTATGTAGCTCTCCATACAACTTATCACATAAGTTATGATTTTTTTGTGTACGTCTCAATAGTTGTTCTTTGTGTGTGACCCTGTAGGTTTACTTAATGTTGGCAATAATCACAACAGATTATAAATCATGAGCGGCCTCTAGCAAGACATCATGATTACCCAAATTAAGCAAATATAGATGATTCGATCAAACCTAATTTATGTCATGCATTGTATCCCTTTGTTACACGATATCTATATCGTCCATAAGGCATGGTATGTGTCAACCTTATGTTGGTCGATAAATATTTCTTGACACCGAATTTGATTGAACATGAAATGACATTAATAACTCTTTATTAATTCACTTGAGCACGGCCGTGCGTTTCTTCAATCAAATCATCAAGAGGCCTAAAGATATCTCTCTCAATTTATGAGAGGAACAAATCCTATCTTAATTAAACTCTTTCCTCCGCATAATTCATTATATACCTAATTATAATCTTTATGACCGCCCGGTTAAAGACGATGTTAGATTATATTAAAGTATAAAATTTCTCATGTAGGAAACTGAGATAATCTCAAGTCTAAGGATTACAGATACATTCTTTACTGAGAATAACTAATGACACAAATCATGTAGTATTCTCATGGTGGGTCAATCCAGTATATGGTCTCTAACATATACTTATGTTAATGACTTAATAACTCTTATTCATGATCAATAAAACGTGGCCATCAGTCAACTAACATACTGATGTACATTTATAGCTTATCATAAAGTTTGTTTGTCTCACAAACATCCTATGAATGATCAGGGACAGTTTAGAATATCATTCATAATACTTTATAGTTTTACTATCAAAGTCACATACTTTGATGATATAAAGCTGAATATCATATTCAAGGTTCATTTTAGTAATAAGAATAAAATAACCAATACGCATTTATTATATAAAATATCTCTAAATAAAAACAATGTTTGTTTAACACAATCCATACATCTAGGTCTCAAATACATTGGCCTAGGGCATACTACTAACAGTTTCGAATCTGCATCAATTATTAAATATCTTGAACCATTAACTGGAGATCTATTTACAGCAAGATTTGCTGACTGTAAGTTTGATGAAGCTATGTTCCCAGTATTAGGGGGAGAGAAACGAATGCTGGAAAAACAAGTAATTATATGGAATGCATCACCAATGTATCATTTTGATCCTCGAACAAATCAATCTGAGCTAGAAGTCCAGAAATTTATTCATTTGCAACAAATTGCAAATCAATTACCAGATGCATTTATTGATACAAAAACAGTAACTAAATCATATATTCCAGCAGAAAATGTTGCGGCTCGTATTGAAATTCCCTTGGATAATTCTAAATCTGATATACGCCAGAAGCGTGGTTGACCAATCGGTTCCAAAGATAAAAATCCAAGGAAGAAAAGAGAGCACGATAATAAAGTTGTCATAACTGAAGTTATCAATACTTCTGAAGAAATAAATTCTTCTGAAAACAATATTGATGATAAAAGAGTAGAAGAAATCAATGAGCAAATAACCCCTGTAGAGGTTCAGGTACCTGACAATGTTGAAAATATTGACAATATTGAGATCTCAATAAATTATGTCTCTACTGGAAAGAGATGGAACCGAAATAAAACTATTATTGACCAAAAATTTGCATATGCAATCGCGATTGATATAATTAATAAAAATGAGGATCAAGAACCAAAAACAATTGAAGAATGTCGACATAGGAAAGATTGGCCAAAATGGAGAGATGCAATTCAAGCAGAATTACATTCTCTTGAGAAACGTGAAGTTTTTGGACCTGTAGTCCGAACACCTGATGGTGTACAACCCGTAAGATACAAGTGGGTATTTGTGAGAAAATGTAATGAGAAAAATGAAATTGTAAGATACATAGCAAGACTTGTTGCACAAGGATTTACACAAAAAACTGGGAATTGATTATGAAGAAACTTATTCCCCTGTATTAGATGAAATTATATTTAGATTTTTAATTAGCTTGGCAGTCTCTGAAGGGCTGAATATGCATCTCATGGATGTTGTAACAGCTTATTTATATGGATCACTTGATAGTGATATTTACATGAAAGTCCCTGAAGGATTAAAAGTTCCTGAAGCATATAACACAAAGTCTCGCGGAATGTATTCCATAAAATTAAAAAGATCTTTGTATGGGTTGAAACAATATGGAAGGATGTGGTATAACCATCTAAATGAATATCTTACACAAAAAGGATATCACAACAACCCTATTTGTCCATGTGTATTTATTAAGAGATCAAAATCAGTATTTGTAATTATTGCAGTATATGTTGATGATCTAAATATCATCGGAACTCCTGGAGAGATTGAAAGTACTGCTGCATATATGAAAAGTGAATTTGAAATGAAAGATCTTGGGAAAACAAAGTGTTGTCTGGGATTGCAAATCGAACATCTGAGAAATGGGATATTTCATCATCAATCTACTTATGTAGTAAATGTCCTAAAGCGATTTAACATGGATAAAGCGCATCCATTAAGTTCACGAATGGTAGTTCGATCTCTTGATATAAAGAAGGATTGTTTTCGTCCAAAAGAAGATAATGAAGAAACTCTTGGTCTAGAAGCACCATATTTAAGTGCGATTGGTGCATTAATGTACCTAGCTAATAATACCAGGTCTGACATATCATTCTCTGTTAATTTGTTAGCGTGATATAGTTCCGCACCAACACGAAGGCATTGGAATGGTATTAAACACATACTTCGTTATCTTCGAGGAACAACAGATATGGGATTATTGTATCTAAAGACCCCAGAATCTAAATTAGTTGGATATGCAGATGCTAGATATATGTCAGACCCACATAAAGCCCAGTCTCAAACTGGATATTTATTCACATATGGTAATACTGCCATTTCATGGTGCTCAACCAAACAAATCTTGGTAGCCACATCATCAAATCATTATGAAATCATAGCACTTCATGAGGCAAGTAGAGAGTGTGTATGGCTGAGATCAATGATTCAACATATTCAAGAATGAATCATGTGGCATTAAAACAATCAAAGGGAGTCCAACAACGATATACGAAGATAATGCTGCATGTATTACCCAAATAAAGAAAGGTTACATTAAAGGAGATAGAACAAAACATATTTCTCCAAAATTCTTCTCCACACACGAGCTCCAGAAGAGCGGTAAAATTGATATTCATCAAATTCACTCAAATAATAATCTGGCATATTTCTTCACCAAGTCATTACCAACTAAAACTTTCAGGCAATTAAGACACAAGATTGGACTCCGTCGCTTTAGAGATATTTGTACACATAAGGGGGAGAAATAATACGCGCTGCACTCTTTTTCCCTTGCTACGATTTTTATCCCATCGGGTTTTTCCTAGAAAGGTTTTTAATGAAGCAGCTTCTAATGCGTAATGAAATACGGATATCCAAGGGGGAATGTTATGAATATAATTGATATGGGTGTCCGTTACTTGGCTCTTAAGCAACAATAAATTGGGAGATTCTTGTAAAAATGGAAGGAGTTATTATAGGGTATTAATTAGTATATTTTCTATTAATTTCTAGATCAAATTATTTCTTTTATTGTAATCCTGAATCAGACAAGAGATTTCATAAAGGGGGCAGTGACTATTATATTCCTTAATCCACAATACATAATTCTCTTCTTCCAATTCTCTATTTTATAGTTATTTGTTCTTTTATTTTATAACAATGATTAAATTTTCTTAATTTATACATTACAAATATTTGATACTATATATTTTTGTTGTCCTAAAAGTAAATCATTTTGCGGATGTAGTTTGGAGACAATGTATGGGGATTGTTAAGAAACCAACTCCATCCGTCACAAGGTGCGGTCCTGTTGTCATGTTTTTATTTTTATTTTTGTTTTGTTTTTGTGTGCGTTTGTTTGTTTGGACATGAGATATCCCATCTCTCTGGTTCGAACAAGTGTTATATCTTACCCAAGGGTTTTAATCAAAAAACAGAAACCAAAAAAGACAACTGTAATATCTACTCAAGTTAAAATGTGTACTGATCTCCAGTTATAAAAGGTTTTATCTCCAGTTCGTTTGTCATCCATCACTTGTGCCTAGATATAATTTTTTTATTTTATTTTGTTGGCAAATATCGAAATACTTTAAAATATATTTGAGGGGAAGTTTTCAAAATACGTTCAAATATAATTTCAAATAAATACTTAAAACAATTCAGAAGTCCCGAAATAATTTTGAAACAATGCACACATTACAATTATGAAGTTCAAAATATATTGGGGAAGTTTCTAGAAACTTCTATATTTTATTAAATTTAATTATAAAAAAATCCATAAATTTTGAAATATTATATACTCCTCGTTTAATTCTCCATTTCGTAAAAACCTATTATTTATTAGTAAATACTTCAAAATTGCTTAACTTTAGCTTTTATTTTAAAAACCTAAATAATATTTAAATTTTGATTAATACATAAACATGCTTTCCAAATTATTTTTCTATTATTTAAAAAACATGAGAGTGTTTACATATTATTTTGATTTGTATTTAAAATGAGTTATGTTTTTTTTATAATAAAAGGATAAAATTAGGAGACTTCAAAATTAAAAGTTTATATTTAGGTGTATTTTTTGTATTTAAATGTCAATGTTTTCTTTTTTGGGGGAAAATGAAGTGTTTAAACTAGGTGCGATGCATGTGTATGAAACATCATTAATGTTAGAGCGATCCTTTATTCAGATATATTCTCCATTTTCTATAACTTGCAGAGACATTACTCTTCATTTTTCTTTTTTGTGTGCTCTATATGCTACATGGAAGAGCAAGAATGGAGCTTAACCGGATAGGACTATGGGGCCAAAAAATTTTCTCACCAATAATTAATCTTATACAAAAAATTGGGAGAGGAGGAAAGCAAATGTATAAAAATACATACATTTTAGAAAAAAAATTTATTATAATAACAGTAAGAGTTGAGTTCTTTTGACAACGAGCTTATTTGTACAATGTTGATAATATTGATTATAAAATATGATAATTTAAATTTCAACAGTATGGATATAATATATATGTTGTGGATGAATTTTTAAAAAAATCGGAGAATTATATCATTACCATCATGTTTTGAATATGTTTGAAGTATATATATTTGGAACATGTTTCTATAAATATAAATACATATTTTTATGATACATGATGATTAAGATATAAATCTCCAATTGTTTTAAAAATTTAATTACAACATACTTAAAACATATATATTTCATCTGCACAATTGTGTATTTCTATATTACTGTTGTATTCATAAAGTTAGTCAAAATTAGTTCACAGTTCATATGTCATTAATTTGTAATGTAAAAGATTAAATGATGTAAAATAAGTTTCAAATATACAATTTGAGTGTTGTTGATTTACTGCGGTCAAATACCTTTTATTTCATTTATGGTTGAATAATTCAAAGCACACATTTTGAAGACTTTCCATTTTTCCATATCCTACTTTTTTTCATATTTTCTTCATAAAATTTTCAAAGAATCGATTGTGACACTCAACTAATGTTTTTGCAGTTTTCTCTTGCACTTGTCGCAGGTACAGATCTTTAGTGAATTATTTGAGGGTCGAAAAAATCTCTTCTTACTGATTAATATTTTAAAGAAATTTTGAAATGGGGGCAAACATCTAAAACTATGTGTACTTCAAAATTTTCTTTAGTAAAACATTATTAATATATATTACTCTATCAAAATCTTAAAGGACACGATCCCTCCCAGTCTTTATTAAGTTTTATCCCCGACCGGTAGTGATGGACCTGAGGGACCGAGAATCATGACCAGTGGTGGAGTTTTATATAGACCGGAAGGGTCATGGTCAGGGCCCCCAAAATTTTTTAGCAGCAGTATATATTAGTCGTATTTTAGTAAAAAAAAATTTTAATACATGTATTTCTTGTGTAATCAATAAGGAAAATTTTTTCTGGCTCTTCTGAAATTTTTAGTCAAACTCCGCCACTGGTCATGACCCTTCTAGTTTAATGAGAAAAATAAAATGTAAAGAATCCGAGTCACTTGAGTGTTAGATTAGCGGTGTATAATTATCAGCTATCTTCTACAACAACAATAATAAATCATCCACCCAAAAAATTCAAACTTTCTTGATTGAAGGAAAAATAACACAGTCGTGGTCGTTTTTCAGATTTTAATCTAAGGATGAAACAAAAGGTATCATAGGGATCACATCACATGGAAGAATTAATGAGGATTGAGATCACAGCTTAAAGTGCAAGACCTCATGAGTTGAATGGATCTCGAGATAACAACCCTTATTAAACAAAGATGCAGGTGCGATGCACGTGTATGAAACATCATTAATGTTACAGCGATCCTTTATTCACATATATTCTCCATTTTCTATAACTTGCAGAGACATTACACTTCATTTTTCTTTATTGTGTGCTCTATATGCTACATGGAAGAGCAAGAATGGAGCTTAACCGGATATGTTAGGACTATGAGGCCAAAATTTCTTCTCGCCACTAATTAATCTTATACAAAAAAATGGGAGAGGTGGAAAACAAATATATAAAAATACATATATTTTAGAAAAAGAAAATTCATTATAATAATAGTAAGAGCTGAGTTCTTTTGACAACAAGCTTATTTGTACAATATTGATAATATTGATTATAAAAGATGATAATTTAAATTTTAACAGTACGGATGTAATATATATGTTGTGGAAGAGTAAGTATATTATCTATGCATCTTTAAAATCGATCGAGGTATTCAAGCATAAAGGAGGGACGTCTACTTGGTGGGAAAGTTAAACTTTCCTGAAAAAGTTAGGGCATGGAAATCGATCTACCATATTTACTATGACATGGGGATCTTACTGGCAGCAATAATATCACATCTCATGAAAAAATTATTTTACCACATTTGTGTGAGTGATTATTAGGTAACAGATAACCATGTGATTAACATGACACAGCGGAAACTACCCGTTCATACCCGCCTAGAACCCCCAATTTAGAAAATAAAATTCAGAAATAAATCTAAACTCATATCTCGGATTACAGTAATCTGGGAAGGTCACAGATGTGTGAGAACCTTCTCGACTTGCGAAACTCGTCAAGATCACCAAACACTACCAAAGAGCACCGCTCTCTATACATATCCACAAGAGTACCTCCTTAACCGACAAGAGAAATACGTATGCGAGTACCGAAACCTTCTCTGACTCACAAAATGGAAGAACTCTTTCTTCTCTCTTCGTTACTCACGAAAGGGTAAAAACTTTTTTTCTCCTTCTCACAAGAGATTCTCTCTTAAAAGTGCTAAGAAAAATACTATTCACATTCTGTTGTTAATACGAATAATAATGATTCATTCTTTTCTCTTACATCTGTCTCTTATATATATATAGTGTATCATAACATGACATTCTACTGTCCAGGTTCATAACCTCTAAGTAAGCAGTCATGTACATGAATTCAGCCTTGTCTTTTAACCTCGAATTCTGCAGATATGTACACTTTGTCATTTCATGACACCCATTATCCAGGTTCATTACTTTCAAGTAAGCGAATGGGTACATAGTGTCATCCCATGACACTCTATTACCCAGGTTCGTAACCTCGAAATAAGCGAACATGTGAATAAGATCTTTTGTGGTCAGTTTGAGTATGTTTATTTGTGTGTGACCATATTGATTGACTTAATGTTGGCAACACACTGAAAACTCTTCTTAATTTTTAAATCATGAGCGGTCTCTAGCAAGACATCATAAATACCCAAATTAAGAGAAATCCTGATCCAATTGAACATGTTGAGCAATCATGTATTTTGTCTACTTGTTACGAAATATATAATTATCCCATAGACAAACCTAGATATCATCGTCATATTGATCAATTATCATATCCTAATATCCGGTTTAAACTGAACAAAACAAATGATATTAATAACTATTATTAATTTATTTTAGTATGGCCATACATTTTTTCTGCCAAAATTCATCAGGGGGCAGAGTTATCTCTCTCGTATGAGATGAACAAATCCCATCCTATCCATTTGTTGGGTTTTGGACGTTCATAACGCAATAAAAAATAATAAATTTTGATCAAAATCAATCCGAGTATCCGTGGGTATCAACTAAATCAAGGAAATAAAACTTAAAGTACCTTTCGGATTAGGCTTAATCCGTGACGCTCAAATCTTGCGTGACACCAATTATCTTTCAATCGGTTATCATCCAAACCGATTATCCATTCGTCAAGACCGTCTAAGTTGAATTATGCGGAAATCATCTACTGCACACACAATCGATCTTCATCAAAACTCTCAACAACCCGTTCTCATCTTCTTAGGCCGAACAGATCACACGCCTCAACCGGTATCCACACGAACATAGTTCTTAAACCGGAAAGAAAACAACATATGCTAGTAGGCTTATTCTTCTTGTTGTCTACTGGAGACCTATAGGGGGGTCTACTACGTGCGGAAACGTGAAGATCATACTAACTATTTAGAGTTTTTACTTTCTAATTATTTTTAGACTTTTGTTGATGGTTGTTTAAATTCTAATTGACAAAGTAAATTGAGTAAACAAGAAATTAAAGTAAATAGAGAAAGTAACTCAATACCAAACACCAAATTTGTTGACGAAGTTCAGCGAGGTGGTTGCGTTAGGCTTAACCACCCGTTTACTCGCTAGCGGCCCTTATCGTGTTCACGAGTTGTCTACTCTCCTGAACTTGCCTTGCGGCTCCGATTTCACTAATAAACTTGATCGTTACAAGATCTCGAACCACCGCTCGTCTTACAACAAACTTGACGAATCGATGGAGCAATAACTTACAACTCGATCTCTTGAAATTCAACAAACACACGTGAATCAATCATAATCTCTCCTTAATCTCACAAAGCTTTTGAGTGACTTATATTCAATAATGAAAAAGAGAAATATCTTGCTTTTTGCTTCAAAAAAATACTTCTGATTTCTGATTAGAGCTACGTTTATAAAGAAGGAAGTAGCAGCCCACATAAAAGGAAAAACAGACTATTCCGTTGGCAATGGAAATATTTCGTTACCAACGGAACGATAAAAAAGGATAGAATCGGCCTAATTATTGCTCAAACGGCTAGAAATCTGTGTATTCCATTGCCAACAGAATTATTCCGTTGCCAACGGAATGAGATGGTTTTTCAGCCAGACATGATTTATTCCATTGGGGATGAAATAAGGCAGAATAGCAATGTTTTCTTAATTTAGTATAGAATAGAATAAACCCAGCTAAAACCTACAAAAACTCTAGAAAAACACAAAGAGGTCCAGAGCCTGAAAACTTGAGTAAAAGCAAGGCGCCTTCTTGTCCTTCCGAGATGAGAGAAGAGCATCCAAGATGATCACACCTTTAATTCCAAAAACACGAAAATGACTTCTTTTGTTCTAGAAAAAATATTCTCAAAAATATATTAGTAGCTCGGAATAGTCTTAAATATCATCAAACTTAGAAAAATAAACTCCCCTTTTGATGATTTTCAAAACTATTCCGCGAATAAGAAAAATCTAATACAAGTCCATCAGGCAAAGTCAATAAACAAGTTCCTATGGCTAATGCAGCAACTCTTGCTCCATTTCCCATACGCAGGTTGACTTCGCCCTTAGCAAATCTTCTACTCCTTTGTAGTCCCTGCACATCATTACAAATATGAGCGTATCCAATACCCAAGATTTAGAAGTAAGTGAATTAGTTTCAATAACAAAAATACTTGAAGTGGTAGTCACACTACCCTTACTGATTTTTTCCTAATAGAGTTTGCACTTTCTCTTCCAATGGCCAACCTTGTTGCAATAGAAGCAAACTCCGTCCTTGTCTTTCTTGATCTTAGGTTTAGGCAACACCTTGCCTTTACCCTTGCTCGTGTTCCTGGTCTTCTTACCATTCGTCTTGTGAACCATTAGGATATCTTTGACAACATTTGTCTTCATGTCCTCATGTGCGTTCTTTAGCATCCCATGCAACTCGGTGATGGATTTCTCCATTTGATGCATATTATCGTTCATGATGAATTGCTTAAAACTAGGAGGGAACGACCCGAGAATTATGTCAATAGCCAATGCTCTGAGCATAGCTGAACCAAGCCTTTCCAATTGATCAAGATAGCTCTTCCTGCTCTTGGAACATTTCCTTGAGAGTTACGATCATATCGTAAGCACCCATGTCCTCTAGTTACTTCTGAATCTCGGAGGTCATGGTCGCTAGCATGAGACAAGCTCTCTCCGTGTCGTCTTTGACATATTTAGCATACGCATCTCGGGCAGCCCTTGTGGCTCCCTGTTCTGGTTCCTCTGGTAAGTCTCTTCTATAACATATAGTTAGTTGTCAACTTTGAGAATAATTCTCAGGTTTCTAAACCAGTCAAGGAAATTAGAACCATTGAGCTTATCCTTCTCAAGGATAGATCGCAAATTCAATTCAGTTGAATTGTTATTATTTATCATTATTCTACAAGTTAAAATGTAAAGTGTCATTATTATTTATTCATTGGGGTTGTTTTATTTTGGTGCTCCTTATATTGTACTCCTACTATTTTCTTCAAATCAATCACCTTCAGTAGTATTGATTCGGAGACTTCAATTAAATGAGGTTACATAGTGAGTCAAGATCCGTATTTCCTTGAGTATTAAGTGCGCTTTGGCGCAACTCTCAACACACAACTATTTAGGTAGGAACACTTCCAATTGTATCGTATACAACTCTTTCCTTTTATGGAATGAGAATCATATTCCCGGTGTATTATTCCATCTTGAGCCTTGATCCAAACTCCGACTTGCTTGCTCAGTTAAGTTTAACCATGTATGATTATCAGCGAAATAGAGTCCAGCACACTCAGCTTTGGCATGACCCATGATGAATGTCATTTTCCACATACCCTCCTTTACAAAGACAATCCCCCATATGCTCAGCTTTGGCATGACCCACATGGAAGACTGTCTAAGTACCAAGGGCATCAGTGACAAGGGGAGCACTTCCTTACTTAACATTCTGAAGGATTTTGTTTTAGATTTATAAATATAAACATCACAAAAATTAAGTTAAATATGGTATGAGCCTATCCCTCACGAGTGATCATGAGGTTCCTAATCCTTGATCTATCTTTAGATTGTACGAGTAATCTTCAACGAACCCTTCGTTGTGTGTATGCTAATATCCAATGTCATCTTCCGAAGATTGCACCAAGATCGTCGCCTTGTATTTTTAATATAATATCTACCCTAACAACTATCCTATTGCTAGAAAAAGTAATTTACAATTTTGGACAACTCACAGGTTGCCATAATTACAGCTTTGAAGAACTCACTGGTTGCCATAGATATTAAATAAAATTACAAGCATTCACACACAAAATTACATCACAGAACAATCATAGATCTAAAGCACATACCATATTTGTATATTTAAATTCCATGTATAACAAAAATTAGGGTTTCTCGCAAAATCAGCATTATTCCGTTGGGAACGGAACTATTCCGTTGGGAACAAAACTATTCTGTTCTCAACGGAATAATGCTGAATAATTCTAGCGAAAATTTCAGCATATTCCGTTATGGACGGAACTATTCCGTTCGGAACAGAATAACGCTGACTTTTCAGTTTCCTTTCATTTTAGTTCTGTTTCCAAAACAGATTCCGAAAAACTATTTTTCAAAATTCTAGAAAATCATAATATCCAATACTATATTCCTACAAACTATTTTCGTGATATTTTTTAAATAATATTTTCAAAATCCTAAAATTTATTATACTACAATTTACTAAATTTTAAATATAAAATCGACGATTATTTCCTTAACAAATGTTCTGATGCCACTGTTGGGGAATCCATAGCCATGTACGTTACATGCCTAGCGGAACCTATGGATTCAACCCATCCTAGGATCAATGTTAAGGGAATAAAAGTATGAGATTAACTATTAAAATTTATACCTCGGATCTTCCCGATCCGCGAGACAAAGAACGGAGGTAGGTCTGAACTTTTTTGACATGCAACCTTCTCCTTCCTGAAGCTCGACTCGAACGAACTCCTTGCTTCTCCTAGGGTAAAGAAATTAATTGCTCGCTTGTCTTCAAAGCAGAAGACCTCTACTCGTATCCACGTCGATTTTCAAACGCACGGAATAACCGGACTAGGCTAGACGAGTCCGGAAATATTGTCCGAAAATCTCTCAAAAACTTTTTCTCTCTTTTCTGTGTAATAGACGGCCTCTAAGGCTTCTGAATTGTGTGTGTGTAATAAAGAGACTCTGTCCTTCTATTTATACTAGAGAGAGAGGCGAACGATTGCTCAGTTACCATAACTAAAAACCCTTATCTGCACCTATTCCGTTATGAACGGAATTGGTATTTTCATAACGGAATACTTGGCGGCTAAGGTTATTACAGTTTCCATATCTATTCTGTTGGGAACAGAACTATTCCGTTGCCAACGGAATGGTACTGTTTTGTTCAATCAATTATCCTATAATTGATTATTTCGTTCACCAATTTATAAATCATATGTATAACTGTTTTGAGGCATATTCATCTCATACAAATGGAGTTCATTGTGTGACCGTGTAGGTTCCATTTAATGCTAGCAACGATCTTATAAAGATCGTAAGTCATGAGTAACCTCTAGACTGACGTCATTACTACCCATGTTAAATGAAATGATCAACAATCATAAACCTATCTGAATAGACATTTGCTTATTCCTTTCGTTCTATGATATATGTCTTGATCACAAGGCATGGAAGTACGTCATCCTTGAGTTTGATCAAAGTCTCTTTCCTAATCGAAAATTAGACTGAGTAAATACAAAATGATATTAACAACACATGTTAATCCAATTTGAGCATGACCATGCATTTCCTTCAGTCCTAGTTCAACAAGGGGCCCAGAGATATCTCCCTCATGACGAGAGGAACAAATTCCATCCTCATCACTAACATTCTTCGTCATGATTCGTGCATACCAAATGATGACCCTAATGATCATCCCATTACGGATGACGTAGGATCATATTAAAGTATGTAGTTCCACATACAGGAATCCATGGTGACCTCAGGTCCAAGGAACAAGCACAATACTCATATGAGAATCACTAATGACATATACTATGCATATTCTCATAGCGTGGTCAGTCCAGTACGTGTTCTCTAACACGTACCTACATTCCAGACTTGGCACCTCTATGTCCATGATCAGCAGAACATGATCATCCAGCCTGCGAATATACTAGTGTGGATATGTAGCTTCTTACATGAAGTGTGTCTATCTCTATAAACATCTTACATATCACTAGGGACAGTTTAGAATGTCATTCGTTGTCATTCTTGGTTGATTTAAGATTTATATTTACAACCCATACACACTATAAGAAACAACCTTTATAGAGTAAATAATAATATCTTAATACATAATTCATTTCCTAGCACAAATACATTTGGCCTAGGATCATCCGGATAAATATTACAAAACTTTTGGATTAAAGCAATCACAATACGACACAAGTGGGCACATGTTAGGAATAAGATATTCCATGAATTTTTCCCATTGGACGCAAATGATAAACCCGTTTGACCAGCAGATGTAAAGACAAAAAAAATCTCAATACCTATGCAAGCTCCTCAAACCCTCGAGCCACAACCGGGGTTGCACCTCCCCCTCCGGTCGATCACGCGGCCGAAGCCACAAACCAAGAAGCTGATGATGCAGTCGATTATGACTATACGACGGGTACAACTGACCAGGTGGTACGCACTATGGCCCGTCGGCAAACTCAAGATCTCAAAGCTCTTCATGCCGACAATCAATAAATATTCCAACGCCTAGATGCGATCGAGACAAGTTTCACGGTTTATGCTCGTGAAAATTCTAGAGTCCAACAAAAGAAATTTCAGACTCTCCTTGCGGCATTTAATAGCCGATACGCTCCCGGATCCTCATCTTCAAACTCTAACCCCTCCGCTTTTGACGGACCGGCCGAGTAACCCGTGACCTTTCTCCGACTCAAAACCTAAACCCTAGCTGCTTCTTGCTCTTTATTTTCGTTAAAATTTTTTCTTAAACTTATTATTATGCTCTATTTTCATGATTATGTGTGTTGTATTTTGCTTATTAGTGGTACTTTATTTTGCACTTGTGTTGTAATATTATGGTATGGTGGCAATATTTAAAATTTGGATTTTGATAAATTATATGTGTGCATGAGGTAAACTTATTTTTTTCCTTCATTTTTTTTATGGTTTACCAATTTGAGGGGGAGCACATATTTAGGGGGAGTTCATGCTTCTCATTTGTGTTTTTTTTCATGTTTTTCAAAAAGGGGGATTTCTATCTTAAAGGATAATCTTTTCTATGGAAATGTTCTATTAGAAAGAGGTCTTTATGTGCTAGATCTTAAAAAAGAGAATTATAAGTCCATATATAATATTAACACTAAACGATTCAAACTGAATGACTCAAATACGACATACCTCTGGCACTGTCACGTAGGCCATATAAATGAGAATCACATTTCTAAACTCCACTCTCATGGACTTTTAGACCCATTTGATTTGGAATCATTTGAGACGTGCGAGTCTTGTTTACTTGGCAAGATGACTAAGAAACCCTTCACAAAAGTTGGTGGAAGGGTCAATGACTTAATAGAACTCATACATACTGATGTATGTGGACCAATGAGTACGCCGGCTAGAGGTGGGTATCGGTACTTCATAACTTTCACGGACTACTTCAGTAGATATGGTTTTGTCTACCTAATGAAGCACAAGTCTGAATCCTTTGAAGTGTTCAAAGAATTTAAGAATGAAGTACAAAATCAACTTGGCAAGAAGATTAAAACACTTCGATCTGATCGAGGAGGCGAATATCTGAGTCAGGAATTTGAGGATCATCTCAGAGAATGTGGAATAGTTTCGTAACTAACTCCTCCAGGAACTCCTCAATGGAATGGAGTATCCGAAAGGAGGAATCGAACCTTATTGGATATGGTTCGACCGATGATGAGTCAAACAAGTCTTTCAATGTCTTTCTGGGGTTATGCTCTTGAGACTGCCGTATTCATACTGAACAGGATTCCATCCAAAGCGGTTCAAAAGATGTCATATGAGATGTGGACGTGGAAAAGCCCCAAGTTGTCTTTTCTTAAAATTTGGGGATGTGAGTCAAACGTCAGTTTTTCGATAAATTCGGACCCAAATCTAATAAGTGCCTATTTGTGGGATATCCTAAGAAAACTAAAGGATTTTACTTTTACCTCCAATCGGAGAACAAAGTATTTATTGCTCGCAATGGAGCTTTCTTGGAAAGAGAGTTTGTCTCTATGAGAAGCAGTGGGAGCAAAGTATAACTCGAAGAAATTCGAGACCCACCTATAGTCGCAAAATCTATGATGGAGGAACAAACAAGCTCTCAAGGAGTTGGTGAGCTTGAAACACAAAAGATTCAACGTAGATCTAGTAGGATTTGTCGTGAGTCCAAGAGATACGGATTTCTTGTGTCTAATAATGATGATGTGACATTCATAGATGATGAACCCACGTCTTAACATGATGCTATGAAGAGTCCGGACTCTCAGAAATGGTTAGAGGCCATGAGAGCCGAGATGTAATCCATGCGAGACAATCAAGTTTGGAATTTGATTGATCCATCTGAAGGCTTGAAGACCATCGGATGTAAGTGGGTCTTCAAGAAGAAGACTGACGTGGATGGAAAGGTACAAACCTAGAAAACAAGGCTTGTGGTGAAAGGTTTCAAACAAGTTCATGGTATTGACTATGATGAAACTTTCTCACTTGTAGCTATACTTAAATCGATCAGAATTCTATTAGCCATAGCATCATATTATGACTATGAAATATGAAAAATGGATGTCAAAACAGCTTTCCTAAATGGGAATCTGATCGAGGGCGTGCATATGATGCAAGCCGAGGGTTTTGTCGATAGTAAGAATACTGGTAAGGTTTGCAAGCTTCAGAAATCCATCTATGGATTGAAGCAAGCGTCCCGAAGCTAGAACCTTCATTTTGATGATGGCATCAAAAGTTTTGGTTTTACAAAAAGTGAAGGTGAGTCTTGTGTTTACATGAAGTTCAGTGGGAGCGCGGTAGTATTCCTGGTGCTTTACGTAGATGAGTTATTACTCATGGGAAATGACGTCCCAACATTACTGAATGTCAAGAAATGGTTGGGAGATAATTTCTCGATGAAAGACCTAGGAGAAGCCTCCTACGTGCTAGGAATCAGGATCTATAGAGATAGATCTAGAAGGCTTTTAGGTTTGAGTCAAAGTACATACATAGACAAGGTCATGAAACGGTTCAGAATGCAAGAACCCAAGAAAGGATTTCTGCCCTTGTCATATGGCATTTCTCTCAGTAAGACATAGTGTAAGTGAGCAGGAATGAAGACGCATGAATAAGGTCTCATATGCTTCGGCTATAGGATCTATCATGTATGCCATGATATGTACTAGACCGAGATCTCACCAAAAATCCAAGCACATACTATGACGGTTCCATCTAATCAGAGAGATCATACAAAAGGGTGATGTTAAAATGTGTAGAGTGCCATCGGATGACAATGTCGCCGATCCATTAACTAAACCACTCCCGCAAGCGAAGCATGTGGGTCATGTTAGCTCTATGGGCATAAGATGCTTAGAGTTGGCCTAGTGCAAGTGGGACACTATAGAATTAGTACCCTAGGCCAAATGTATTTGTACTTGGAAATGGATTATGTATTAAGACATTATTATTTATTCCATAAAGGTTGTTTCTTCTATATCTGTGTGTTTGGGTTGCGAATGTAAATCTTATATCAACCAAGAATGACACTTCGGGTTCACGTCATCAGAATACGTGATTCTGATAGTAGAACTGTGAACCAACGAATGACATTCTAAACTGTCTCTAGTGATATGTAGGATGTTTATAGAGATAGACGTACTTCAGGTAAAAAGCTACATACCCACACTAATGTATTCGCAGGTTTGATGATCTTGTTCTACTGATCATAGACATAGAGATGTCAAGCTTGGAATATAGGTACGTGTTAGAGAATACATACTGAACTGACCACACTATGAGAATATCCATGGTATATGTCATTAGTAATTCTCGTATGAATAGTGTGCGTGTTCCTACGACCTGAGGTCATCATGGATTCCTATATGTGGAACTGCATACTTTAATATGATCCTACGTCATCCGTTATGGGATGATCATTAGGGTCATCATTAGGTATGCATTGAATCATGATGAGGAATGTGAGTGATCAAGATGAGATTTGTTCCTCTCGTCATGAGAGAGATATCTCTGGGCCCCCTGATGAACTAGGACTAAAGGAAATGCATGGCCATGCTCAAAATGGATTAACATGTGTTGTTAATAACATTTTGTATTTACTCTGTCTAATTCTAGATCAGGAAAGAGACTTTGATCAAACTCAAGGGTGACATACTTCCACGCCTTGTGATCAAGACATATATCATAGAACAAAAGGAATAAACAAACGTCTATTCAGATAGGTTTATGATCGCTGATCGTTTCAATTAACATGGGTAGTCATGACATCAGTCTAGAGGTTACTCATGACTTGCGATCTTTATAAGATCGTTGCCAGCGTTAAATGGAACCTACACGGTCACACAATGAACTCCATTCGTACGGGATGAATATGCCTAAAAACAGTTATACATATGATGTATAAATTGGTGAACGAATTAGTCAATTATTGGATAATTGATTGAACAAAACAGTATCATTCCATTGGCAACGGAATAATTCCGTTCCCAATGGAATAGATATAGAAACTGGAATAACTTTGGCTGCCAAGTATTCTATTATGAAAATACCTATTCTATTGGCAACAGAATAGGTGCATATTAGGGTTTTTAGTTATGGTAACTGAGCAATCGTTGGCTTCTCTCTCTAGTATAAATAGAAGGGCATAGTCTCTCTATTACACACACACACACAATTCAGAAGCCTTAGAGGCCGTCTATTATACATAAAAGAGAGAGAAAGTTTTTGAGAGATTTTCGGAAAGTATTTCCGGACTCGTCTAGCCTAGTTCGGTTATTCCGTGCGTCTCAAGACTGACATGGATACGAGTAGAGGTCTTCTGCTTTGAAGACTAGCGAACGATTAGTTTTTTATCCTAGGAGAAGCAAGGAGTTCGTTAGAGTTGAGCTTTAGAAAGGAGAAGGTTGCACGTCAGAAAAGTTCAGACCTGCATCTGTTCTTCGTCTCGTGGATTAGGAAGATCCGAGGTATAAATTTTAATGGTTAATCTTGTACTTTTATTCCCTTAACATATATTCTAGGGTAGGTTGAATTCATAGGTTCCGCTGCGCATGTAACGTACATGGCTATAGATTCCCAACAGAATCCACTTAGATGAAGTTGAGTCAAGTAAGCCGGCCAACAAGTCCAATCGAAAAGCTTCAAATCCAATCAAATTAGTGGATATTTGGGTTTTTTGAGAATGGATACGGAGGTTATTTGTCGTTTGGTAGTGATTTGGATAGGCTTGGAGGGAAAAAATGGTTGATTTGAGGGTGAAAGGGGTGAAATTTGGGGTTAGGATTAAGAAGTGTTAAGAGAGAGGAGGTTGAAGGAGTGTGCTAATGGAGAATGGTGCAGTTTGGGGAGAAAGATAGAGAGGCCATCAGTTATAGATGGAAAATAAAAACTTTTGAATAAATGGGATTTCGTTTCAAGTTTTGGCAAACAGAGGGATTCCGTTGAGAACGCTATAATTGCGTTGGCAAAAATATTGCATTGGAGTCTTTCTTGTCCCGTCAAGAACGCTATCTCTCTGTCAGGAGAGAGCAAAAATTGCGCCCATTCCGTTGAGAACGGAGTACTTTCCATTGAGAATGGAATATTGTTGAGTTTAGGGTTTAAAAATTTGCGTTTTGCTCAAACTTTCATTATATAAAAAAAATATTTTTATAAAATACTCAATATATATTATAAGTAAAAGAATACAAATATTACTTCAAAAATAAAAATAAAATAAAAATACAAGTAAAAATCATTGAAAATTGAGGAGAATCCATTAAAAATGCCTAAAAATCATGACAATTGAACAATTGAGAAATTAATCTTTTAATTCAAGCATACTGAGCTTTAGTCGTAAATTGTGAAGGAATTATGCCCTAGGCCAAAGTATTGGACTAGAGATTAAATTTTGAGAAACATGTTTATTCAGTTCATATATGAATGAGTGTATGGGTGACTAATAAATTTACATATATTAGATCGACCTTGAATGACACTTCGGTTTCACGTTATCCGAATACTTGATTCTGATAGTAGAACTGTGAACCAACGAATGACATTCTAAACTGTCCCTAGTGATATGTGGGATGTTTATAGAGATAAGCATACTTCAAGTAAGAAGCTACATATCCCCACTAGTATATTCGCAGACTGGATGATCATGTTCTGCTGATCATGGACATAGGAATGTCAAGTTTGGAATATAGGCACGTGTTAGAGAATACATACCGGACTGACCACACTATGAGAATATGCATGGTATATGATATGTCATTAGTGATTCTCATATGAATAGTGTGCTTATTCCTACGACCTGAGATCACCATGGATTCATGTATGAGGAACTGCATACTTTAATATGATCTTATGTCATCCGTAACAGGATGATCGTTAGGGTCATCATTAGGTATGCACTGAATCATGACGAGGAATGTGGGTGACCAAGATTGAATTTGTTCCTCTCGTTAAGAGAGAGATATCTCTGGGCCCCCGGATGAACTGGGACTGAAGGAAATGTATGGCCATGCTCAAAATGGATTAACATGTGTTTTTAATATCATTTTGTATTTATTCAGTCTAATTCTCGATAAGGAAAGAGACTTTGATCAAACTCAAGGATGACATACTTCCATGCTTTGTGATCAAGACATATATCGTAGAACAAAAGGAATAAGAAAATGTCTATTCAGATAGGTTTATGATCGCTGATCATTTCATTTAACATGGGTAGTCATGACATCAGTCCAGAGGTTACTCATGACTTACGATCTTTAGAAGATTCATTGACAGCATTAAATGGAACCTACACGGTCACACAATGAACTCCATTCGTACGGGATGAATATGCCCTAAAAACAGTTATACATATGATGTATAAATTAGTGAACGAAATAATCAATTATTAGATAATTGATTGAACAAAACATTACCATTCCATTGGCAACAGAATAAGGAATAGAATATATATGGAAATTGTAATAACCTTAGCTGCTAAGTATTCCGTTATAGAAATACCTATTCCGTTGGCAATGGAATAGGCACAAATTAGAGTTTTTAGTTATGGTAACAATCGTTCGCCTCTTTCTTTAGTATAAATAGAAGGGCAAAGTTTCTCTATTCGATATACAATTTACAAGCCTTAGAGCCCGTCTATTACACAGAAAAGAGAGAGAAAGTTTTGAGAGATATTCGGAAAGTATTTCTGGACTTGTCTAGCCAAGTCTGGTTATTTCGTACGTCTGAAGTTCGCGTAGATACGAGTAGAGGTTCTCTATCTTGAGAACTAGCGAGCAATCAAGTTCCTCATCCCTAGGAAGAGCAAGAAGGTTCTCAGAGTCGAGCTCCAGAAGCCAGGAAGGAGAAGGAAGCAAGACGGAAGTTCGTTCATACCTACATCCGCTTCTCTCTCCCAGATCAGGAAGATCCGAGGTATAAATTTTAATAGCATAATCTCGTACCTTTATTTCCTTTACGATGATCCTAGGGAGGGTTGAAACCGTAGGTTCCGCTGCGCATGTAACGTACATGGCTACGGGTTTCCCAACAAATTGGAGAATTGAGAATAAGCTAGTGGTTTAGTGAAGATGTCCGCGACTTTATCATCCATTCCAATGTGAAATTTCTCGACGTCGTGAATGAAATGGTGGCAAATCTTGATGTGCTTCGTCTTGGAGTGTTGCATGGGATTCGTGGCGATACAAATTGCACTTGTATTGTCGCACATAATGGGAACTTTTAGAAAGTCTAGTCCGTAGTCGCCTAGAGTCTGATTCAGCCAAAGTAGTTGTGGACATCAGCTCCCAACAGCGACGTACTCTGCTATGGCCAAATTATGTTTTCAACTCGACCAACAGACCAAGTTTCCTCCAAAAATTGACGTGTCCCACTAGTACTTTTTTCATCCACTTTTTATCCTACAAAGTCAGCATCCGTATATCCCAAAAGTGACAGACTACTATCATGGCCATACCATAACCCTAGATTTATTGTCCCTTTTGGCTTCGTTTGGCAGTTGGATAAGTTGAGAGTTAAATTCTTGAGAGTTAAGGACTTATTGCTTCTTAACTCTAAAATTTAGGGTGGTGTTTCCTAAGAGGATAGAGGTAAAAGTTGAGATAATGTTCAATATAAAAAAATATATCTGTAAAAGATCAAAATATCCAAATAGAATGATGAATAAAAGTTATTTGTATTTGCTTAAATATCTTTTCATTATAAAAAAAATCCTAATTTTCATAAATCTATACAATCCTTACTTTGTAAAAAAAATTCAAATATTTTTTTCGTGTTTTCTTTTATCATTATAATGCGAATTTAGGATGATAGGTATAACATTATATTTAAAATTTATCAAACGTAACAAAAATAATATCTTAATTAAAATTTTGTTTGCATAAAATTAAACAAATAATGGCATTTTCCATTGAGCTAGCATTTAATAACAATATCACTCAACACCACATATACACTACTTACACACTTGAATAAAACATATACAATCATGATCTTAAATCGAAGAAAAAAAATGATGAATCTATAAATATGATTTATTCAAAGAAAAATAGATTTAGGAGAAAATAATGTAAAGAAACAAAATAATGTAAAGATATTTGAGATTTGGGGGAGAGAAGATGAGGTGAAGGAGTGACAAAAAGCTTGAGACTTAAAATAATTGGAAAGAACGAGAATTAGAGTTAAATCACGGGTATTTTGGTCTAAAATTTGAGAAAAAAATGAGGGTTTATTTTATCACTGCTAAGAGATGGGTCAAATTTTGGGGAATAAATTCTGCCTTAATCCTGTCTAACTCCATTATTTTTATTAGCGTTTGACAAGATTAGATGGGATAAACTCATTTATCCTTGATTTATCCTGCTGCCAAACGGGGGCTTTAGGTGTTTAAAAACTCTTTTAACCGCATTTAAGTGTGAGATTTTGGGGTTAGTTTGAAATCGGACACATAAACATATAACAAACATTATATCAGGTCTACTAGCCTTTAAAAAGAGCAAACTACCGATCATACCTTGATAATCAGAAATGTCTACAGATTCACCTAATTCATCGGCGTCGAGCTTAATGTCTTTCACCATTGGTGTATCGCTCGTCTTTCCTTAGTCCATTCCGAATCTTTTGAGCAATTCATGCGTGTACTTCTTTTATTGATAAAAATGCCGTCGGTAGTTTGCTTGATTTGTAATCCAAGGAAGAAGTTAAGTTCACCCATCATACTCATCTCAAATTCACTGCGCATTCCTCGGCAAGTGCCACATCACTAGATCCAAAAATAATGTCATCAACATAAATTTGAACTAATAAGATTGAATATTTCATTTTTTTGTGAACAGTGTCATATCAATCTTCCCTCCTTTGAAGCCTTGAGATGAAAGGAATGTTGAGAGTTGTCCATACCAAGCTCGAGGCGCTTGCTTCAACCCGTACAATGCTTTCGTCAACTTGTAAACTGTTAGGTTTCAGACGTGCATAATGCAGTGGAAAACAAAAATTTCGTCCAAAACCAATCCGAGGATCCGTGCGTATCGGATAAATCAAAAAAATAAATCTTAAAGATACCTTTTAAGATTACGCTTATTCTGTGACGCTCAAACCATGCGTGTTGTCCATGCGTCTCTAAACCGATTACCGTCCTATCCGATTTTACGTCCGTCTAGGTCGGATCGTGCGGAAGTCATCTACCGCACACACAATCGGTCTCCACCAAAACTCTCAACAAACCGTTCCCATCTTCTTAGGCCGAATAAATCACAAGCGCAGAAAGTACGAACGCCTCTACCGGTGTCCACACGAACAAACTTCTTAAAATGGGAAGAAGAACAATATATATATGCTAGTAGCTTGTTCTCCTCTTGCATAAGAAAACTCTTCTTATTTTATCTTACAAAAGATATATATAATTTCTCTCATATAATCGCACTCTTTCATTTTTTGTCATATAAAAAGAAAGCACCCTTTCATAACTTTGTCATACAAATTAGAAAGTATATTTTCTCTCTTTTGTCTCACAAAAGAGAATGAGAAATAATGAGAGAGAGAATGATATGTTGTGTTATGAATTTGGAGCCCTCTATGTCCTTATATAGAGGTGAAGAGTCATGTCTCTTCACACTAAAAGATGTGTATGACATCACTCATCATTATCCATACACCATCATCTAGACTCTTCTAGATTACATGATCTTTTGTGCTCATAGTCCTTATATACATATATATCATATCTTATCACATAAGATGACAATATATTTTGTGACATTCTTATGCAACTCATCATATAAGTCGCTAGAATTTTTTGCGCCCGTTTTAGTTTGTTCTTTGTGTGTGACCGTGTAGGTTCACTTAATGTTGGCAATAGACTTGACAGTCTATAAATCATGAGCGGACTCTAGCAAGCCATCATGACTACCCAATTTAAGTGAATATCGGTGATCCGATTTACCTAATCAACAATCACATATTTAGTCCCTTTGTCACGCGATATCTATATCGACCATAAGGCATGTAAGATGCCATCTTTATATTAATTGATTAATATTTCTTGATCCCAAATTAAACTGAATAAGAACAAATGATATTAATAACTCTTATTAATTCATTTGAGTATGGCCATATATTTCTTCAGTTCAATTCATCAAGAGGCCTAAAGATATCTCTCTCATTTATGAGAGGAACGAATCCCGTCTTGATTGCACTCATCCCTCTACATGATTCATTGTATACCTAATCATAACTGTTATGACCACCCGGTTAAAGGTAGTGTTAGATTATATTAAAGTATAAAATTACTTATGTTGGGAACCGAGACAATCTCATGTCAAAGGACTATAAATACTTTATGTTACAAGAATCGCTAATGACATAAAACATGTAGCATTCTTATGGCGGGTCAGTCCAGTATATGGTCTCTAACATGTACCTATGTTAATGACTTGATAACTATTTATCCATGATCAGTAAAACATAATCATCAGTCAACTAATATACTGGTGTACATTTATAGCTTGTATATAAATATATATTTATATGTATCTGCAAGTATATTTGTCTCCACAAATATCCTATAAATGACCAGGGATGATTTAGAATAGCATTCATAACACTTTATAGTTTTACTATCAAAGTCACGCACTTTGATGACATAAAGCTGAATTGCATATTCATGGTCTATTTTTATTATATTAAAATAACCTATACGCACATATTATATGAAATATCTTAGAATAAATATTTGTTTGTTATTACAATCCATCATCTAGGTTACAAACACTTTGGCCTATGGCATAATACCATCAATCTCCCACTTGAACTAGGCCAAATCAACCAAGTATCTCATACTCATTGATCTATGTGGTATCATATACCAGTTGACCTAACATGATCACCATCATTTAAGGGATTGGGTTCTTAAATGGATTATCAAACATTGTCATATGCAAATACTTTGCATATTTTTATGTCCACCATAATCTAAGATTATGAAGAATACTCTATCCTTCTCAAGTATATAATCATACTCTTGATTATTATTTAGTGACTTTCACTAAGATTAAACTTATGTGTGCTTGTTACACTTAATTCACATCATATGTAATTATGCTCCCACTGAATTTCTTCTCAACATAAGATTTATCTTTAATTTTTGATAAAACCAAACTGTTTGGTTATTTCATCAAATAATAAATATTCACCTTGAGATGTTTGCTTTAATTCATAAATGAATTTATGCAACTTGCAAACTCTTTTCAAAATTTTTAGGATAGACAAAACTCTCATGTTTTATCATATACATACTTTCATATGTTTCTATTAAGATTTAAGATACAACGTCTTGACATCCACTTAGCATCTTTTATAGTCATACTATGAACATATGCCCAAGAAAATTCTGAAATACATAAGCATGATGACTTGGAAAAATGTTATCATAGTCTATACTATGAGTTTAACTTAACCACAAATCATGCATTATATGTTTGCACATTATCCATGTAGGTCTTTCTTTTAAAACTGTATTTCCATCTGATGGATCAATCAAATTCAATACTTGATTGTCTGACATGGATTACATCTCAACTTTCAAAGTCTCTAACCATTAGAGCCTTGACTCATCATAGTCTATTAGTAGAATGTGGACTCATCATCTATGAGTATGAAATTTTTATCATTAGACACGAAAAATCTATATTTTTTTGGGCCTGCGATAAATTCTAATAGATCTACATGAATACACTTATGTTATATACTCAGACTCTTCAACATCTTGAGAGTCTAGTTGATTAATTGCAGACTCAATCACTAGTTGAAATCTGAATTAATTTTCATCCGAACATTACTTTCAGTATGTGGAATTTGAACTTTTCAAATTTACTCCCACTAATTCTTTTGGAAACACTTCTTCCAAAGAGACATAATTTTCGAGTAACAAACACTTTGTTCTCATATTAATTATAGAAGTAATATCCTTTACTTTTCTAAGGATATTCCACAATAAGCACTAATCCGATTAGAAGCATGATGCTTTAATTAAGTATCACATCCTCAAATCTTGATAAAACATAATCTGATACACCTACCAATCCATATCGCATATGGACTCTTTTAAAAACTGCTTTAGTTGGAATTATATTCAGTATGAACGCAATAAGTGCGTAACCCCGAAAGACATAGAAGATATATTTGACTCATTATAATCGAACTATATCTAATGAAGTTTGATATATTTATCATGATGATGAAACACTTGGTTCTCGACTCCTCGATCTCATCAAAGAAATTTGATTTTTCGAAGCCAAGTTTTATTCTCTACTTCACTATTTGTAACTTTTGAACTTTTCAAAATATTCAAATTTATTGTTTCAATAAAGCGATGAAGTAGTTTTCTCTAGCATCTTCACTCATTGATGAACATACATCACTATGTATGAGAGCCAATAAGTAACTTGCTTTGACCTTACTTTGTGAAAGATGTTTATGTCACATTGTCTAATAAATAAGTTACACATGTCTCAAATGATTCAAAATCAAATGAATTTGAAAATCCATCTTAATGGATTTAATAAATATTCATCTTATTTAAATAGACCAAGCGACAATGCTAGATTTAAATTCTTAATATTAATGTTATAGATAGACTTAGAATTATCTTATTCGATATAACACATAAGATAATTTTTCTATTGGAACATTTCCAAAGAAAATTGACATTTGTGAATGGTGAAATTATTATTCTCAATAGTAAATTAATAACCATTCATAGATAAACTCGAACTATAGATAATACAAAAAATTTTGTCGACATTAAATAACAATTATTTATGTTGGCGATAAGTCCAAAAAGACAATGTAAATAAATGAGTTACTTGAGAAAATGCAACTTTTGCTACATTTGTCACTCATATGTTAACATCATATTTACTCAATAGTCTACAACTTTGTCAGCACATTTTCACAAATGTGTGATTCACATCGTGTATCTAATACACATGATGTGAAATAGACAAGTTAATTTCTATAACAAAAATACTTGAAGCGGTAGTCAGACTATCCTTTCATTCCCTTTTTCATATCTTCTTAAGAAATTATGGTTTCTTTCAATGAACCGATTCACTGCAAAAGATACTAATTTCTTACCTAAGGCCGAAACCTCGGCAACATCTTGCCCTTATCTTTGGGAGTACTTTTTACGTTCCTTTTAAGCGCGAGAACATTATTGACAACACTTGTCCATGTTCATTTTAACGATTATAAGCATCTTATGCTATCTGTCCTTCTCAAGGACCTATTGTGAGACATAAATAGATATACTATTCGATTTGAATAATATGCAAAGACTATTATTCTTGAAATATTTCATATAATGGCTCCCACTATTTTTTAATCAAATCAATAACTCTCAATCGCATTGATTCGGAAACTTTCAATCCATGAAGTTTCATAGTGAGACAAGATCCATATTTCAATTAAGTCCTAAGTGAGCTTTGGCTCATCGCCCAGAAGTTAACTTATTTAGGTAAGAATAATTCCAATTGTATCTCATACAACTCTTGAACAACATAGGATAAGCATCATATGCCCGACGTATATATCCTATCGTATGCCCCGAGCCTAAGTCCGACTTGATATCCCAGTTAAGTCAAACCATGTCTAATCATCGGCAAAATAGTACCCAACACACTCAGCTTTGGCATGACCTTGTTGGCTCCCATTTCCCGCATTCTCTCCTCCTAAGATTGTCCCTACATACCCAGCTTTGGCATGACCTATGCAAGGTCGATCAGAGTATCGAGAGATTTAGACTTATTGAAGGCACTTCATGACTTAACATTGTTTTGAGGGATTTTATTTAATATTATATGTTATTATGCAATATTCAAAGTACATCACATGTACTAATAGAATAAAGATAATAACAATGATATATCATGGCCATGATCTTTATGAACTAACATAAATATTTCATAATATATATTTCATCTCCATGAAATTTTTCATAGATTGTATATGAAAATCTTATCTCTATGTATAGAAATCGATGAACTCTTTCATCGCCATGATGTGTGGTTAAAAATGAACTTGTCATCTTAATGATGTATTCATGATGGATGATGAACTCCTTCATCTCCATGATGGATGTGTTATGCCTAATGAACTCTTTCATTATATCAACACGTATTAACAAATATATCAAATATAAACATAATCATATTATGTTTCGATTATTTAACCATTTATAAAATTATATATATATATATATATATATATATATATATATATATATATATATATATATATATATATATATATATATATATATATATATATATATATAAGGCTTACGAATGCGAATTCGGGGCACGGTCGTCATTGTCAACATTTGACAAGTCAAAAACCAATATTTGATTTGGTCAACATTTGACTAGGTCAACGATCAATATTTGATAAGGTCACCAGTCAATGGTCAACATTTTGACTAGGTCATGATCAACTTTTGACCAATTCAATGGTCAACAGTCAAGGGGTAAATTAGTGTAGTCAACTGTCAACAATTAACAGTCAATACAATCAACAGTCAACATAGTCCACAGTCAATACAGTGGGTCAACAGTCAACTGTCAACACGATCAACATGGTCAACACCTGGTCAACTTTGTCAACACACATTTTTCTACACATTAATACATCATAGGCATCTTTTCATGAATTTAATACATCACATGAAACTTTTCATGAAATAATGCATCACATGCACCATTTCAAAAAGGCAATTCATGGTATGCACCCTTTCATGAAGACACAACTATTCAAGATATCGCAACTCTTGCGATTGCACCTTTTTGGTCGTACCTCTTAGTTGCGAATGTTGATTACACTCGTTGGTCACACCTCTTGGTCGCAACCTATTGGACGTGATATTTGGATCATATCCATTGGACCCTTTAGTCACACCCTTTGGTCGCACCCATTCGTCACAACCTTATGGACGTGACATTTGGATCGCATCCATTGGTCACATCCTTTAGTCGCACCCTTTGGTCGCACCCATTCGTCGCAACCTTATGGACGTGACATTTGGATTGTATCCTTTGGTCGCACCCTTTGGTCGCAACCTTTCGTCGCGTCTTTTGGATGTGACATTTGAATCGCATCCCTTGATCACACCCGTTAGTCCCATCTTTTGGTCGCACCCTTTGGTCGCATCCGTTGGTCGCAACATTTCGTCGCGTCTTTTGGATGTGACATTTGAATCGCATCCCTTGGTCACACCCATTAGTCGCACCTTTTGGTCTCACCCTTTGGTCGCATCCGTTGATCGCAACCTTTCGTCGCGTCTTTTGGATGTGACATTTGAATCGCATCCCTTGGTCACACCCGTTGGTCACACCCTTTGGTCGCACCCTTTGATCGCATCCATTGGTCGCAACCTTTCGTCGCGTCTTTTGGATGTGACATTTGAATCGCATCCCTTGGTCACACCCGTTAGTCGCACCTTTTGGTCGCACCCTTTGGTCGCATCCATTGGTCGCAACCTTTCGTCACGTCTTTTGGATGTGACATTTGAATCGCATCCCTTGGTCACACCCGTTAGTCGCACCAATTCGTCGCAACCTTATGAACGTGACATTTGGATCGCATCCGTTGGTCACACCCTTTAGTCACACCCTTTGGTCGCAACTCTTGGACTCAACTTTTGGATCGCTTTCCTTGGTCGCACCTTTTAGACGCAATCCTTGGTCATGACCTTTGGATCATATTTCTTGGTCGCAACTCTTGGATGCAACACTTGGACGCAACCTTTGGATCGTATCCCTTGGCGGCATCTTTTGGACACGACTTCTGGATCACATCTATTCATCGCATCTTTTGATCGCATCTCTTGGACATAACTTTTGGATCACATCCTTTGGTCATAACCTTTGGTCGCATTCTTTGGATGCAACTCTTGGATCATATCCATTAATCGCATCTTTTCTATTAAGAATATTCAACACTTGAATACTCTATATGCAAGCCTTATAATTGTAAATCAAAATTATAAATGGTATCTAAATAGTATATATCACATATATACCGACTCAATTTAACCAAAACACGCACGTCGCTCTGATACCACTGTTGGGTTTCAGACATGCATAACGCAGCGAAAAACAAAAATTTTGTCCAAAACCAATCCGAGGATCCGTGCATATCGGTTAAATCAAAGAAAAAAATCTTAAAGATAGCTTTCGGATTACGCTTAATCTGTGACGCTCAAACCATGCATGTTGTTCATGCGTCTCTAAACCGATTACCATCCTAATCGATTTTACGTCCGTCTAAGCCGTCTAGGTCGGATCGTGCGGAAGTCATCTACCGCGCACACAATCGGTCTCCACCAAAACTCTCAACAAACCGTTCCCATCTTCTTAGGCCGAATAGATCACAAGCGCCGAAAGTACGAACGCCTCTACCGGTGCCCACATGAACAAACTTCTTAAAATGGGAAGAAGAACAATATATATGCTAGTAGCTTGTTCTCCTCTTGCATAAGAAAACTCTTCTTATTTTATCTCACAAAAGATATATATAATTTCTCTCATATAATCGCACTCTTTCATTTTTTGTCATATAAAAAGAAAGCACCCTTTCATAATTTTGTCATACAAATTAGAAAGTGTATTTTCTCTCTTTTGTCTCACAAAAGAGAATGAGAAATAATGAGAGAGAGAATGATATGTTGTGTTATGAATTTGGAGCCCTCTATGTCCTAATATAGAGGTGAAGAGTCACGTCTCTTCACACTAAAAGATGTGTATGACATCACTCATCATTATCTATACGCCATCATCTAGACTCTTCTAGATTACATGATCTTTTGTGCTCATAGTCCTTATATACATATATATCACATCTTATCACATAAGATGACAATATATTTTGTGACATTCTTATGCAACTTATCATATAAGTCGCTAGAATTTTCTGCGCCCGTTTTAGTTTGTTCTTTGTGTGTGACCATGTAGGTTCACTTAATGTTGGCAATAGACTTGACAGTCTATAAATCATGAGCGGACTCTAGCAAACCATCATGACTACACAATTTAAGTGAATATCGGTGATCCGATTTACCTAATCAACAATCACGTATTTAGTCCCTTTGTCACGCGATATCTATATCGATCATAAGGCATGTAAGATGCCATCTTTATATTAATCGATTAATATTTCTTGATCCCGAATTAAACTGAATAAGAACAAATGACATTAATAACTCTTATTAATTCATTTGAGTATGGTCATACATTTCTTCAGTTCAATTCATCAAGAGGCCTAACGATATCTCTCTTATTTATGAGAGGAACAAATCCCGTCTTGATTGCACTCATCCCTCTACATGATTCATTGTATACCTAATCATAACCGTTATGACCACCCGGTTAAAGGTAGTGTTAGATTATATTAAAGTATAAAATTACTCATGTTGGGAACCGAGACAATCTCATGTCAAAGGACTATAGATACTTTATGTTACAAGAATCGCTAATGACGTAAAACATGTAGCATTCTTATGGTGGGTCAGTCCAGTATATGGTCTCTAACATATACCTATGTTAATGACTTGATAACTATTTATCCATGATCAGTAAAACATAATCATCAGTCAACTAATATACTGGTGTACATTTATAGCTTGTATATAAATATATATTTATATGTATCTGCAAGTATATTTGTCTCCACAAATATCCTATAAATGACCAGGGACGATTTAGAATAGCATTCATAACACTTTATAGTTTTACTATCAAAGTCACACACTTTGATGACATAAAGCTGAATTGCATATTCATGGTTTATTTTAGTTATATTAAAATAACATATACGCACATATTATATGAAATATCTTAGAATAAATATTATGTTTGTTATTACAATGCATCATCTAGGTTACAAACACTTTGGCCTATGGCATAATACCATCATAAACATGATCAGGATTGGTTGGATCCTTAAAGCCGAGAGGTTGCTCTACGTAGACTTCTTCTTCGAGGAACCCATTTAGGAACACACTTTTAACATCCGTTTAAAAGAGTGTGAACCCTTTAATTGATATGTATGCTAAAAGTAGCCTCCTATTGGATTCCAATCGAGCAACCGGTGCAAATATCTCTTCAAAATCAACTCCTTCTTGTTGCTTGAAGCCTTGAGCAACTAATCTTGCCTTGTTTCGCACTACCATACCGTGCTCGTCGAGTTTATTTCGGAAAACCCATTTAGTACCGATAATGGATCGGTTATCGGGTGAGGTACTAGGGTCCAAACTCGGTTGCGCTCGAATCGGATGAGTTCATCTTGAATGGCGAGGATTCAGTCGGTGTCACCATTTGCCTCCTTGAAGGATTTGGGCTCGGTTTGAGATAAGAAAGCGCAAAAGGCGACTAGGTTTCTCCTACTGGATCGGGTTTTGACTCCTTCTCATGGGTCTCCCACCACATTTGTTAATGGATGTGCGGATACTTCTCATAGTACTTATGGAATTTGATAAGAAAGTTGTTCGGGCTCAGGTTGCATAATTGGTTGAGAGTCGATTAGACTAGGGTTTTGAGCTAGTTGAAGAGAGTTGTCGTCATTCGGTTGATTTTCTTGTGTGGCGGTATTGTCGGGTCCGTCTAAAGTTGGATCACCAAGGTTGAGCTTAATAATATTCGGTTGGTTTGCTCCCATCAATCCACCACTTGTACATGTATTTGCCATAGAAACACCTTTCTCGAGCCCATTTTTAGTTCCATCGAAGTGCAAGTGTACGGATTCAACTATAATCCGTGAAGATTTAATGTAAACTCTATATGCTTTACTTGTATTAGAATATCCAACGAATGTACCTTCATTACATTTCAAATCAAATTTGTCAAGTTTATTAGATTCATCAAGAATGAAACATTTACAATCACTTTCATATAGGAGATGTTTGGATTAGGACCGTACCATAATTCATACAGAGTCTTTTTCAAAATAGACCTTAGGCTGACGCAATTTGTGACTTCACAAGCAGTATTAACTGCCTCAGCCCAAAGATATTTCGGAGTGGGATGCTCGTTTAACATGGTACGAGCATGCTCGATAAAAGTGTGATTTTTATGCTCTACTATCCTATTTTGTTGTGGAATACATGGAGCGGAAACTCGCAATTATATCTCCTTTTTGAGCAAAAGTCGTCAAATTTTGCATTTTTGAACTCACCACCGTTGTCACTACGAACCATAATAATAGTGGAGCCGCGTTCATTTTCCACAAGGGAACAAAACTTGATGAACATGTCATAAATTTCATTCTTTTGAATCAAGAAATAAATCCAAGTAAAGCGAGGGTAATCATCAACAATTACAAAATAATATCTTTTTTTTTGGCGAGGCTAGAGACACTCATAGGGCCACACAAGTCAAGGTGGAGTAGCTCGAGGGGCGCTTGTCGAGACCGCGGTCTTGGACTTAAAACCCGATGACTTGGAGTGCTTACCACGCTCACAAGTATCACATAACCCATTTAGCTTAAGTTTGGGTGAAGGCAAACCTGAAATTAGTTCTTTATGGGATAATCGGAATTGTGTCCATGCATATATGGCCCAGTCGCCTGTGCTATAGATGCGAACTTGATTCTGAAGCGGTCAGACCATGAGTGCCTAACACAAAAGAATGAAAGTCAAAGAAATAAAGGTTACACATTCTTGTTCCCATACAAACTGTATAGGATTAGTGTCCTAGGCCAAATATATTTATACTAGAAAATGGATTATGTATTAAGATATTATTATTTATTCAATAAAGATTGTTTCTTATATATTTGTGTGTATGGATTGTGAATGGAAATCTTATATCAACCAAGAATGACACTTCGGGTTCACGTCATCAGAATACGTGATTCTGATAGTAGAACTGTGAACCAATCAATGACATTCTAAATTGTCCCTAGTGATATGTAGGATGTTTATAGAGATAGACATACTTCAGGTAAGAAGCTACATATCCACACTAGTATATTCGCAGGCTGGATGATGTTCTGCTGATGATGGACATAGAGATGTCAAGTCTGGAATATAGGTATACTGGACTGACCACACTATGAGAATATGCATGGTATATGTCATTAGTGATTCTCATATGAATAGTGTGCTTGTTCCTGTGACTTGAGATCACCATGGATTCTTGTATGTGGAACTTGCATACTTTGATATGATCCTACGTCATCCGTAATGGGATGATCATTAGGGTCATCATTAGGTATGCACTGAATCATGACGAGGAATGTGAGTGACTAAGATGGGATTTGTTCCTCTTGTCATGAGGGAGATATCTTTGGGCCCCCTCATGAACTAGGACTGAAGGAAATGCATGGCCATGCTCAAAATGGATTAACATGTGTTGTTAATATCATTTTGTATTTACTCAGTCTAATTCTCGATCGGGAAAGAGACTTTGATCAAACTCAAGGATGACATACTTACATTCCTTGTGATCAAGACATATATCGTAGAATAAAAGGAATAAGCAAATGTCTATTCAGATAGGTTTATGATCGCTGATCATTTCATTTAACATGGGTAGTCATGACATCAGTTTAGAGGTTACTCATGACTTATAATCTTTAGAATATCGTTGCCAGTGTTAAATGGAACCTACACGGTCACAGAATGAACTCTATTCGTACGGGATGAATATGCCTCAAAATAGTTATACATATGATGTATAAATTGGTGAACGAAATAATCAATTATTGGATAATTGATTGAACAAAATAGTGTCATTCCGTTGGCAACGGAATAGTTCCGTTCCCAATGGAATATATATGAAAACTGTAATAACTCTAGCTGCCAAGTATTCCGTTATGAAAATACCTATTCCGTTAGCAATAGAATAGTTCCGTTGGCAACGTAATAGGCGTAGATTAGGGTTTTAGTTAGGGTAACTGAGCAATCGTTGGCCTCTCTCTCTAGTATAAATAGAAGGGTAGAGTCTTTCTATTTAATACACAACTCAGAAGCCTTAGAGGCCGTCTATTACACAGAAGAGAGAGAGAGAAAGTCTTGAGAGATATTCGGAAAGCATTTCCGGACTTGTCTAGCCAAGGCCGGCTATTCCGTACGTCTGAAGTTCGCGTGGATACGAGTAGAGGTTCTCAATCTTGAGAACTTATGAGCGATCGATCTTCATCCCTAGGAGAAGCAAGGAGGTCGCGAGTCGAGCTTCAGGAAGGAGAAGGTTTCAAGTCAGAAAAGTTCAGACCTACATTCGTTCTTCGTCTCGCGGATCAGGAAGATCCGAGGTATAAATTTTAATACCTAATCTCGTACTTTTATTCCCTTAACGTAGATCCTAGGGCAGGTTAAATCCATAGGTTCTGCTGCGCATGTAACGTTCAAGGCTATGGATTTCCCAACAATGGCATCAGAGCATTCGTTAAGGAAATAATCATCGATTACATATTTAAAATTTAATAAATTCTAGTAGAATAAATTTTAGGGTTTTGAAAATATTATTTCAAAACATCACGGAAATAGTTTCTAGGAATATATTATTATGATTTTCTGGAGTTTCGAAAAATAGTTTTTCGAAATCCGTTTTGGAAACGAAACTAAAACAAAACAAAATACGAATTTCCAGCATGTCTCCGTTGAGAACGGAGTACTTCTATTGAGAACTCTAATTTTTGATATACATGGAATTTAAATGTACAAATATGGTATGAGGTTTAGATCTGTAATTATTCTGTGATGTAAACTTATGTGTAAATGCTTGTAATTTTATTTAATATCTATGGCAACCAGTGAGTTGTCCAAAGTTATAATTATGGCAACCTGTGAGTTGTCCAAATTTATAAATTACTTTTTCCAGCAATAGGATAGCTGTTAGGATAGATATTATTTCAAGACTTCAAGGCAAGAGATCTTGGCGCAATCTTCGGAAGATGGCATTGGATCTTCGCACACACAATGAAGGGTTCGTTAAAGATTGCTCCTGCAATCTAGAGATAGATCTAGAATTAGGAACCTCATGATCGCTCGTGAGGATTAGGCTCATATTTAACTTAGTTTATGTGAAGTTTATATTTATAAATCTAAAATAAAATCCTTCAGAATGTTAAGAAAGGAAGTGCCCCCCATGTCACTGAAGCCCTTGGTACTTAGACAGTCTTTCATGTGGGTCATACCAAAGTTCGCATATTTAGGATTGTCTTTGTAAAGGAGGGTATGCGGGAAAATGACGTCCAGCATGGGTCATGCCAAAGCTGAGTGTGCTGGACTCAATTTTGCTGATAATCATACATGGTTAAACTTAATTGAGCAAGCAAGTCGGACTTTGGCTCAGGACACAAGATGGAATGATACACTGGACATACAATGCTCATTCCATAAAAGGAAAGAGTTGTATATGATACAATTGGAAGTGTTCCTACCTAAATAGTTGTGTATTGAGGGTTGCGCCAAAGCGCACTTAATACTCAATGAAATACGGATCTTGACTCACTATGAAATCTCATTCATTTGAAGTTTTCGAATCAGTACTACTGAAGGTGATTGATTTGAAGAAAAATAGTGGGTGTACAATATAAGAAACACCAAAACAAAACAACTCCAATGAATAAATAATAATGGCACTTTACATTTTAACTTGTAGAATAATGGCCACTAATAATTCAACTGGGTTGAATTTGCGATCTGTCCTTGAGAAGATAAACTCAATGGATCTAACTACCTTGACTGGTTTAGAAACCTGAGAATTGTTCTCAAGGCTGACAATAAACTGTATGTCATAGAAGAGGCTTACCCAGAGGAACTAGAAGAGGGAGCCACAAGGGCTGCCCGAGATGCGTATGCTAAATACATTAAGGACGACACAGAGATAGCTTGTCTCATGCTAGCGACCATGACCACTAAGCTTCAGAAGCAACTGGAGGACATAGGTGCTTACGATATGATCGTAACTCTCAAGGAAATGTTCCAAGAGTAGGCTATAGTTGAGAGCTACAAAGCGACCATCTCTCTCACTGACACAAAGATGGCTGGAGGTTCATCTGTGAGTGCTCATGTACTCAAGATGAAGAGCTATTTTGATCAATTGGAGAGGCTTGGTTTAGCTATGCCCAGAGAATTGGTTGTTCACATAATTCTCGGGTCGTTACCTCCTAGTTTTAAGCAATTCATCATGAACTATAATATGCATCAGATGGAAAAATCCATCACGGAGTTGCATGGGATGCTTAAGAACGCACATGAGGACATGAAGACAAATATTGTCAAAGATGTCCTAATGGTTCAAAAGAAGAAGGGTAAGAAGACCGGGCACAAGAACAAGGGTAAAGGAAAGGAGTTTCCTAAACCTAAGAACAAGAAAGACAAGGAGGGAGTTTGCTTCCATTGCAATAAGGTTGGCCATTGGAAGAGAAACTGCAAACTCTATTAGGACGAAATCAAGAAGGGTAGTGTGACTACCGCTTCAGGTATTTTTGTTATTGAAACTAATTCACTTACTCCTAAATCTTGGGTATTAGATACCGGATGCGGTACTCATCAAAATGCACGGGTCCTCTTTCCCAAAACGCCCAAGCACTAAGAATTGAATCACGTGGATATTTGTAATGATGTGCAGGGAGTACAAAGGAGTAGAAGATTAGCTAAGGGCGAAGTCGACCTGCATGTGGGAAATGGAGCAAGAGTTGCTGCATTAGCCGTAGGAACTTATTTATTGACTTTGCCTAGTGGGCTTGTATTAGTACTTAATAATTATTATTTTGTACCTGCTATGTGCAAAAATATTATTTCTATTTCTAGTCTAGATTTAGATGGTTATAAATTTGTTATTGAGAATAATAATTGTTCTATCTTAAAAGATAATATTTTCTATGGAAATGTTCTACTAGAAAGAGATCTTTACGTGCTAGATATTAGGAAAGAGTATTATAAGTCCATATATAACATTAACACTAAACGATGTAAACCGAATAACTCAAATACGACATACCTCTGTCACTGTTGCTTAGACCATATAAATGAGAAACGCATTTCTATACTCCACTCTCATGGACTTTTAGACTCATTTGATTTGGAATCATTTGAGACGTGCGAGTCTTGTTTACTTGGCAAGATGACTAAGAAACCATTCACAAATATTGGTGAAAGGGTCAATAACTTATTAGAACTCATACATACTGATGTATGTGGACCAATGAGTACGCCGGCTAGAGTTGGCTATTGGTACTTCATAACTTTCACGGACGACTTCAGTAGATATGGATATGTCTACCTAATGAAGCACAAGTCTGAATCCTTTGAAGTGTTCAAAGAATTTAACAATGAAGTACAAAATTAACTTGGCAAGAAGGTCAAAGCACTTCGACCTGATCGAGGAGTCGAATATCTGAGTCAGGAATTGGAGGATCATCTCAGAGAATGTGGAATAGTTTCACAATAGACTCCTCCAGGAACTACTCAGTAGAATTGAGTGTCCGAAAGGAGGAATCGAACCTTATTGGATATGGTTCGATCGATGATGAGTCAAACGGGCCTTTCAATGTCTTTCTGGGGTTACGCTCTTGAGACTGCCGCATTCGTACTGCACAGGATTCCATCCAAAGCGGTTCAAAAGACACCATATGAGATTTGGATGGGGAAAAGTCCCAAGTTGTCTTTTCTTAAAATTTGGGGATGTGAGACTTATGTCAAACGTCTGTCTCCTGATAAACTCGGACCCAAATCTGATGAGTGCCTATTTTTGGGATATCCTAAGGAAACTAAAGGATATTACTTTTACCACCCATCAGAGAACAAAGTGATTATTGCTCGCAATGGAGCCTTCTTGGAAAGAGAGTTTGTCTCTATGAGAAGCAGTGGGAGCAAAGTACAACTCGAAGAAATTCAAGACCCACCTATAGTTGCAGAACCTATGATGGAGGAACAAACAAGCTCTCAAGGACTTGGTGAGCTTGAAACACAACAGACTCATGGTAGATCTAGTAGGATTCGTCATGAGCCCGAGAGATTCCGATTTCTCGTTTCTAATGATGATGATGTGACATTCATAGATGATGAACCCACAGAAAGACAAAAAGAGGTCAAATCTTCTCTTCGACGTGTGAGGTAAAGTAAAGAAGTGTCACTTCCTCCTGACGACAGCTTCTCCTATTGCTTGCTCCTCTTCTCATCCGTCTTCTTCCTATTTATTTTCGTTCATCCATTCGTGTGAAAGTTTCCCCCGTAGGGGCTAGCTTCTCTATTGTAGCTCATTCGCTTGCAGCTAATACTGGGATCGAAAAGTGAGGTTGAGATTGACAAATGTTTTTGGGCGAGACGAGCCATTTATCATTACGATAGGTGTCAAGTGGAAGTGCAGTAATGTATGCAACTGAGGTGTCCTGACTCTCAAAAATGGTTAGAGGCCATGAGAGCCGAGATGCAATCCATGCATGACAATCAAGTTTGGAATTTGATTGATTCATCGGAAGGCTTGAAGGCCATCAGATGTAACTGGGTCTTCAAGAAGAAGACTGACGTGGATGGAAAGGTACAAACCTACAAAGCAAGGATTGTGGCGAAATGTTTCGAACAAGTTCATGGTATTAAATATGATGGAACTTTCTCACCCGTAGCTATGCTTAAATCTATCAGAATTCTATTAGCCATAGCAGCATATTATGACTATGAAATATGGCAAATGAATGTCAAAACAGCTTTCCTAAACGGAAATCTGACCGAGGACGTGCATATGATGCAACCCGAGGGTTTTGTCGATCCTAAGAATTCTGGTATGGTTTGCAAGCTTCAGAAATCCATCTATGGATTGAAGCAAGCGCCTCGAAGTTGGAACCTTCGATTTGATGAAGTCATCAAAAGTTTTGGTTTTACCAAAAGTGAAGGTGAGCCTTGTGTTTACATGAAGTTCAGTCGGAGCACGATAGTATTCTTGGTGCTTTACGTAGATGACATATTACTCGTGGGAAATGACATCCCAACATTAATGAACGTCGAGAAATGGTTTGGAGATAATTTCTCCATGAAAGACTTAGGAGAAGCCTCCTACGTGTTAGGAATCAGGATCTATACAGAAAGATCTAGAAGTCTTATAGGTCTGAGTCAAAGTACATACATAGACAAGGTCATGAAACGGTTCAGAATGCAAGAATCCAAGAAAAGATTTTTGCCCTTGTCACATGGCATTTCTCTCAGTAAGACAGAGTGTCCATATGCTTCAGCTATAGGATCTATCATGTATGCCATGATATGTACTAGACAAGATGTGTCATACTCATTGAGTGTAACAAGCAGGCTTCAGTCTAATCTAGGTGAAAGTCATTGGATAGCTGTTAAAAGAATCCTTAAGTACTTACGAAAAACTAAGGACCTGTTCCTAGTCTATGGGGGTATGAAAGACGAGCTCGTTGTAAAGGGTTACACCGACGCAAGCTTCCAGACAGACTCAGATGACTTTAGATCACAATCAGGTAATTTATTTTGTCTAAATGGAGGCACAGTGACATGGAAGAGTTCCAATCTATGTACTGTAGCAGAATCTTCAACGGAAGCAGAGTATATAACCGTTGCAGAAGCGGCTAAAGAAGCTATTTAGATAAAGAAATTTTTGGAGGAGTTGTTCCGAGCATCTCGAAACCAGTGGATCTATATTGTGATAACAATGGAGTGATCGCACAAGCAAAGGAAACGAGATCTCACCAAAAGTCCAAGCACATACTGCGATGGTTCCATCTAATCAGAGAGATCATACAAAGGGGTGATGTTAAAATGTGTAAAGTGCCATCGGACGACAATGTGACCGATACATTAACTAAACCACTCCCGCAAGCGAAGCATGAGCGTCATGTTAGGTCTATGGGCATAAGATGCTTAGAGTTGGCCTAGTGCAAGTAGGAGACTGTAGGATTAGTGCCCTAGGCCATATGTATTTGTACTAGGAAATGGATTATGTATTAAGACATTATTATTTATTCAATAAAGGTTGTTTCTTATATATCTGTGTGTATGGGTTGTGAATGTAAATCTTTTATCAACAAAGAATGACTCTTTGGGTTCACGTCATCAGAATACGTGATTCTGATAGTAGAACTGTGAACCAACGAATGACATTCTAAACTGTTCCTAGTGATATGTAGGATGTTTATAGAGATAGACATAGTGATTCTCGTATGAATAATGTGCTTGTTCTACGACCTAAGGTCATCATGGATTCCTGTATGTGGAACTGCATACTTTAATATAATCCAACGTCATCTGTAACGGGATGATCATTAGAGTCATCATTAGGTATGCACTGAATCATGATGAGGAATGTGAGTGACCAAGATGGAATTTGTTCCTCTCGTCTTGAGGGAGATATCTCTGTGCCCCTGATGAACTAGGACTGAAGGAAATGCATGACCATGCTCAAAATGGATTAAAATATGTTGTTAATATCATTTTGTATTTACTCAGTCTAATTCTCGATCAGGAAAGAGACTTTGATCAAACTCAAGGATGACATACTTCCATGCCTTGTGATAAAGACATATATCATAGAACAAAAGGAATATGCAAACATTTATTCAGATAGGTTTATGATCGCTGATCATTTCATTTAACATGTATAGTCATGACATCAGTCTAGAGGTTACTCATGACATACGATCTTTAGAAGATCATTGCCAGCGTTAAATGGAACCTACATGGTCACACAATGAACTCCATTCGTACGGGATGAATATGCCTCAAAACAATTATACATATGATGTATAGATTGGTGAACGAAATAATCAATTATTCGATAATTAATTGTACAAAACAGTACCATTTCGTTGGCAACATAATTGTTCCGTTCCCAACGAAATATGTATGGAAACTGTAATAACCTTAGCTGCCAAGTATTCCGTTATGAAAATACCTATTCCGTTGGCAACGGAATAAGCGCAGATTAGGATTTTAGTTATGGTAACTGAGCAATCGTTCGCCTCTCTCTCTAGTATAAATAGAAGGGGAGAGGCTCTATTTCATACACAACTCAGAAGCCTTAGAGGTCATCTATTACACAGAAAAGAGAGAGAATGTCTTGAGAGATATTCGGAAAGTATTTCCGGACTTGTCTAGCTAGGTCCGGTTATTCCGTACGTCTGAAATTCGCGTGGATACGAGTAGAGGTTCTCTATCTTGAGAACTTGCGAGCGATCGATCTTCATCCTAGGAGAAGCAAGGAGGTCGCGAGTCGAGCTTCAGGAAGGAGAAGGTTGCAAGTAAGGAAAGTTCAGACCTACATCCGTTCTTCATCTCGCAGATCCGGAAGATCCGAGGTATAAATTTTAATAGCTAATCTCGTACTTTTATTCCCTTAACGTAGATCCTAGGGCGGGTTAAATCCATAGGTTCCGCTACGCATGTAACGTACATGACTATGGATTTCCCAACAAATTGTAACATAATATGAATGTCAAATCACATGACAATTCTTCGAGCTTGTCTTTCCGCCGTCAAATAGCTATTTTTTCTCCACCCGTCTCCAAAATGGGTCTTTAGAGCGCTGTGTTTAAGTGGTCTGGCCGTAAGAAAGACTTGATCTGCGCCGGTAAGAGTAAGAGGAAAGGTATAATGTTCCGAGGGGAGTTGAAGGGAAAGAGTTGGAAGTATGCATTAAGCTTCGGAAAAAAGAATGAGGCCGAGAATTTAGTTGCACTCATCACTAGCCTTGGCAAGAGAAGTTGGAGCAAGAAGAGTCAAAGACTTGATCCTAGCCGCCGATGGAGACAATGTGGGACCCCGTGCTCGGCCCGGCCGCTTGCTCTTTTATAGAAAGCGAATTTCCCGAACATCGCCTCGGTAGAAGCAAAGCCAACTAATACGCAAGCCCATCTCCCGAAAGAATCAAAGCCGCCAGTGCCTCGCCGCTCTCGCACCTCTCTCTCTGTCTCTGTACCCTTTCTTTGTCCTTATTGTTGCAGATTAGTAGGAGTCTGTCTCTTCCTTCGATCACATACTGCACATACTTTGTTTTCTCAAACCCCTCGGGGTCTTCGCTTTTCTAGGAAGCCTTGATTTACTTGTTTTTGAAAGGTAGTTTCTACTTGCTTACTTGAACAAGTAAAGACTTCTTCTCTGATTTGCGGGAAAGAGTCCTACTTGCATGTCTGAAGCATAGTGACATCTGCTAATGAGAGGTTAGCCTGAGGACTAATTAAGAAGTGATTGGTTCGAAGAGGACAATCTAGATCGGCTTGATGGAAATAGTATATGCCGTTCGACGGATGCTAATGGAGGTAAATCGGATTCTCTTCCTTTTGATGGCATTCAGTTTCATGTCGACGAATCGGCTTCAGTATAGGGATTTTGCTTTCAGTCTTTTATTTGGGTGATCTTCTTAACCACAAATCTCCTAACTTGGCCGCTAGTTCAAGAGAATTTCTTTTTCTCTCTTAGAGGTTGAAAAGAAAGAAAAACTGGAGCTAGAAACTCAAAAAAGTGTTATCAAATTTCACACTATATCCTGTATCACATAATTGAATTATGCTAATTAGGTTTTGTTTAAGTCCTACCACAAAATAGATATTTTTCAATGTCCAATTACCTATGCCGATCGAGCCCACACTAATGATCTTTCCTTTATGATTCATGCCAAAAGTAACATCTCCTCCGTCGAAGGGTCTCAAGGTCTCGAACTTGCTCCTATCCCAGGTCATATGGCGGGAACAAGTACTATCCAAACACCAATGATCGATTTTACATGATGAACATAGACATATCTACAAGAAAATATACTAGTTAAAATGAATAAGAATATTTAACTAGTATGATTTCCTGCCCATAGCGCCCCCTTAGAATATGGCTTAGTAAATTTTGGGAAGCTTACTGAAGCGTCTAGGTAGACTTCCGTACCTCCAAATTGGAGGTAGAGCTAATAGTGTTTCTATCTTTACGCATCCCAACAAATTTTGAAGAATTAGCAGGTTTACGCATTAGACACTCTAGCGAGATATGGCCTATTTTGCAACAATAGTTGCAAAATAAACAAGTCGGGTTCGAAGTCTCTTATGTACCTTTCACAAAATAATTTTTATAGTGGTTTGAAAACTCGGCTTTCCTAAGCTTTGGCTCGGTCGACTTGACACTAAAAACGGTTGATTTTGTAAAATCATTTGATTTTAAAAAAACTTTGTTTTTGATGTGCGTTAGTGTAATGTTTGGGCATTCGATGTTGTGATTCATTAGGTTGAATCTTTCTCGGGACATGTGTGTCGACTATTTCATAAAAATAACCATTAAGACTCTTTTATAAAGTCTTTTATTACTAAAACTTTTAAAAGTTGGACTTTTAGGACTTTGGCCCTTAGAATAGTCTCGGTACATGAATGCACTTCCTCTACACTTAGGTTGATTGAGCTCCCTTTTTATTGTATGATTTTTAGGTCTTGAAGGAGCGGGTTAAGAACCGACCTCTTTCTTGAACCCTAAACTAGTTTTATCATTTGGTTTTCCTATAAATAAGTTATCTAAATCAATTTTGCTTGAGACATTTCCACATTTTAAACTTACAACTTCGACTTTTAGATGATTAATTTCAGTTTATAATTTTTTTACAAATATAATTATTTAGCTTCTTGTTTAAGTTATCGTCGATTGAGTTGTTATTATTTTTTCAATTTCTTTTATCTATGGCTTGTACGACCTTACTGAGGCTTCGAAAATAATAAGAAGTTCCTGGGTACTAATGAGAGACTTCCAAAACTTTTTCAATTATTGTTTCAGTTCATCGGGGGTACTGGGTTCTACATTTTTATTTACTTTATTGGTACTAGGAACCTTTATCTCTTCTAAAATATAATTAACAGTGGGATCTAGATATACCTCGCGAGTCGTGTCGCGGGAAGAACCAGAGGAAATCATGTCGATGGAAGATATCACGGGAGGAGGACGAGGTTGAGCTAGAAGCTGTCCTAGTCGAATCATCTCTTGTATTGTCCTTTCGCATACCTAGTCGAATTATATTCCCACTGAACTTCTTGTCAGCATAAGATTTATTTTTAATTTTTGATAAAACCAAACTCTTTGGTTATTTCATAAAAAATAATTAATTTTCACATAGAGATATTTGCTTTAATTCATAAAAGAATTCATGCAACTTGCTTCCAAAATTTTTAGGATCGACAAACTCTAAAGTTGTATCATATACATACTTTCATCTGCTTTTATCGAGAAAAAACGTCTTGACATTCAATACGAAACTTTTATAGTCATAATATGAACCTATATCCATGAAAATTCTGAAATGCATAAGCATGGCGACTTAGAAAAATATTATCATAGTTTATACTATGAGTTTATCTTAACCATAAATTTTGCATTATATGTTTGCACATTATCCTTGTCGGTCTTTCTTTTAAAATCGTATTTCCATATGATGGCTCAATCAAATTCCAACTTGATTGTCTGACATGGATTGCATCTCAACTTTCAAAGTCTCTAACCATTAGAGCCTTCATTGTCATAAGTCTTTTAGTGGAATGTGAGCTAATCATCTATGAGTACCATAATTCATCATTGGTCACGAAAAATCTATATTTTTTGAGCCTAGGATAAATCCTAATAGATCTATATGAATCACTTATGTTGTATACTCAGACTCTTCAACTCTTGAGAATCTAGTTGATTAATTACATACTCAAACACTAGTTGAAATATGAAATAATTTCCATTCGAGCATTATGGTCAGTATGTGGAATTTGAACATTTCAAATTTTCTCCCACTAATTCTTTTGGAAATACTCTCTGTCATGATCATCAAACATTTGGCTCTCGTTTCCTCGATCTTATAGAAGAAATTTGATTTTCAAAACCAAGTTTATTCTCTACTTCATTATTTGAATGTTTTTGAACTTTTCCAAATATTCAACTTTATAGTTTCAATAAAGTGATGAAGTAGTTTTTCTCTAGAACTTTCACTCACTGGTCAACATACATCACTATGTATGAGGGCCAATAAGTAACTTTCTTTCACCTTACTTTGTTAAAGACATATATGTCATCTTGTCTAATAAATAAGTAACACATGTTTCAAATGATTCAAAATCAAGTGAATTTGAAAATCCATCTTAATGGATTTAATAATTGTTCATTTTATTTAAGTAGACGAAGCGACAAACCTAGAATTAAATTCTTAGTACTAATTGTTGGGGAACCCGTATCCATGTACGTTACATGCGCAGCAGAATCCACAGGTCTTAGGGTCATCGTTAAGGGAATAAAAGTACCTCAGATCTTCCTGATCCGCGAGATGAAGAACGGATGTAGGACTGAACTTTTCTGACGTACAACCTTGTCCTTCCTAAAGCTCGACTCCATGAACCTTCTTGCTTCTCCTAGGGATGAAGAATGATCGCTCGCAAGTTCTAAAGTTAGAGAACCTCTACTCGTATCCACGCCAACTTCAGATGCACGGAATAACCGAAATCGGCTAGACGAAACCAGACTCACCTAGACGAGTCCAGAAATACTTTCCGAAAATAACTCAAAACTCTCTCTCTATTTCTGTGTATGACAGCTTCTAAAGCTTGAGAATTGTCTGTCAAATAGATAGGTACTGCCCTTCCATTTATACTAGAGAGAGAAACAAACGATTTCTCAGTTACCATAACTAAAAACTCTAATCTGCGCCTATTCTGTTGCCAACGGAATAGGTATTTCCTTAATAGAATACTTGGCAGCTAAGGTTATTACAGTATGCATATTTATTTCATTGGGAACGGAACTATTCCATTGCCAACGGAATGATGCTGTTTTGTTCCATCAATTATCTAATAATTGATTATTTCGTTCAGCAATTTATACATCATATGTATAATTGTTTTTGAGGTACTTTCATCCCGTACGAATGGAGTTCATTGTGTGACCATAGGTTCCATTTAACGCTGGCAATGATCTTCTAAAGATCGTAAGTCATGAGTAACCTCTAGACTGATGTCATGACTACCCATGTTAAATGAAATGATCAGCGATCATAAACCTATCTGAATAAACGTTTGCATATTCCTTTTGTTCTATGATATATGTCTTTATCACAAGGCATGGAAGTATGTCATCCTTGAGTTTGATCAAAGTCTCTTTCCTGATTGAGAATTAGACTAAGTAAATACAAAATGATATTAACAACATATGTTAATCCATTTTGAGCATGGTCATGCATTTCCTTCAGTCCTTGTGGTAATATTTGTTACAAAGTCTACGATAAAATCATTTTCCACTATCTTTCGAAGACCGTGAAGATCAAACGCGTTTATCATGCATCTTTTCCGGACATTCCAGTTCTTGCCATCGAGTTTGTCGGGGTACGCGATTTGAAGACGGCTGATCGGAGGGGTCGCCATAAATCGAATACACACTATTTCAAATTGGAATTTGAAACGGTCTGTATTCCCGCTCTGGTACCAATTGATATTTATTGGAGGCCTATAGGGGAGGTTAATTGGACTAAACGTGCGGAAACGTGAAGATTATACTTATTTTTAGGATTTTTGCTTTTTAATATTTTTAGACTGATGGTTGTTAAAATTCTAATTAACAAAGAAACTAATTAAATAAGAAATAAAGTAGATAGAAATAGAAACGAGATACCGAACACCAGATCTGATGACGGAGTTCGGCGAGGTGGTTGAGCTAGCCTTAACCACCGTTTACTCGCTTGCGACCCTTGCCACGTTCATGAGTTGCCTGCTCTCTGGGACTTGCCTTGCGGCTCCGATAACCACTAACAAACATCGTTTACAAACCTCGAACCACCGCTCGTCTTACAATAAACTTGACGAATCAATGGAGCAATAACTTACAAAATCGATTTCTTTAACTTCAACAACACACATGAAACACTCGCTAATCTCTCCTTAATCTCCCATAACTTTTGAGTGAATAATATTCAATAAATAAAGAGAGAAGAAAAGGCTTTTTGCTATCTCAAAAATTAATCATTTATTTCAGATTGAGCTGGCTATTTAAAAGAAGGAAGGAGCAGCTTATAGATATGGAAAAACTGGCTATTCTATTTACAATGCACTTATACCGTTGCCAACGGAATACCAAAAAGAAACTGAATCAAAGATGATTATTGCTCAAACAGCTAAATTCTTGACTATTCTGTTAATAACGGAACCTATTCCGTCGACAACAGAATAGCACAACACATAGCCAGAAAGACAGAGCCATTGCATCCTCAACGGAGTGGAACACAGTCTATTCCGTTGACAACGGAATAGACAGGTGTTATTCCATTGAGGACGGAATAAGTTTGTTTTGCCCATTTTCTTCTCAATTTAAGATGGAATAATATACTAAAAAACTCAACTAACCCTAGAACCCACTAAGAGCTCCAAAGCTTGAAATCTTGAGCTACAGCACAACGTCTTCTTGTTCTTATGACATTAGAGAGATGCGTCCATTTCAAAATAAAAGACATTTCCATTTCGATAATTTGAACTTATAAGACAATCTCAAACAACGTTTATTACTAGTTCGGAATAGTTTTAAATATCATCAAACTGAGGACAACACATATCACTAGGGATAATTTAGAATGTCATTCATTGGTTCATAATTCTACTATCAGAATCATGTATTCTTGATGACGTGAACCCGCTATGTCATTCTTGGTTGATATAAGATTTACATTCACAATCCATACACACAAAATATATAAGAAACAACCTTTATTGAATAAATAATAATGTCTTAATACATAATCTATTTCCTAGCACAAATACATTTGGCCTAGGGCACTAATCCTACACAGAGTCTCTCTATTCTACACACAATTCAGAAGCCTTAGAGGCTGTCTAATACACATAAATAGAGAGAGTGAGTTTTGAGTTATTTTCGGAAAGTACTTCCGGACTCGTCTAGCCGTGTCCGGTTATTCCGTCCATCTGAAGATCGACGTGGATACGAGTAGAGGTCTTCTTCTTTGAAGACTAGCGAGCGATCAATTTCATTACCCTAGGAGAAGTAAGGAGTTCGTTCGAGTCGAGTTTCAGGAAGGAGAAGGTTGCACGTTAGAAAAGTTCAGACCTACAACTGTTCTTCATCTCGCGGATCAGGAAGATCCGGGGTATTAATTTTAATAGTTAATCTCATACTTTTATTCCTTTAACGATGATCCTAGATCGTCAGGCTTTAAGAGCACTCGGGACTACTCCTAGTTCCAATATTAAGTTTTGATCCAAGCATATCTATTGTCCACTTCTAAAGTAACAATATGGTCTTGTTTCAGTTACAGTACCTTATTTGGAACTCTTTCCAAATTACTGTATTCGAAATAGACTAATTGCGATAATAATCCATGTTAGGAAAGTGTAATCTCTTACCACTAGCTAGCTCGTCATAGATCAGGATATCTTAGTTCATTATAAGTACTTAGATATTTATTCTACTCATCAAATGACTATCATTTGCTCTCTTATGCTCCAAGCATATTGCACCATACATTGTATGGCTTGAAGAATCTTATTCGTCCCGTTATCAAGAACTGTGTCTTGTATATTGAACCTTTCAATAGATGGATGATAAGCGCATGTCTTCATTTTATGAATGTTGTAGGCAAGAATTCTTTCTTGCATATTGAACTCTTTCATATATTGTGGAAAGCATAGAATCTAATTCATGTTCCTTTCATTGTTCATATCAGTGCCACAAACAAGAACTCTTTCTTGCATATTAAATATTCAATTTATTGTTGAAGGTATAAAATCTAATTTTTATATCCTTTTATTGTTCATGTGAATGTCATAAGCAAGAACACTTTCTTGCATGTTGAACATTTCATCGTATAGCTGAAAGTATAGAATCTCATTCGTTTATCTCTTCATCATTCATATGAACACCATGAGCAAGAACATTTCTTGCACATCGAATTCTTTCAATATTTTTCCAATGTACTTTATCTTACAACCAGAAGTCTATATAGACTTCAACTCCTAACTATTAGGATTTGTAAGTTGTTGTAATGCAGGAAGATTGTTATACTCCCACTGAATTTCATGAAATCAAGGTGGTCGCATCTATTTTGATTAAGTCAAATTTTTCAATTTACTTTGTCAAATAGTTTCTTTCTGATATGCTTGCTTTAATCCATTCATGAATTCGAAGTCTGTAACCTTTCAGAATTATTGCGATCATAAAACTCTCTCCATGTATCGAAGATACATCCATAGTAAAGTTCCTATAAAGGAATGTGAGTTTTATATCCTTGTTCCATCATTCACAATCGCATTGTGTCATGAAAGTTAGAATTTGTAATAGCAACAAGTGAGAAAGTCTTTTTACTATAGCCCATATTATAGCTACTTTCTTTGCTATTTTTAGGTTATCCACATATTGTATACAATGGTTATCAAGCCATTGGATACTCCAATCAGGTTCCAAACTTGACTGCTTGTGTATCGGTTGCATCTCTGTTCTCATGGTCCAACCATTTTGAGAACATTGTCTCTTCACAGTCTCCTTGGTAAAAAGGCGACTCATCCTCTATGAGCATCTTTTATTAGAGATCATATCTCTCAGCTTAATGTCTATCAGGTTTGTGAGGAGGACCTTATGTTTCAATTATAGCCTTATCATCTATTTGATAACCTCATTAATGGTTCATCACTAGTATGTGGACCTCGAACCTTTCGAGATGTATTACACTCCCACTGTTATTTAGGAAATGAGATATCTTTTAAAGAAGTCTGAATTATGAGTAGCAAATAATTTGAACTCATAATGGATGTAAAACAATATCGAGTTGATATTCCAGAAAGATTGTTGTGTTGACACTGTCAAACCTATTGACACGAGTCGTACTTCAACATTTAAAGACAACTTGGGACTATCCCAAACACATATCACGTATGGTGTCCTTTCGAACCTTATGATATCCTTGAGTTTGATCAAATTTTCTTTCCTAATTCAGAATTACACTAAGTAAATACAAAATGATATTAGGAACAAGCACACTATTCATATGAGAATCACTAATGACATATAACATGCATATTCTCATAGTGTGCTCAATCCAGTACATGTTCTCTAACACGTACCTATATTCCAGACTTGACATCCGTATGTCTATCATTCATTTGTTCACAGTTCAACTATTAGAATCACGTATTCTAATGACGTGAACCCGAAGTGTCATTCATCATTGATATAAGATATGTAAATATACATTCACAACCCATGCACACAGATATATAAGAAACAACCATTTCCTAGCACAAATACATTTGGCCTAGGGCACTAATCCTACACCAAATTCATTTTATCAACCAATTTTTTAGCAAAATCAATAAGAAAACTCTCTTTAGTGTGTGTAATGTGTATCTTTATACACATTTTTAGGGTTTTTATCATATATATTTCACCCTTAAATCACGTAAAATATTGGAAAAGTGTTAAAATTAATAAAAAAAATATTTTCTTAAAACTCTTAATACACTATTGTTTGATTTTTCCGGTAAAAAGATCAAGAAAAGGATATTTGGATGACTTGGTGAAAAGTCAACTCCAAATGAAAGGTCGATATGCAAAACTTTGGCCAAGGATTGCCGAATTCTCGACGAATCTCTACGAAACTCCTACACACGGTTCTCCAATTCTCTTACAACACTTACCCATCAACAATCCAAGCCAAAACCTACAAAATCCACAAAAAGATGAAAAGTCTAACCCAAAATATCACCTAGTCGAAAGTCAACTATCCCAAAGGTGGTCCAACTAGGTACCAAATCGAAGGGCTCGACAAGATGAATCCAACGGTACAAACCTCGCGAAAAAAGACCTTCTATAGCTCACCGAAAATGCAAAATAGGTTTCCGTCAACACTAGTCAAAGTCAATGTTTGACTCGGTCAACCAATTTTTCCACCAACCCAGAGATGCCACGTGTCCCATCTTTCTACCTTAATTTCCCCAAATTAGAATGAGATTCTTTTTCAACTCCAATCAGGAGCTAACACATGTCACCTATTTCCTTAATTCTCCTCAAAATTCAGTGTAATAAACTGCAAAAGAAAATGGCCAATATAAAGGCGACACATGGCAAAGTCTCGTACGAAATTGCGTACCTTCCCTCAGTACGAGATTCTTCTTTGCCCAGTAGAAACTCAACACCTGTTAGTATGGTTTCTGAAAATTACGTCTGAAGTCAATAGTTCTCAAAACCCCTCCGATTTCCCCCACAATGGGCACCTCCATTACATATTAACATGCCCTGAGAGAGGTAATGGACCGTCTATTGTACTTAAATGGAGAGATGTATCATGCATTTTCTGCAAAAGTGATGGGTCAGCCTGATAATCTGTTCGCAATTTTTAGTATTTTTATCATATAAATTTCACCCTTAAATCACATAAAATATTGAAAAAAGTTTTAAATTAATAAAATATATTTTTTTGGCACTCTTAATACACTTTTGTTTGATTTTTCAGGTAAAAAGACCAAGAAAAGGATATTTGGATGGCTTGGTGAAAAGTTAACTCGAAATGAAGTGCAGATATGTAGTTGTGCTGGTAAATTGGGTAAAATCATCATTTATATTTCACACAATTTAACGAAATAATTTATATTTTCCTATTAGTCCATTTACGAGTATGAGCGGTAAATGAGTTTAGGGGTTGAGCAGAAGGAGGTGTGGCCTCAAGAATTAACTAATCTCAATGATCTATCTGTTGGGAAATCCACAGCCATGTACGTTACATGTCCAGCGGAACCTATGGATTTAACCCGCCCTAGGATCTATGTAAAGGTAATAAAAGTACGAGATTAACTAATAAAATTTATACCTCGGATCTTCCTGATCCTCGAGACGAAGAACGAATGTAGGTCTGAACTTTTCTTACTTGCAACCTTCTCCTCCCTGAAACTCGACTTGCGACCTCCTTGCTTCTCCTAAGGATCAAGATCGATCGCTCTGAAGTTCTCAAGATAGAGAAGCTCTATTCGTATCCACGCGAACTTCAGACATACGGAATAACCGGACTTGGCTAGACAAGTCCGGAAATACTTTCCAAAAATATCTCAAAACTTTCACTCTCTTTTCTATGTAATAGACGGCCTCCAAGTCTTCTGAATTGTGTGTCGAATAGAAGGGGGCTACCCCTTTATTTATACTAGAGAGAGGGGTGAAAGAATGACAACTTTCGTTAAGGAAACAAATCCTGCCTGCCGCGTGAACATTAATTCCTGCTTTGAACGGACCATCATTTTCATATAAATGATGCTTGTCCGCAAAGCAAATTAGCACATACCATATGTGTTCCATTCGAACGCATGAACAGTAATTCCTGTGCGTGAACAGTAATTCCTGTGCGTGAACAGTAATTCCTGCGCGATCAAATATCCAATATTAGATTTATTCTTTCGCCCATTTATACATCACATGTATAAATATTATTGATGTATTTTCATCCTGCATGAATGGAGTTCATTGTGTGACCATGTAGGTTCCATTTAACACTGGCAACGATCTTCTAAAGATCGTAAGTCATGAGTAACCTCTAGACTGTTGTCATGACTACCCATGTTAAATAAAATGATCAGCGATCATAAACCTATCTGAATAGAAATTTGCTTTTTCCTTTTGTTCTACGATATACGTCTTGATCACAAGGCACGGTAATATGTCATCCTTGAGTTTGATCAAAGTCTCTTTCCTGATCGAGAATTAGACTGAGTAAATACAAAATGATATTAACAACACATGTTAATCCATTTTGATCATGGTCATACATTTCCTTCAGTCCTAGTTCATCAGGGGGCCTAGAGATATCTCCCTTTTGTCGAGAGGAACAAATCCAATCTTGGTCACCCACATTCCTCGTTATGATTCAGTTCATACCTAATGATGACCTTAATAATCATCCCGTTATGGATGACACAGGATCATATTAAAGTATGCAGTTCCACATGCAAGAATCCATGGTGACCTCAGGTCGTAGGTGAAGGAAATCAATTCGTACGGGATGAATATGCCTAAAAAACAGTTATACATATAATGTATAAATTGGTGAACGAAATAATCAATTATTGGACAATTGATTGAACAAAACAGTACCATTCCGTTAGCAACGTAATAGTTCTGTTCCCAACGGAATAGACATGGAAACTATAATAACCTTAGCTGCCAAGTATTCCGTTATGGAAATATCTATTCCGTTGGCAACGGAATAGTTCCGTTGGCAACAGAATAGGCGCAGATTAGGGTTTTAGTTATGGTAGCTGAGCAATCGTTCGCCTCTCTCTCTAGTATAAATAGAAGGACAGAGTCTCTCTATTATACACACAACTTAGAAGCCTTAGAGGCCGTCTACTACACAGAAAAGAGAGATAAACTTTTGAGAGATATTCGGAAAGTATTTTCGGACTTGTCTAGCCAAGTCCGGTTATTTCGTACGTCTGAAGTTCGCATGGATACGAGTAGAGGTTCTCTATCTTGAGAACTAGCGAGCGATCTATCTTCATCCCTAGGAGAAGAAGGAGTTTCTCGAGCCGAGCTTCAAGAAAGAGTTTCGCGAGCCAAGCTTCAAGAAGGATTTCTTCGAGCCGAGCTTCAAGCAAGAGTTCTTCAAGCCGAGCATCAGGAAGGAGCTTCGCGAGCCAAGCTTCAGGGTGGAGACGGTTGTGAGTCAGAATAGTTTAGACCTACATCCGTTCTTCATCTCGAGGATCAGGAAGATCCAAGGTATAAATTTTAATGTTTAATTGTAACAACGCGAAAACTTGTTGTTTGAGTAATCACGTGTCAACAAAACAATTTATATTTTCCCTAATTTCAATATTCAGTGTATATGTGGTATTAAGTTTTAGGGGTCGAACACAAAGAAGCAAGGCCTTAAATTGTTAACTTTTTAATCTCACTTTTTATTTAGTGTAATGGTTAAAGAGAAATTGTTGTTGTTTAAACAAGAATTGGATTCAAGAGAAAGAAATGAACTTTATATTGATAGATTAAATAAAAGAAATAGTAGGGAATATAATGACGATTTGTGTAACTCGAGAATCATTAATCACGAAAGATAGTAAATTAATATTATACTATTTTTAAGTAAGATTTAATTAATTTCCTTCCAAAAATCAATTAATAAACTCATCAAATATCAAGATTCACTCAAAAAACTTCCACTTTTAAGTGTTCTTATATTTGATTTAACCCTTATTTGAATAAAAGAGAGACACTTCCAAGTCAAGATTACTCAAACAAATCTCTAAAAATCATTATAAATATTTAACGTCAAACCATTCTACTAAACAACTCAACTTAAATTCTCATAATAATATTTCAAGATTTAACCTTAAAATACTATAATAAATGCAAAGTTTACTTAAGATTTCATCATCAAAGCCACTCAAAAAAGTCCTTTCCCTATTTATAAAACTACTCACTCATGTCCACAAAAAACATATTTGAATCAAAAATAAAATACAAATAAGAGAAAATGAATCAAACCCTAAAGAAGCAAATCGTTCTCGATCTCCCCTCTTCTTGGTCGATTTAGCACTTGCCCCTTCTAAATCAAGCACTCCTCTCTTCTCTAAAATTTTATTCTCTCTTCTAACTCTCAAGAATTGGAGACTTGAAGCTTATGGACATTAATGGTGGAAAAGAAAAAAAATGGAGGAAAAGATGAAAAAAGAAATGAGTGTATGAATTTGATATAAGAATGGATGAGTGAATCCTCCTTTAGAGAGAGAAAAGGGGGTATTTTTATAGAGAAGAATGACCTAGAAAATATTTGGAAATAAGCTTGTGGGACTAAAAATTTAACTTGATCCGGATTCTGAGTTGGGTAGCAATTTGGGGGATCTTTAACATTTTTTTTTTGCCTTTATTTCTATTCAAATTCTGTCTGGGTGCAATTTTCTGGGTGCATTTATCATTTCCCTTCATTCTCATCCAACTCAAACAGATTGTACACGTGGCATGCCCTGATTGGCTCCACTAAATTCTTGAATTTAATCCGACGAACCAGATATTGCCACGTGTCCTGGTCAAAGGATTCCGTGACGACTCATCGCCACGTGTCACTTCTTAATTGGGCAGTTTACGTACCTCGTACTGCCGGCTGACAATACAGCAGAAAACGTGTGGTGATCACCTCCGTTTCTTTTCACTGGACGTCCAATGTTCGCTGAAACATGTGTTAATCGAGCAACGGAGATGTCCAGTTACGAATGAACCGGAGGGAAACGTTTCTGATTCTGAAAGAAACGCGTTTTCCTGTGCGCGTTTGACACGTGGCGAGAGATTAGTGGCCAAAATTCGAATCTCGTACTGACGTCCGTACGGATGCGTCAGGTTTTTCAGTGATGCTCCCAAATCACAAGCTACCACGTGTTCTCTCTTTATCCAACTCCAACCAACCAGCCACGTGTCGCCTTCTGATTTGCTGAGTTTTAACGGGATCTGCCACGTGTCAGTCGTTGATTGGTTGAAAATCAAAACTTATTTCCCTTGATTTCTATGCTAAACAAACTCTGAGCAATATATGGACACGTGTCACACTCCGGTTGGTTGAAAGGAGTTTGACCAGGTCAAAGGTTGACTTTGACCAAGGTTAACCAAATCTTGTATCACATTTTATAGGAGTTCTAGAAGGTCTTTTTTTCGCAAGGTTTGTACCGTTAGATTCGTATCGTCGCGCTCTTCAATTTGGTATTCAGTTTGACCCCTTTTGGAAGAGTTGACTTTTGATCAACTCGGCGATTTCCCGGGTTTGACTTTTCATCTTTTTGTGGATTTTGTAGGTCTCGGCTTGGATAGTCGACGGATAAGGGCTATAAGAATTTTGGAGAATCATGTGTAGGGTTTTGCGGAGATTTGTCAAAAATTCGCCCATTTTTGGCCCAGGCTTTTCAGATAGGCTTGTCATTTGGAGTTGACTTTTCACCAAGTCGTCCAAATATCATTTTCTCAGTGTTTTCACCTGAAAAATCACACAAAAGTATATTAAGAGTTTCAGAAATAATTTTTTTTAATTTTAATTATTTTTCATACATTTTATGTGATTTAATGAGGAATTTTTCATGATAAAAACCCTAAAAATGTGTACAAAAATACAAATCTCACCACACTTAAACCGAGCTTGCCCTCAAGCGTAAATTTAAATCACGTTTTAGGGTTTTAGAATCAGTTTAAAGTCATTTGAAAAGAGATTAAATTATTGCCACATTATTAGTCGATTATTATAATAATACACGAATGTTGGTGAATGTCCATTAATAATTTTAAAACTTCAAGGGTGTTTCAACTCATCAATCTTTTATCCCAATTATCCATTTTCCATAAACTAGTACCCGAAGAAAATATTTCTACTTTAACCCCCTAAATTTTGCACAAAAGCTCCAGCTAAATTTTACTTCGCCCTTTTAAACAAATTGGAAGTTCACACACCCAATTTCAAGTACAAAATTTGTGTCTAATGACACTAAAAATCTTTTAATTCTTTATTAAAAAGTATATACATAATTATTATTTTTATTTTTATTTTTTTACTTTTTATTTTTTAATTTTTTAATTTTTAATTTATTATATGTTTTATTTATTTATTTTATTTTATTATTTTATATTTTTTTTTTAATAATTTTTTTTATATATTTATATTTAATAATCTGCTACCCCAGCCTTTGCCTCTCCGCGGCGGATCATCTCCCTCTGGTCACTTCTAGCATACTCGGACTCCAAACCATGCAGTGGGCCCTTCCGCGTGAATACAAGTGATTCACCATCACCGATACCCAGCTACTTGGTACCATGCAAGTTGGATTGCCTGTAACCGAGCGTTAAGAACTATCTCTCGCGCCGTACACCCCTGAGGGTCACCATAAGACTAGGTGTAGCAGATTATTTAAAAACAATTTATTAAAATAATACGTTTTTGTACTAAAAAATAGGTGGTAGGTCTTCAACAAGTTTCAAAGGGCTGATAAAAATTAGACATTTCACGAGGCCATAGTTTGAAGATTAGGGATAATTTCGAAAAATTAAATACGGCACTAAAGAATGGAAACATTATATTTTGTCATAAAATATTGAGGAGATGAACACTTTATGTAATTTTTAAACCATTAATGGACTTTATATGGATAGTATGGACGGAATGGGATGGGATGGAAAATATTATGGCAAATAATTTAACCTTTAAAAGTTTTTTCAAAAATTATTCATCATTTTCCAAAACCCTAAATGTAAGATATCAAATTTTGAATTTGATATTATTTAGAATTTATTTTCTAAGTTGGATTTAATTTCCTGGTTCTTAAAATCCTAATTTTAATCTGAACTTTTCACTTTAGTCCAAAGAGAGCAAGATTTATTTCAAACATTTTTAGAAAAGCAAATTTTAGAAATATAAAATTTATTTGCATTTATGATTAAATTAAGTTTTCAGATTCTATATTTCAAGATGAAATTTTTGATATAAAATGCCTAAAATTTCGTTTTGTAGATTAAAAGTTATGAATTTTTCTTTATCATGCATAAATTAAATCATACATACAAGGACTTCTTTGTAAAGGTATTGAAAAAGTTATGTAAAACAAATTTTTGAACGAAAAATACTTATGGCATGGAAAAATAAATTATACCATTAGAATGCAAATTTTATGGTGAACGTTTTCATATAAAATGCATTAACTAGTATTTTGTAAATAAAAAGTTATGAATTTATTTATAATGGAATAATTAATTTTTAAGAATCTGCAGGGACTAATTTATAAATTTCAGAAAATTAAGGACTTTTATGCAAATTATCACTGGAAACCTGTTGGGGACGTGGACTGGCTGGAAGTGACATGTGTACCCCGATGAAATTACCAAAATACCCTTTGAAATTATATAAAGAACCCATGCATTATTTCTCTCATCTTTCTTTTCTCTCACTTCAGAAAATCACTATCAATTCAGAAAAATTCCGAAAAATATGAAATTTTAAAGGTACGTCGACTATTGTTTTCTGAACAACTTTAGTATTTTACGTTTTCTCTAATTATGTCTTTTACTATTTTTTCCGAATTATTTTCCGATCTTGCGTAAATTGTGAAATTTTAAATCTTCTCAGAAAATTCTGGAAAAATTAGAGTAGATAGATATTATTTTTGTATGAAACTTTTGTATATAATATTTTGACATATTTCATAGTTTACTATTTTTAAATTATTCTTTTCTGATTTTTCAGAATAAGAAAATAGTATATTTATGGAAAATAAAATTTCCTCAGAAAATTATACAAAAATCGCAGAAAATCATAAATATTATTTAGAGAAACTTCAATATATAAAATTTTATTATATTCCATAGTTTACTATTTTAAATAAATTTTTTTTTTCTTTAATTTTCAGAACCTTGTAGTCTATTTCGATGACATGCAGGGCCCACTGTTAAAAAAAAAAAACTGTATTCTAAAAAACTGGTTTTATAAATTCTGCAGATTTGGGATTTGATATTCCGGATTCTGACAGAATTCCTGGATTTCTTTTTTTTCAATGGATTTTATTTACTTTTTCACCGTTTTGGTACTCCAGAATCCTCAGGGATTCCAAACGATACAATTGGCCGTAACGGGTTCATTTCAAGTCAGTTTTTGACATTCTTGGTATCGTCGGAATCGTTGGAATGAGTACTTTTTATAAATGAATTTATTTTTAATTAATAGTTTCTGGAAAAATTTTAAATTTAATAAAAGAGAGAAAATAAAGCTAAAATATTGTGATTTAATGCATGGCAGTAACCGTTTGTGCGAGATATTCATTTGGGGGAGTCATATACAGCAGTCCAAGTTCCCTCCAAGGCAGGTGAGTGGTTAAAAATTATTTTTCTTATTAAGACATGTGATAGTTTGTGAATTTTGGACCATAAATGTGTCGGTTTAGCCCCAAATTAAACTCAATCAATTAAGGTTAATTTATGGCATTAATATTTCAGTTATGATTAATATTTTGGAACAAATAGAATCTGTTTTTAATTAATATATTTATTTATGATCATATTCACACTTGAATAACTCTAAAATTGTAGAATTTATGTATTATTAGTAGTATATGTAATTTTAAATATAACTATGACTATGAAAAAAAAAATAACAAAAAAAAATAAAATAAAAATTAATGGAGGACCTTTGTGATATTTTGAAAGACAATATTATGATAATAATTAATTATTTTGTGAATCACTCTAAACTTTTGTGTTATGGCTGGAGGATTACCTCGCTATTGTGATTTTTGAAAATATATGTGTGAGCGTGATTTTTGTTTTGAGGGAAGGATAGTTGCGATACGTAGTGAGAAAATCCAGAGTTAGTTTGGTGGTGGCGCAAAGGATCCTGGGACGTCAAGGCTCTTGTGTGAGAATGCGCGGTTCTCGAGCTTTTTGTTATTCTAAACAGATTGTGATTAGCTCTCCCTTCTGTTTGGCACTTCAGTTGAATACTAGTCGGCCCCTCAATTAAAAATATGATATTTTCTTTATTATAGTAAATAAGAGTAAATTATGATGAGTTTTAAATAACAAGTTTGAAAGGATTTTATTTTATTTTATTTTATTTTAAGTTTTTGGACTAGAGTGAGAAAGATTCTGTATGATTCCTTTCTTAGCAACTTCTTAATTTTCTGAGTGAGATTTGGGACCGGCTTGAGACATATTGGCCGTCTTAATAAGCTAGACCCTTAACTCCTCACTTAGTCATTTCTTTGACTAATCCCTCTCGTATTTCTTGTTTTCGGTCTAGATGGGAACGACGGGCAGTCGAATGCTACTACCCCGCGTCTGGTGTAATCGTTCGTTGTCACCATGAGGTGGTTCTAGGTCGGCGTCTTCATTAGCAAGGATCACGGAGTTAGCGACACTTTACTAGATTTGTTGTAGTTTTATTTTGGGTCTGTGTGCCCACTTTTGTTTGATATTTCCGCGGCTTATGTATCTTTTATGTGTACGCTTCCGCAAACCTTTCGGGTTGTATCTTATCCGTGATAAATCCCTTTATTATCTCTGTGTTATTTGTAACTCTATTTATGATACGAATTTGAGCCTCTAGCACACATTTAGTGTGTCGGCGGGTTGTCATGCTTTGTGTCGAGGTGTGACACTAAATTTTTCAAAAACTTGTTGCTTTGAAGGACTTGATTTCAAAACTCTTTTTTTTCTTTTTTTTTCACTTTTCTTTTACAAGTCTTTTTATTTATTTATAAATCCAAGCAAGATAATGTATTTAAAAAAATGAACAACTTATTTACAAAAATAAGGAAGATGAAATAAAAACAAAATTTTAAATTTTATGAGGTTTTTTTTTTTTACTTGTTTTGGACACAAAAAATGTTACAAAACTAGGATTTGTGCAAAATCACCATCACCACACTTAAACTTTTGCAAGTTTAAGTGTAAATGAAGAAGTTTTGTGAAAAAAAAATTAAAAATAATAAATAAAAAGAAAAATACGACCTGACATGACGAGTTGCCTCTCGCCAAGTGCTCCCGTTTAACGTCTCGAGCCCGACGCCTTTGCGTTCATCCTTCCTTCTCCTCTGCGCCACTTGGCGTTTCTGTCAATTCTTGCTCATCAAACCACCGCGCGTCGTGATTTTCGTAAAATGCCTTCAAGCGGTGGCCATTGACTTTGAATGCGACCCTTTCTTCCCTAGAGATTTCAAACACTCCAAAGGGAAAAATGTTGATTATAGTAAAGGGGCCTGTCCATCTGCTCTTCTACTTCCCGGGATGCAATCTCAACCGAGAGTTGAATAACAAAACCTTATTGCCAACCTTGTACTCTTTTTTGCGAATAAGTTTGTCATGAGCAATGGTTAGTTTTTCTTTGTAAATTCTCGAATTGTTATAAGCTTCAAGACGAAGCTCTTCCAATTCTTGAATTTGCATTTTCCTTAATACCACATCTTTTGGGTAATCTTGATTTACTTTTTTAATAGCCCAAAAAGCCTTATGTTCAATTTCGACCGGTAAATGACAACTCTTTCCATACACAAGTTGAAAGGAGTCATCCCTATCGGTGTCTTGTATGCGGTACGATAGGCCCATAATGCATCCCCAAGCCTTTGACTCCAATCCTTGCGAGAGGGATTAACCACTTTCTCAAGAATTGTTTTAATTTCACGATTAGAGATTTCAGCTTGGCCATTAGTTTGGGGATGGTATGCAGTCGACATGCAATGTTGAACATGGTAATTTTTCAAAAGTGATTCGAGGTATTTGTTGTTGAAATGAGAGCCCCTATCACTAATGATAGCTTTAGGTACTCCAAAGCGCTGAAAGATGTTCTTTTTAAGGAACTCGATCACCGTTTTGGAGTTGGCATCTCTTGTTGGAATTGCCTCGACCCACTTAGACACATAGTCGACACATACAAGAACATACAAGTAACCATTTGATTGAGGAAACGGGCTCATAAAATCTATCCCCCATACGTCGAAAAGCTCAAAAAATAATAAAGTTTTAAGAGGCATTTCGCTTTTGCGGGTTAGATTTCCCGTTCTTTGGCAGTTCTCACAACTCTTTACAAAGGAATGAGCATCTTTGTAAAGAGTTGGCCAATATAATCCGCTTTGGAACACCTTGTGACTCGTGCGTTGGGCTTCAAAGTGGCCCCCACATTCTAAAGAGTGACAAAAAGATAGTACCGACTTGAAGTCAGAATCAGGCACGCACTTGCGCACCATTTGATCAGAGCAGATCTTGTAAAGGAGTGGATCTTCCCAAAAATAGTAGCGCGAGTCGTTCTTGAGTTTGTCCTTTTAAGCGGGAGAGAGCGTGTTTGGTATCTGTCCCGTCTCCAGAAGGTTGACGATGTCTGCATACCAAGGTGTACTCGCCTGGATTGCATAAAGATGCTCGTCAGGAAACAGCTTGTTGATCGGGAGAATATCGCCTTCATTCGTCAGGAGTCGACTGAGATGATCGGCCATGAGGTTCTCTGCACCTTTTTTGTCTCGGACCTCCACATTGAATTCTTGAAGAAGGAGAAGCCATCGTAAGAGTCGCGGTTTGCACTCCTTTTTCTTCATCAAGTACTTCAGTGCTGCATGATCTGAAAACACAACCACTTTTGTTCCGACCAAATATGATCGAAACTTTTCCAATGCAAACACAATAGCCAATAATTCTTTTTCTGTGGTCGTGTAATTTCATTGTGCATCGTCAAGTGTCCTAGAAGCATAATAAATAACGTGGGGATCCTTACCGACTCGTTGGCCCAGGACGGCACCAACGCTTAATCCACTTGTGTCGCACATGATCTCGAATGGGAGGTTCTAGTCGGGTGGTTTGATTATCGGGGCGGTACATAGCTTCTCCTTCAGGACGTCGAAAGCCTCCTTACACGCGTCGTCAAAGTCGAATTTGGCGTCCTTTTGGAGAAGGCGACACATCGGTTGCGCAATCTTGGAAAAGTCGCGGATGAAACGCCTGTAAAAGCCCTCATGTCCCAAGAATGAGCGCACGTCATTCACATTTCGAGGGTAAGGTAACGTCTTGATTACATCAACCTTCGCCTTGTCCACCTACAAACCCTTCTCTAAAACAAGGTGACCTAAGACAATTCCTTGGCTCACCATGAAGTGACACTTTTCAAAATTTAAGACAAGGTTAGATTCGACACATTTCCCCATTATTAGCCCCAAATTGGTTAAACACTCATCAAATGAGTTGCCATAAATGGAGAAATCGTCCATAAAAATTTCTATAAATTTTGAAATGTATTCAGAAAAAATGGAAATCGTGCACCTTTGAAATGTACCTGGAGCATTACACAACCCGAAAGGCATCCTTCGATACGCGAAAGTTCCAAAGGGACACGTAAATATCGTCTTCTGTTGGTCGGCAGGATCAATTGCGATTTGAAAATACCCTGAGTACCCATCCAGGAAACTGTAATATGGTCGGCCTGCCAGTCGCTCTAACATTTGATCAATAAAAGGGAGAGGGAAGTGATCCTTCTTTGTTGCCGCATTGAGTTTGCGGTAATCAATACACACACGCCATCCATTTTGTATTCGTGTAGGCACCTTTTCACCTTCCGAGTTCTCAACAATTGTAATTCCCGTCTTTTTAGGTACCACATGGAAGGGTGACACTCACTCGGAGTCGGCTACAGCATATATTATGCCTGCGTCGAGGAGCATAAGCAATTCCTTCTTAACCACCTCCATCATCACAGGGTTTAGCCGCCTTTGAGCTTCCCTTGATGGCTTCGCTCCGTCCTCAAGGGTAATCTTGTGCATACAAGTGGCGGGACTAACGCCTGGTATGTCGGCCAATGTCCAGCCTATCGCCTTCTTGTGTTTTATCAAGACTCCCAGCAGTCGCCACTCCTAGTCGGATGTGAGGTTGGAGGCGATAATCACAGGTAGGGTTTCTTCTGGCCCGAGGTATGTGTATTTGAGGTGATTTGGAAGAGGTTTAAGCTCAAGTTTGGGCACCTTCTCAGTGGACGGTGGCATTCGTTCTCCCGAAATCTCAAGCTCCGTCGTCATTGGTCCTGAAAACAAAAAAACTTCTTCCATCATGCACTTTTCAGAGTTAGGCAAATTTTCATTTTCAATTCCTTGTATTAATGTGTCATTTTTATTGCCTAACAAGTTATCATCCTTTGGGGTTTCTAATGTGTTCACATTCTCTAATTCTTCCCAAAACTCATCAAAAGAATCATTTAAAGAACTTAGAGAATGAGAAGACTCCCCTATTAGATGCTCATCGACCAGCTCGTCAATTTCGTCCATGATAGAGATGCTCGACACGCTGTGGTCGTCTGGGAATTTTATCGCGTCGAAGATATTGAAGGAGATCTTCTCATTATCGAACTCCATCGACAAGGTTCCCGAATGACAATCGATTCGAGTCTTTGTTGTTCTAAGAAATGGTCTTCCCAAGAGAATGGAAGACGAATCTGCAGTGCTACCCATTTCGATGATGTAAAAGTCGGCTGGGAAAACTAGCCCGTTCACCCTGACCAACACATCTTCCACCACACCCAAAGGTTGGATTGCAGATCGGTCTGCAAGCGTCACCACGACTCGGGTGTTCTTCAGACTACCCAGGTCAAGGGTCTCGTAAACAGACCTAGGCATGACATTGATCGCAGCCCCTAAGTCAAGCATGCATCTAGCAAATTGATGGTGCCCAATTGTACACGGAATGACGAAGATTCCAGGATCTTTTTCTTTTGGGGGCAGTCTGGCGTCTAGGCTTAAAACAGCCGAGAGGTTCACCTTCTCATTCCCTTTTAATCTTCTCTTGTTGGTGAACAAGTCTTTTAAGAACTTTGCAACATTGGGGAATTTTTCGATGGCGTCAACGATGGTAATGTTCACCTCTACCTTTTTAAAAATCTCGAGCATGTCCTTCTCGGCCTCTGCCTTTTCGTTCACCGCCAAACGGGACGGGAATGGTGCCTTTGGCATGTAAGTTCTCTCCTCCCTTTTTCCCTTTTCTTCCTCTTTTCCCTTTCCTTGTACATTTATATCCGCATCCACACTCTACGGTCGGCGAGTTGCACCATCACCCTTGTGTCCTTTAGGCCTCTCAAACCCAAGGTCTCGTAAACGGACCTAGGCATTACGTTTATAGAGGCTCCTAAGTCGAGCATGCACTTTGCGAGTTGTTGAAGACCAATGGTGCATGGAATGGCGAAAACTCCAGGGTCTTTCTCTTTTTGTGCTACTCGCGTGTTGATGCTCATCACAGAGGGTAGGTTTATCGTCTCATTCCCCTTTAATTTCCTCTTATTTGTGCATAGATTCTTGAAGAACTTGGCATATGGGGGGTGCATTCGGATAGCATCGATAATCGGAATGTTTACCTCCACCTTCTTGAACACCTCCAAAATATCTTTATCGAGCTCATCCTTACGAGAGTTAACCGCTAGTCGAGTTGGGAATGGTGCGTGCCTCTTTTCCTTTTCTTGTGCGATTCCCTTTTCTTTGTTCTTTCCTTGTTCTTTCTCTTGAATTGGCTCTTCCTCTTTCCTGATTTCTTCTTGTGCCTCATCTTGTTTACACGCGCTTGAACTCATTTCCTCATCTTGCTTTCTTGGAACCATTAACTCTTCTTCTTCGTCGTGTGAGCCAACCTCTCTCCCACTTCTTAGGCATATCGCGTTGATGGGTTTGTACTATAGCGGTCCCGAACCTTGAGAAGGCAACCGATTGCCCCCTTGTCCTTTCAATAAATTGACTTCCCCCGTGATTTGCTTGATTTGCATTTCCAAGTTTTCCATTTGACGCCCTTGTGTAGCTTGGTTTTGGGTAAGTGAGCTTACATCATTCTTGACGGTTCCCAACTCAGTTGTGATGTTTGTGAAATTTCCCGCCATTAATGCCATCATTTTATCAAGCTTTTCATCAAGAGAAGAGGTTTGGGAATTCGATGTGGAGGGTTGAGGAGGTTGTTGATGAGCTTGAGGTTGTTGTGGCGCTTGTGCATTTGGATGAACATACACATTTGGTTTTTGGTAATTGGATTGTGAGAATTGAGGTGGCGCATCATCATTCTTCCAACGGAAATTTGGGTGTTTCTTCCATGACTCATTGTAGGTTTGCGAGAAAGGTTGGCATTGGTTTGAATAGCTTCCGATTGCATTGACATATTCTTGTAGCCTATCGCATTCATCGGTCGCATGATTTGTATCCCCACAAAACTCGCACTTCCTTGGTTCGATCTTTGCGCCCACAGCTTTGAGCATTTGACCAAATCTTGTCTCGAAGTTTTGTGTAATTCTTGATTCCATTGCCTTGAGGTCAACCGTACTTGTCATGTTCACTTGACCCATTCTTCCCCCGCGTCCTTGGTTTCCTTCGGCCATGGTTTCGATAAGAGCTCGTACTTCTGATGGGGTCATGTTATTGAACGATCCTCCAGCCGAGCATTGGAGTAATCGCGCATCGAGATCGTTCATCCCTTGTAGAAATTGGTCGATAAGTGAGGTCTCGTCGAGGTTATGGTTGGAGCATGATGGGCATAATCGCACAAATCGCCCGTAATATTCTTGAAGTGTCGCCCCTCCTCCTTGTTGGATCCCTGTGATTTCCTTGTGGATTTTGGCCGTCAAGGTGCTCGGGTAGTATCGTTTGAGAAAACGCGTACCTACTTCCTGAAATGTTGTAAAAGGACCTCCTTGCAAGTGGGTTGGCCAAGTTGGTGCTTCCCCAAGTGTGTGGGAGAAGAGGATCAATTTGATATTATCCAAGTTATCAGATTTACCAAACAATGATGTGCATTTACGATCTAGGTTCTCTAAATGTGCATATGGGTTCTCATTTTTATGTCCTTCAAATATGGGTAATACATTTAATATAGATGGACTTAGTTTAAAATTTGGCACAGTTGGTATAACAATATTTCCAGGATTTCGAGGATTTCGAGGGATTTGATGGTCTAAAAGTTCCCCTAATGTTCTTTCTTGAGCCATTTTATGAATCTGAGATGATGAGGGTATTGAATGAGAATTAGAATTAAAAAGAGTTTGAGAGTTTAGCCTAGATGATAATGAGTGAACGATTGGAGAGATTGGATTGTGGCCTTTGGATGAAAGGAGAAGCCTCGTTACGTCCTTTTTGGCTTGAGTAAGTCTCGTCTTGCTTGCCTCGTGCCTTATCTTTCTTGACCTCTTTTAGATGTTTGTTAATGTCCTTCTTTACAGGTGTGTGCACTTCGCCTTGCGATCTTGTCTTTCTCATGCACCTTCAAAATTCAAATGAAACAAAAACACTAGACAATTGATTAGAGATTAGTAATAAAATCAATTAAAGCCGTCACCCCGGCAACGGCGCCATTTCCCCGGCAACGGCGCCATTTGTAAATCGCGTAAACCGTCGTTGAATTTCACACAATTTAACAAAACAATTTATATTTCCCTATTAACCAATTATGAGTATGAGTGGTAATGAGTTTAGGGGTCGAACACAAGGAGAATGGCCTTGAGATATTACAATTCTTTTCAAAAGTAGGTCTTGTTATTGTTCAGATATTGCAGACTATTTTTTAGAAGGTTATTGATGTTTTAGATGGAATTGAAGTAAGTTCGTACACAAATCCTTTGAAAATTCTTTAATAATAGTTCCAAATATCCAAAGGTTGCAAATGATATGTCAATTGAAAACAAAGAACGAGATCTTCACAATGCAAGGTAAATCAATTATCACTTTTGTTCATATTTTTTATGTAATTTTCATTTTAGTCCACACTTTTCATAACCAGTCAATAGAGTTATTCAAAAAAATCACAGAAAATCGAAAATTACTTCAAAAATCACCAAACATTATCAGAAATTAGGAAAACAAGTTCAGATTATGTGGTAAAAATCTCAGATCAAAAAGATTGATCTTTCAACAATTATGGTCAAAACTCAGAACATATGATGGAATTAGGTAGAGAATGGTATATGTTGCCAAAAAGCGGTGGAATTCAAATTTTATCCAAACAACAATTCAATTAAAATTTAGATCAAGAAACTAAACTTCAACATGATTTACTGAGACCTAAATTTTATATTTATAGGATTTTTTTACTAATTTCTAAAAATCGTAGAAAAACAAACAAAATCAAAAATCAAGAACAGGAAATTAAAAAGTCAAAACTTTGCACAGATTTTTTTCTTACAAATTTAACATAAAACCATTGGGCACATATTATATGAAAGTTGTCCTAAAATATCTAAAGAAATACAAAATAATTTTTTTATAATTTTCTTTGATCAGATCTGAAGTCAAACAATTTTTTACTGGAATGACAGAAACAAAAATGCAGAAAAATGTATTTTTGAATTTATAGGGTAAAAGTAGGGATTTTTAAGGCAATTTGATCAAGAATTGTATCATTAATCACTAAATATTCAGTTTATCAGATTTGGTATAAGTTTGAATTATTTCCAACCAGAAAAACTCAGCAAATAGATCAAAATTTCAGATTAAACACCAGTTAACCAACTTCTGTTTGATCTCAACTTTTGAACTAAAAACTTCACTAAATCAAGCAAAAACCTCAACCAAGATTCAAGATGATAAAGTGGACTAACATGCATGAAAAATTTAGTTCTAAATGACCTAATTAATCCAACCGAATCGATTAAATCAAGGAAATCCAGATTCAACAGCACATTATGAACAGTAACCAAATCAGTAAATTTACTTCAAATTAAAGCAAGATTTCAAACAATCCTATCACAAAAAGCCTATCCCTACAAAAGTCTACTCACACATGATAAGTTCAACCGAAATTAAGCATGTGTTCATCATGATTTTTTACAAATTGGATTTTGTGATCTAAAATTGAATACAAGAGATTAAATGAAAATTAGATCGAACCGAGACGTAGAAGATCAACCAGAAACTTTCTTGAGTCGATTTAAACCTCCAAATGATGCTTGATCCCAGCCGGAACCGATCGAATACCTTTTTCACCAAATTCGGCCCGAATTGGTGAATTTCACTCAAACTCGAAAATTGAAGCTCAAAAAGCTCTAAGATTCAGTAATGGAGTTACTGAAGCTTAAAGAGGATGATTGGAGAGTGTTGTGTTGAAATAATTTGGAGAATGGAAGAATGAATTTCTATGAATGGGTTGATCGGTCGACTTTATAGAGAGGCTGGTCTGGAGATTGGGGGACAAACCGAGCGATTCCATTGGCTCAGGCAGATCAAGTGGGGTGTACTGAAGATCTAGACGAAATTTCGTTGAATTCGGTTGAGATATGATCTGGTTTTGGTTGGAAAATCATTCCCTCTGTTTCGTGATCGCGCGGAAAAATTTCAGACCCAATTTGAATCGCGCGTTATTACGCTGACTAGTGGGCCTCTCTCTCTACTGATCGTTTGTGGCGAAGTGGGTATCAATCGCGTGAAACGAGTCATCACGGAGTGAGAGACTGGCACTGAGTTTGAATAAAGATTTCTTCGATCTTTTGTGGCGTGCGAGCATGTGTTCCGTCCTAAAACGAAGTTCTGACGCTCGGGTGTGAAATGAATATGTATTTTGGATCCAATTTCGCATTGATTTTCAGACCCGTATTCGCTTCTTCTTCTTCAATCCGTGAGTTGAGCTCGCACGATTCTTCACTTCAGCTCGTGTTCTCACTCCCAATGGCTTCCTCTCATTGCCACGAATCTATAGAGCTTTCAAATGCAGAAAATGGTTGAGAGTTCATCGAGTTTTCCTCATTTTTCTCCCGTCTCAGTTCGTTTCCGTCATTGATGGCCGTTCGAGCTTAAAGCTCGCTCTTTGAGCAGCGGCAGCTCAATCCAGAGCTCAGGCTTCCTCCCTTACTTCCTCACGAAGCTGTGTGATAATTTGAAGCTTCAATTCTCCCCCAAATCCATGAATTCGCCCAATGATCAGAGGTCGAGCGGAATAACCGAAAAAATCACCAAATCATAAATCAAGATGCGATGCCGAGTTGTTTTCCCATCGAATTGAGACTCCATAATTCAATACGAGCCTCCACTAAATCTCTTCGGTGCAAAAAGAATCATCTTGTTTAAGGAAAAATCGAAATGATCGATCGAATTCGATTCAGTTTCAAAAACTTGACCGTTGGATCATTAGGTTTGAAAAGTTCATCGAGGATTCCGTCGAACAGATTACTCAAACACAGATTTCTCACTCGATATCGCACCATTCGATGAGTTCTTCATACGGTTAGAAATGGTAGACGATGGAGAAGAGAATGAGATAGGTTTTGGCTCGAATGGATGATTGTGGATGGCAAGGCAGGTCAACCATGGTTTCGGCCCATTTTTAGCCTCTGTTTCGGCCGAATTCCGGCGATCGCCGGAACTTTCAAGACCGGAGAATGGCACCGCATGTTCCTCTCGTCATGCTGTAATGTGTATTTTTATACATATTTTTAGGGTTTAAATCATCACAAATTCAATCAAATTTCACATAAAACGTATGAAAAAGACTCATAACTCATAAAACACAATTTGAAACCTCTTAATACATTTTTGTGCTATTTTACAGGCGAAAAGGCCATAAAATGAAGAATTGGACAAAAACGTAAATAATGGGCCAATGATGGCCAAATTCTCCCTAAAAACGCTCACATTTCCCATACATATAATTTCCTAACCCTAAACGATGGAAAACGTTGTTGGAAAAGAGCAAACATTGGAACGAGTAAGAAACGACCACAAAACGTTATGAAAACATCCACTGTCTCATGACGTTCTTCAGCCAAACCGATACGTGAACCGACCACGTTCGGTCCCAAAACAGAGAAGAAACGTCCACGTTTTTTATGACGTTTCGTATCGGAATGTGACGTTTCGTATCGGAATGTGACGTTCCGATCAAATGGATCCTAACCATCATTTTACACCTCAACATAAACCTAGCAGCAAAAGAACGAGAGAAAAATGACGCATCAAAATTCTGGTCAACCGTCGCAGTCAAAGTCAACTCTTTCTCTCTCAAAGCGCTGATTTTCCGAAATGCTCGGAATTGAACAAACTCACCACCATTTGACTCGTCTTGACAAGACAAGCACAACCGTATGATTAGTCACCGCTGGAACGGCCGGAGCTGGCCGGAAAACGCGAAAAACCTCCCCGTCGGCCATGAAAATAGACCGTTTGAGCTGAGGAATTCTCGAGCTTGCCATTCGCTCCACAGACCTCTAATTGACAAAATTCCAACACCATTCTCTTTTTCTTGATCCCCTCTTTCCAACCATATAAAGAACTCATAAAATGATGAAGAATTGAGTGAGATAATCGAGTTTGAAATAAGTATTCGATGAAATTGAATTCTGTTTTTGCTGAAATAACTCAATTCGAGCTGAAACTTCTCAAGTCCATAACTCACTCCACAGAGCTCCGTTTCACGTGAAACCAATTCCATTCTCTTCTTCTCTATTTCCTCTTTCCATGGATATGAAGAACACCAAAAATGATGAAGAAATGAGAGAGATATTTGAGTTTGAAATGATACCACTAAACCGTTCGACGAAATAACCAGATTTCAAAATAACCGCCAAATACTAAAATTCGAAATTCTCCCTCATTTTTCAATGGAATACAATGAAATTCGGTCCAGATCTTCAGTACAGTTCCTTGATCCTCCTAAGCCAATCACAAGCCCCAAAATATCCCTCAACTCTCTATATAAAGAACCGTATTTCAATCCATCAAAACAAGCTCTTTCATCCAATCTCTCAAATCACTCATTCTCGCACTCTCCTTAACTTATACACCACTCTTCAATAATCTTCTCTAACCTCTAGAATCTCCATTAATGAGTTTCAAGCTTTCTTGAGCTCTAATTTTCGTTTTTGAGTGAAATTGCGCAATTTGGGGCTGATTTGGGGAAAATTCGAATCGGTTGATTCTAGCTTGAATCGAGCGGCAATTGGAGCTTCAAATCGACTCAAGGAAGCTACTGGCTGGTCTTCCAACTCTCGGTTTATTTTAATTCTCTTTTAATTAGTCGATTTGAATTTTAGATCACAAGAACCCAATTTTGTAATAATCATGATGAAATCTTGTTCAATTCTTGTTCTTGTGATTATGAGTGAGTAAATCTAGATAGGGAAAGGAATTTGTGGTTTGTTTGCATGAAATCTTGCTTTAATTTCGTGTAATTTTGCTGAATTTGAATGAATAGAACACACACAATTTTGAATAAATTGGGGAAAAGTGCTTAGCTTGGTATTTTTTGTCAATTGACCCATTAAATTTGATGTTTATTGACTTGTTAATCGTCTGGAATATTTAGCTTAGTATTTTGTGTGATTAATTTGGAGTTGTGATTGATTGAATTGAAGTTTTGTTTAAAATGGCTGTTTTGAATTAAAATAGCAATTGAATCAATTTCTTGAGTGGATCTTAGCTTAGATCGCTCAAATCTATCATTTAAATCTGAAAAGTTATACCCTAAGTGATTAATGATTGTTACACATCACAAATTTCCTTCAAACCCCTATTTTTAAACCAAAAATCAAACCCTAATCCAGTTTCAATTTTGCTGCTGTTGCTTTTCTGTTTTTCAGTGTTTTTACCTTAATTTCGTGTCTAATTCCGATCTGAAAAATTAAAGAAATATTTTTAAAATTCAGTTCTCATTTAGTAGATAATTTTCAAAACAAATTTTGCCCAATTCCGATTTGTAATCTGTGAGATATCAATTTTCTAATTTTGTAATATTTCTGTTTTTAAACTTTCTGTCCAGATTTACTGTTTCTTTTCTTCTGAATTTTAAAAATATATAAATAAATACTAAAAATACAAAAATAGTCCTACTGGAAGTATTTTGAAGTGTAGAATCCAAATATGAATTTTAAGATATTAGTTGTTAAATCAGATTAGGTGATATTCCAACTTTTGTGAGTATTGGTCTGTGAGAACTAGTTTCTGATCCAGATCTGAATTTTCATTGTAAATCTCAAACTACAAAATATAATTTTATGAAATTTTAACAGATAATCTGAAACGTGATAATTGAATTTCGGTATAAATTTTGGAATTTTTCAAGACTTGGTGATTTTTCTATAAATTACTGAAGTTACTGTTGAATCAAGTATGAATCTGAAGTAAGATCTGGATTTAAACTACAAATATCTTGAAATTTTTGAATAAAATATTGATACCAGTAAAGTACCATATCATAGATCTCTCTTTCTAGTTTCCAACGGTATCTTGTGTGTTGGAATCGGAGTTTATTTGGTCAAGTTACGAATTAAAACACCAAAGTGTGACGTGCTGAATTTTTATAATAAGGCTAAAAATAAGATTTAAACTTGGAAATTTATCTAATAACCCTTGAATTACAAGATTTTATACTAAAGAATAATCATTGAGACTAGTTAATACTTGAGGCCACACCTCCTTGTGTTCGACCCCTAAACTCATTACCACTCATACTCGTAATTGATTAATAGGGAAATATAAATTGTTTTGTTAAATTGTGTAAAATTCAACGACGATTTTACCGCGATTTACACATGCTGAATCCATGGCTGGTCGGTTTATTCAATTTCGAGCAAAATTTTGAAATTTTGATGTTGAAGAAGACGGGTTTGACCTGGTCAAACTGTTGACTTTGACTTGATTTTCAATTGGTGATTCTGAGAGTTCTAGAAGTTTTCGGATCACGAGGGTTGCACCATTGGATTCGTCTCGTCGAGCTCTTCGTTTTGATATACCGTTTGACCCATTTCGGAAAAGTTGACTTTTGGTCAATTCAGGGTTTTTTTTTTTGCATTTGGCTTGGTTTGATTTGGTTGTGAAAAGGTTTCTGACTTATTGTAGAAGTTTGAGGTTTTTACTTGGCCATTTTTTTGCCCATTATTTGCGTTTTGGTTTATTTCATCCTTTTATGGTCTTTTCGCCTGTAAAATAACACAAAATGTATCAAGAGATTTCAAATTATGTTTTATGATTCGTGAGTCTTTTTCATGTTTTTAATGTGAAATTTGATTAAATTTGAGATGATAAAAACCATAAAAAATGTGTATAAAAATACACATTACAAATTTCCTACAACTATCTTTCAACTATCCTTGCTTCTATGACCTTATAACATAATAATCTTATAAATACAATAAAGGTTCTTTTTGTAAGTTTTGAAACAAAGAAGCAAATTGTATATCAATATATTCCTACTATTTAAGAAAATATAGTATTTCTCCTTTTTAACAAATATATGTAAAATTTAAAATACCATGAACATTTCACAAAATATAGGAAATATATAAATTTTTATTTACTTTTTTAAGAAATTTGTCAAATAATGAGTGAGGTTATATGTAATTAATATAAAATGGGTTCTACCTATTTGTAAATAGGAGATAAGCGTATTTATTCAACTATTTTTTAACCTTGACAACTTCACTACAAGTTTGATCGTATATTATAAAATTATTATAATAACACATAAACTATATACTGGTTGTATATTTTTAACCTTGACATTTGAGCTGCTTGTTAGTTTATTTATACAACTCATTTTAACCTTGATAATTTCACTGAATAAACATAAAAAAGTAAGACTGATTAGTTTGAAGAACAGAAATATCATACAACTAATTGTATATTTAGAGTCAACAAAATAACATATGTAGATTTGCACAAAATAAACAATCCTATTTCAGACTAAAATCAATATAAAAATAAACTCTATACATCTACAAAAACAAAAATAAAAATAGAACTGAAATGCATAACAAAAAATCCCAATTAATGAGAATATTGTCATTCAACCTACTGTTCATGCTAGTTATGCACATAATAAACAATCCAATTTCAGACTAAAATCAATATAAAAATAAACTCAAGAAAAAATCCCAATTCATGAGAATACTGTTATTCAACCTACTGTTCATGCTAGTTCGAAAAAAAAATAAATAAATAAATAAATTAGAAAAGGGCAACAGATGCAACACCTTACCCTTTGAAAATTTGTATGCAGTGCTACAACTCCTTACTCCATAAGCAATGTAGAGGCAACATCAATGCAATGTCCTCTTTTGATTGCATCTAATAACTATAAAATTAATTCAAGTAACGTTTGTGAATTTCATACCTCAATTAACAAGAAATGAAACCTATCAAGTGAAATTTTTTTTTTAAAAATTAGCTGGACTATTACTTACCTTGGAGGATTGGATCGCCCTTCTGCTTCTCCTTCCTCACTCTCTCACCATTAGATCTGAGGGAACAAGCCGGATCGCCAACCAATAACTAGACATATCCTTTTCTTTGATCTATTTCATAGACACATATGGAAGGGGATCTCCGAGTCGGCAAGGTCTGTAGGGAAAGGTGGGCACGAGAGAAAGAGGAGCAGTTTCGTATAGGAAGGAGAGAGAGAGGGAGAGAGAAAGGTGGGCACGAGAGAGAGAGGAGTAGTTTCGTGTAGGAAGGAGAGAGATAGAGAGAGAGAGAGAGAGAGATGATGAGAGAGACTGATTAATTGGGAGTAAGTAATTTGAGGCTGATTTTTTGGGTAGGGTTTCCAATTGAGAGAGAAGCGGCTGGCTGAAATTTTGAAATTCGTCTAAAAAAAGGGGGAAAACTTCCCGCACAATATTTCATCTAGGGAGGGCCCACAGTATACAGTTTAAGCATGTTTGCACTATTTAGTAGAATTTACGAATTCATCAATTAAATATCGATGGTGGGATTTATTCGAAATCTTGCCTACATAAGACAGACGGCGGAATTTTTATATGAATCCTACAGATTTTGTAGATACTGTGAGATTTGATATTAAATTCTACTTAAAGTTCGAGTACAGTAGAATTTATGCTAATCCTACATAAAAAAATCCTACTGTATCCCGATATTGTTGTAGTGTCAAGTTTGGCATGACCCACATGGAAGACTGTCGAAGTACCGAGGGCTTTAGTGACACAAGAAACTTAACATTCTAAAGGATTTTGTTTTTAGATTTATAAATATAAGCATCACAGAAACAAGTCAAATATGGTATGAGCCTAATCCTCATGAGCGATCATGAGGTTTCTAATCCTAGATCTATCTCTAGATTGCAGGTGAATCTTCAACGAACCCTTCGTTGTGTGTGTGTGAAGATCCAATGACATCTTCTGAAGATTGCGCCAAGATCTTTATCTCGTAATCGTTATATAATATCTATCCTAACAATTATCTTATTGCTAGAAAAAGTAATTTATAATTTTGGACAACTCATAGGTTGCCATAATTACAACTTTGGACAACTCACTTGCTGCCATAGATATTAAATAACATTACAAGTATTCACACACAAGATTACATCACAGAACAATCACAGATCTAAAGCTCATACCATATTTAAATAAAAATTCCATGTATAACAAAAATTAGGGTTTCCGCAAAATTCCAGTGCAGTTCCCAACGGAATAAAGCTAAATTTTGCGGAAACCCTAATTTTTGTTATACATGAAATTTTTATTTAAATATGGTATGAGCTTTAGATCTGTGATTGTTCTGTGATGTAATCTTGTGTGTGAATGCTTGTAATGTTATTTAATATCTATGGTAACCAGTGAGTTCTCCAAAGTTATAATTATGGCAACCTGTGAGTTGTCCAAATTTGTAAATTACCTTTTCTAGCTATAGGATAGTTGTTAGAATAGATATTATTTCAAGACTTCAAGGCAAGAGATCTTGGCGCAATCTTCGGAAGATAGCATTGGATCTTCGCACACACAACGAAGGGTTCATTGAATATTACTCCTACAATCTAGAGATAGATCTAGAATTAGGAATCTCATGATCGCTCGTGAGGATTAGGCTCATACCATATTTAACCTTGTTTCTGTGATGTTTATATTTATGAATCTAAAATAAAATCCTTCAGAATGTTAAGTAAAGAAGTGCCCCCCATGTCACTGAAACCCTCGGTACTTAGACAGTCTTCCATGTGGGTCATGCCAAAGCTGAGTATATGGAGGATTGTCTTTGTAAAGGAGGGTACGCCGGAAATGACATCAAGCATGGGTCATGCCAAAGCTGAGTGTGTTGGACTCTATTTCGCTGATAATCATACATGGTTAAACTTAACTCAGCAAGCAAGTCGGACTTGGGCTCAGGGCACAAGATTGAATAATACACCGGGCATATGATGCTCATTCCATAAAAGGAAAGAGTTGTATACGATACAATTGGAAGTGTTCCTACCTAGATAGTTGTATATTGAGGGTTGCGCCAAAGCGCACTTAATACTCAATGAAATACGAATCTTGACTCACTATGAAACCTCATTCATTTGAAGTTTCCGAATCACTACTACTGAAGGTGGTTGATTTGAAGAAAAATAGTGGGAGTACATTATAAGAAACACCAAAATAAAACAACCCCAATGAATAAATAATAATGGCACTTTACATTTTAACTTGTAGAATAATGGCAAATAATAATTCAACGGGGTTGAATTTGCGATCTATGCTTGAGAAGGATAAGCTCAGTGGGTCTAACTTCCTTGACTGGTTTAGAAACCTTAGAATTGTTCTCAAGGCTGACAATAAATTGTATGTCATAGAAGAGGCTTACCCAGAGGAAGCAGAACAGAGAGCCACAAGGGCTGCCCAAGATGCGTATGCTAAATACGTTAAAGACGACACGGAGATAGCTTGTCTCATGCTAGCGATCATGAGCTCTGAGCTTCAGAAGCAAGTGGAGGACATGGGAGCTTACGATATGATCGTAACTCTTAAGGAAATATTCCAAGAGTAGGCTATAGTTTAGCGCTACAAAGAGACCGTCTCTCTGACTGACACAAAGATGGCTGAAAGTTCATCTGTGAGTGCTCATGTACTCAAGATGAAGAATTATCTTGATCAATTGGAGAGGCTTGGTTCAACTATGCCCAGAGAATTGGCTGTTGACATAATTCTCGGGTCGTTACCTCCTAGTTTTAAGCAATTCATCATGAACTATAATATGCATCAGATGGAGAAATCCATCACCGAGTTGCATGGGATGCTTAAGAACGCACAGGAGGACATGAAGACAAATGTTGACGTTGTAATGGTTCACAAGAAGAAGGGTAAGAAGACCGGGAACAAGAGCAAGGGTAAAGCCAAGGTGTTGCCTAAACCTAAGATCAAGAAAGACAAAGAGGGAGTTTGCTTACATTGCAACAAGGTTGGCCATTGGAAGAGAAACTGCAAACTCTATCAGGACGAAATCAAGAAGGGTAGTGTGACTACTGCTTCAGGTATTTTTGTTATTGAAACTAATTCACTTACTCCTAAATCTTGGGTATTGGATACCGGATGTGGTACTCACATTAGTAATGATGTGCAGGGACTACAAAGGAGTAGAAGATTAGCTAAGGGCGAAGTTGATCTGCGTGTGGAAAATGGAGCAAGAGTTGCTGCGTTAGCCGTCGGAACTTATTTACTGACTTTGCCTAGTGGAATTATATTAGTACTTAATAATTGTTATTTTCTACCTGCTATGAGCAGAAATATTATATCTATTTCTAGTCTAGTTTGGATGGTTATAAATTTTTTAATGAGAATAATAATTGTTCTATCTTAAAGGATAATCTCTTCTATTGAAATGTTCTATTAGAAAGCGTAATCCGAAAGGTATCTTTAAGGTTTAGTTCTTTGATTTAACCGATACGCACGGACCCTCGGATTGGTTTTGGACGAAATTTTTGTTTTCCGCTGCGTTATGCACGTCCGAGACCCAACACTCTTACTATAGCCCATACTATAGCTACTTTCTTTGCTATTTGTAGGTTATCCATGTACCGTATGCAATGGTAGTCAAGCCATTGGATACTCTAATCTAGTTCCAAACATGATTGCTTGTATATATGTTGCATCTCAGTTCTCATGGTCCAACCATTTTGAGAACTTTGTCTCTTCACAGTCTCCTCCGTAGAAAGTGAACTCATCCTCTATGAGCATCTTTTGTGAGAGTTCATATCTCTCAGCCTAATGTCTACTAGTCCTACTAGGGGGACCATATGTTTCAAGTATAGCCTTATCAATGACTTGATAGTCTCATTAATATCTCATCACTAGTATGTGGACCTCGAACCTTTCGAGATGTATTACACTCCCACTGCTTCTTTAGGAGATGAGATCTCGTTTAAAGAAGTCTGAATTATGAGTAGCAAACAATTTGAACTCATAATGGATGTAAAACAATATCGAGTTGATATTCTAGAAAGATTGTTGTGTTGACACTGTTAAACCTTTTGACACGAGTCGTACTTAAATCTTTAAAGACAATTTGGGACTATCCCAAACCCATATCATATACGATGTCCATCTGAACCTTATGATATTCAGTGTTTAGTATATTCAAGAGTATAAATCTATAAGAATCTCGGAGCCATACACTGAATCATAACCAAAAAGTTTCATCTTCTTCTTTATTTGCACATCGTGAGATGCTGCATATAGAATTAATCGTGAAACCATTTTCACAATTTCTAAGATAATCGTTGAACTATGGACTCAAATACTTGTCACTTTGATTTGATCGAAGTGCTCTTATTGTTTTGTCAAGGCAATATCGAATTTCAATCTTAAATGCTTTGAACATTTCAAATACTTTGTGTTTCATTAAGTAAACTTTTTACTTAAAACACTTTTAATATGAAATTCTGATAGTCCTTATTTCTAACTGGCTTGCTTTTGTCTCTCAAGCATCTAAAGGCATGAGACTCAACAAACTAACCCATCAACTTCGTGATGATTGCCCATTCTTGTCATCCTTTTTGATAAATAAAATTCGCACGTCTCAGTTGATCCTAGATCCAATGAGTCAAACTTTCCACATAGGGTGGAGTTTTATAAATGCGATTTTTATTTTGTGACTTAGATGACATTACTAGAAGTATGAAATTAATGGACTTATTATTTAGCATATAAAGGTTATTTTCTAAGTGAACATTTCAAATAGATTTATCTAGGAAAATTTTGTCATTCCAAATAATAAATTTTACAACCATTTTAATGCTAATGTCGAAATAACATTTATTTCATTACAAGTCCACAATGGCTAAGTCAATAAAATCCTAGAGTTAATGTAGCAACTCTTACTTGATTCCCCACTTGTAGGTTGACTTCTCCTAAAACTAATCTTCTACTTCTGAGTAATATCCTGCACCTTCAAAATGTGAGAATTACAGTGGATATCCAATATCCAAGTAGAGATTTAAAAAGAGGAATACCAGAAATGGCAGCCATTGATTCTTCTTCTTGACATATCTTACATCCTGCTCTCCAGTGATCACGCATAGAACATGCAATCACTTCTTATGATTCCTCGGGTTTAGGCAACTCCTTGCCTTTACTCTTGATCCAGTTCTCCCATGCAGCTTGTCTATTGAACTCCCTTTCCCTTTCAATCCCGAGTGCATCAATGACAACTTTTGCCTCTATGTCCTTCTCTACCTCTTTAAGCATCTTATGCAATTCTGTGATCGTCATCTCCATCCGACGCTTATGATATTACATAATGAACAAATTAAAGCTCGGAGGAAGCGATCCAAGAATCATTTCAATCGTGAATTCCCTTGGAATAGGCGAACCAAGTCTCTCTAAGTAATCAATGTGACTTCTCATCTTGAACACATGAGTATCCACAGAGGAGCCATGAGCCATGAGCGATCATGAGCTTCCTAATTCTAGATCTATCTCTAGATTGCGGAAGTAATCTTCAACGAACCCTTCATTGTGTGTGCGAAGATCCAATGCCATCTTCCGAAGACTGCACCAAGATCCGTTGCCTTGAAGTCTTGATATAATATCTATCCTAACAACTATCATATTGCTAAAAAAAATAATTTATAACTTCGGACAACTCACTGGTTGCCATAGATATTAAATAAAATTACAAGCATTCACACACAAGATTACATCACAAAACAATCACAGATCTAAAGCTCATACCATATTTGTATATAAATTAGGGTTTCTCGCAAAATCAACATTATTCCGTTGGGAACGGAAGTATGCCGTTCTCAACGGAGACGTGCTGGAAATTCGCTTTTTCTTTTGTTTTAGTTCCGTTTCCAAAACGGATTTCGAAAAAGTATTTTTCGAAACTCCAGAAAATCATAATATCCAATATTATATTCCTAGAAACTATTTCCGTGATGTTTTGAAATAATATATTCAAAACACTAAAATTTATTATACTATAATTTACTAAATTTTAAATATGTAATCGATGATTATTTCTTTCATGAACGCTTTGATGCCACTGGTGGAAAACCCGTCACCATGTACGTTACATGCGCAGCGGAACCTACGGGTTCAACCCACCCTGGGATCTACGTTAAGGGAATAAAGGTACGAGATTAACTATTAAAATTTATACCTCGGATCTTCCTGATCCGCGAGATGAAGAATGGATGTAGGTCTGAACTTTTCTGACTTGCAATCTTCTCCTTCCTGAAGCTCGACTCGCGACCTACTTGCTTCTCCTACGGATGAAGATGGATCGCTCGCAAGTTCTCAAGACAGAGAACCTCTACTCGTATCCACGCAAACTTCAGACGTACGGAATAATCGGACTTGGCTAGACAAGTCCAGAAAACTTTCTCTCTCTTTTCTGTGTATTAGACAACCTCTAAGGCTTCTGAGTTATGTGTGAAATCGAGAGACTCTGCCCTTCTATTTATACTAGAGAGAGAGGCGAACGATTGCTAAGTTCAGTACGTGTTCTCTAACATGCACCTATATTCCAGACTTGACATCTCTATGTCCATGATCAGCAGAACATGATCATCCAGTCTGCGAATATACTAGTGTGGATATGTAGCTTCTTACTTGAAGTATGTTTATCTCTATAAACATCCTACATATCACTTGGGACGGTTTAGAATGTCATTTTTTTTCCGATGGTTCACAGTTCTACTATCATAATCACGTCTTCTGATGACGTGAACCCGAAGTGTCATTCATGGTTGATATAAGATTTACATTCACAACCCATGCACATAGAAATATAAGAAACAACCTTTATTGAATAAATAATAATGTCTTAATACATAATTCATTTTCTTGCACAATAAGGCACTAATCCTACATAAGGTACTACCACCCGAGTTCATATACCTGCATAAAAAGAGATTATTTTTCAAACTTAAGATGTACCATTGGGAAGAACTGCTGCTTTACAAGTTTGGTTTGGATGGTCTCTACTGAAGATGTGTGCGAGAGGAAGAAGTGAGGGGAATAATCAAGCACTACCACTCTTCACCTTATGGGAGGCATACAAGCACCTACAAAATGGCACCTAACATACTCCAGTCAGAATTTTTCTGCCCAATGCTTTTCAAGGACGAGCACAACTTCATCCTTTGCTATGATAGCTTCCATCATAGTGAAAACATATCCAAGAAGCACAAGATGCCACTCAGTAACATCTTGGAAGTGGAAGTCTTTCACATTTGGGGAATCAACTTCATGGCATTCCCGAAATCTTACGGAAATGAGTACATAGTAATGGCAGTCGACTATGTATTGAATTGGGTCGGGTGATGGCAACACAAAGAGCGGATGCCAATGTAGTAATAAGGTTGCTCAAGAAAAATATGTTCACACACTTCGGCGTACTTAGGACTCTCATTAGTGATAGAGGGTCACATTTCATGAATAAGCAGCTGGCTAGGCTACTAGAGATATAGGATGTATCATCACTACTCTCCAAGTATGCCCTTCGGCTCCTTGATTCACTAATCCAAATAGCGTTTTACAAAACTCGACTCCACGATCGCTTTAAAAACTCGTAGCAATTCATTGAGACTAAACAACCTGATCTCTTTCAATCAAATAACCCAACAATAAACAAACACACATTTACTCAATTCTCGCTAATCTCATAAAGATTATTGAGTAATTTTAGTAGCACACTGTAAAAAATGCAAATCATGTAGTTTTGCGAGTTCACAATCTTAATGAAAATATTTTTTAGTCCTCTAAGTAATTTTACAAGTGTATATGTGGAAATGAGTGTAGAGTATCGATCCGCAAGGAGGTAAGGGCTTAAATGATTAACTTTTCAATCTCCACATTTCATTTAGTGTTGTAATTTAAAAAGTTGTTGTTAATGTTTTAATAAGAAAAGATAGGTATATTTTTGTAAGTTCAAAAAGATAAAAAGTAGGAAAATTTTGTCGACTCGTGTAACATGTAAATCATGAATCATATAAGTTAGCAAATTAATTAAATAATATTTAAAAGCAAGATTTGACTAATCTCCTTCCAAAAATCAATCAATAAATACATCAAATACAAGATCCACTCAAAAACTTCCACTTTTAAGTTATTCTTATACTTGATTCAAAACCTTATTTGAATAGCAAAAACTATTCCAAGTTCTTAATACCCAAACAAATCTCAACACAAAATATCTCACACAAATATTTCAAGTTATCCTTCCAAATAACTCAACTTAAATATTAAGAAATTGTGTTGAATTTCAAACTTTTAATTACCATAATAAAAATGTAAAAAGTTCACTTAAGATTTCATCAACAAATTTCACACAAAAAGTCTTTCCCTACTATAATAACTACTCACTCATTTCTACAAAAACCATATTTACAAATTCTTGAGTCATTTTATTCGTAAAAAAAAAAGAAATAAAGAAAATAAAGAGATAATAGATCGAACCCTAAAGATGATAATCGTTCTCGATTCTTCCCCCCTGCTTGGTTGATCGAGCACTTGCTCCTTCAAGATTAAACACTTCTCTCCTTCTAAAAATCATACTCTCTATTTACTCTCAAGAAATTAGGGTTTGAATCATTGTAGACATTAATGGTGAAGAAGAAGAAGAAGAAGAAGAAGAAGAAGAAGAAGAAGAAGAAGAAGAGGAATGGTGAAAATGAACGTGTAATAATGAATGGATGAGGATGTAAAAATGTATGTGATAAATAGATCATTTAGAGAGAGCAATGATGGTCATTTCAGAAACTGTACCGACATGTGTCGAGTTTCTACTGGGCGGAGAAGAATCTCATACTGAGGTAAAGTACGTGATTACGTATGGGGTCTGACTTTGCCACGTGTCACCTTTGTATTGGCTAATTTCTTTGTAGTTCATCGCACTGAATTTAGACGAGAAGTAAGGAAACAGGCGACACATGGCAGCACCTGATTGGAATAGAAAAAGAATCTCGTACGAATTTGGGGAAATTAAGGTAGAAAGATGGGACACGTGGCTTCTCCGGGTAGGTGGAAAAATGGGCTAACCTAGTCAAACATTGACTTTGACCAGTGTTGATCGAAACTTGTTTTGCAATTTTCGAGAGTTCTAGAAGGTCTTTTTTCGCGAGATTTGCACCGTTGGATTCGTCTTGTCTAGCCCTTCGCTTTGGTACCTAGTTTGACAACCTTTGGGATAGTTCACTTTTGGTCAACTGGGTGATTTCTCGGATTTGACTATTCATCTTTTTTTGGATTTTGTAGCTTTTGACTTGGATGGTTGATGGGTAAGGGTTGTAAAAGAATTGGAGAACCGTGTGTAGGGTTTTCCCCGATGTTTGTAGAGAATTCGGACATCCTTGGCCTAAGTTCTGCATATCGGCCATCCATCACCTCTCGCCTTGCCAATCCATTGAAAGATCTTGCGCCCTAATAACCTTTGAAAATAAAAGAGACAAAAAAATACTAGAGAAAATATGAGATGGGTTAGTTAAAAACTTGATGCAAGCCACCTCCCCGGCAACGGCGCCATTTGTAAATCGTGTAAAATCGTCGTTTATATTTCACACAATTTAACAAAACAATTTATATTTCCCTATTAATCAATTTACGAGTATGAGTGGTAAATGAGTTTAGGGGTCGAACACAAGGAGGTGTGACCTCAAGAATTAACTAGTCTCAATGATTTATCTCTAGTGTAAAATATTTTAATTCAAGGGTTATTAGGTAAATTTCCAGGTTTAAATTCAATTTTCAGTTTGGTCTTAAAAATTCAGCACGTCACACTTTAGTGATTTAATTCGTAACTAGACCAAATAAACTCCGAATCTAATTCACGAGATACCGTTGGAAACTAGAGAGAGAGATCTACGATGTGGTTCTTTACTGTTATTATTATTTTATTAAAGATTTCTGAGTTATTTATAATTAAGTCCAGAACTTATCTAAGATTCAAAATCGGTTCAGCAGCAATTTCAGAAAATTATAGAAAAATCACCAAAGCTTCAAAAATCCCCAAATTCTTAGAGAACTTCAATTATCAAGTTTTAGATTATCTGTTAAAATATGGTACAATTATGTTTTGTAGTTTGAGATTTATAATGAAAACTCAGATCTGGATCGAAACTAGTTCTGACAGACCAGTTCTCACAAAAATTATAATATCTCCTGGTCTGCTTTTAACAACTACTATTTTAAAATTCAGATTCGGGTTTTTCACTTCAAAATACTTCAAGTAAGACTATTTTTAGTATTTGCTTTTATATTTTTAAAAATTCAGCTGAAACAAAACAGTAAATCCGGACAGAAAGATCAAAAACAGAATAATTACATATTTAGAAAATTAATATCTAATAGATTATAAATCGGAATTGGGCAAAATTTGGTTTAACAATTATCTAATAAATGAGAACTAAATTTTACAAATTTTTATTTAATTTTTCAGATCTGAATTAGAAACAAAATTAAGGTAAAAAGACTGAAACACAGAGAAAGAACAGCAGCTAAGACAGAAACTGGACTAGGGTTCAATTTTCGGTTTAAAAATAGGGATTAATAGGAAATTTATGTGATGTAACAATCATTAATCACTTAGGGTATAATTCTACATATTTAAATGATGGATTTGAACAATCTAAGCTAAGATTTACTTAAGAAATTGATTCAAGAACTAGTTCATCCCAAAACAACCATTTCAAAATAAAACTTGGTCTAAATCAATCACAACTCGAAATTAATCACACAAAATGCTAAACTAAGCCTTCTAAGTGATCAACAAGTTAATAAAATCTGGATTTAATAAATCAATTGATGAAAAGTACTAAGCTAAGCAATGTTCCCCAATTTAATCAAAAATATGTGTGTTCATGACTACTCATCAAAATTCAGCAAAATTACAAGATATCATGTATACAACTCATAAATTTCCCTCCCTATCTAAATCTACTCATACATACTCACAAAAATAAGAATTTGACAAGATTTCATCATGATTATTACAAAATCGAGTTCCTGCGATCCAAAATTAAATCAAGATATTAAAGAAGAATTGGACTAAAGCGAGAGTTGGAGGACCAGCCGGTAGCTCACTTGAGTCGATCTGAAGCTCAAATTGCCCCTAGATTCAAGCTAGAATTTACCGATTCGAATTTTCCCCAAATCAGCCCCAAATTGCGTGATTTCACTTAAAAATGAAAATTAGAGCTCAAGAAAGCTTGAAACTCATTAATGGTGGTTCTAGAGGTTAAAGAAGAAGAATGGAGAGTGGTGTATAAGTTAAGGAGAGTGGGAGAATGAGTGTTTTTTAATGATGAGGCTTGAGGGATGTTTTATAGGTTGAAACGAACTCGAGAGTCCAATGGCCTGTTTTGAATGGAGAGGAGAGTAGGGGACAAATCTAGACTTGTGATTGGCTCAGGCGGATCAGGAGGTTATATTGGGGGTATGGACGAAATTTCGTGGAAGATGATTGAGATTCGGCCGAGTATTTGGCGGTTCAATTTTTGCCCCGTTTTGGGCGTAAAGCTTCAGATCCGAAATAACCAATTCTTATCGAGCACTTATTTGAAATTAGAAATTCTCACTCATTTATTGATCATTTTTTGTGTTCTTTATATCATTGGAAAGAGAAAAGAGAGAAGAAGAGAATGGAGTTGGTTTCGCAAGAAATGGAGGTATATAGACTGAGTTATGGACTTGAGAAGTTTCAGCTCGAATTGAGTTATTTCAGCAAAAACAGAATTCAATTTCAATGATCACTGAGTTCAAACAAGATTATCACACTCAATTCTTCATCACTTTTTCAGTTCTTTATATCGTTGGAAAGAGGGAAGAGATAAGAAGAGAATGAAGTTAGTTTCGCATGAAATGGAGGTCTGTATAGTGAGTTATGGATTAGAGAAATTTCAGCTCAAATTGAGTTATTTAAGCAAAAACAGAATTCGAATTCATTGATCACTGAGTTCAAACTCGATTATCTCACACAACTCTTCATCACTTTTTGAGTTCTTTATATGGTTGGAAAGAGAGTACTAAGGAGAAGATAATGGCATTGCAATCACGACAAACCGATGTCTGTGTAGGAAACGGTGAGCTCGAGAAGACTGCAGCTCGAAATTAGTTATTTTTCGGCTGACAGGAGATTTTTCGCGTTTTTCGGCCAACTCTGGCCGTTCCAGTGATGGTGAATTATACGGTTGTCCTTATCTTTTTGAGACGAGTCGAATGGTATTGAGTTTGTTCAATTTCGAGCACTTCGGAAAAAATCGCATTTTTGAGAGAGGAAGGGTTGACTTGACTGCGACGGTTGACTTTTCAGATTTGATCAGAATCTTTGCGCGTCGCATTTTATCTATTCTTGCCCTTCTAGGTTTATTTTTGAGGTGTAAAACATTGGTTAGGATCCATTTGATCGGAATGTCACATTCCGATACGAAACGTCATAAGAAACGTGGACGTTTCTTCTCTGTTTTGGGACCCAACGTGGTCGGTTCACGTATCGGTTTGGCTGACGAAAGTCATGAGACAGTGGACGTTTTCTTAATGTTTTGTGATCGTTTCTTAATCGTTCCAATGCTTGTTCTTTTGCACCAACGTTTTCCATCGTTTAGGGTTGGAGAAGTATGTGTATGGGGTATTTAAGGGTTTTAGGGAGAGTTTGGCCATCCTTGACCCATTATTTGCGTTATGGTGCTTCTTTTGCAGTTGACTTTTGAATAAGTCCTCCAATTCTTCTTTTTATGGCCTTTTCGCCTGCAAAATCACATAAAAATGTATTAAGAAGTTTTAAATTAGATTTTATGAATTATGAACATTTTTCATAGATTTTATGTGAATTATGATTAAATTTGAGATGATAAAAATCCTAAAAATGTGTATAAAAAATATACATTACAAATCCGACCACACTTAAACCAAGCTTGGCCTCAAGCACAAATTAAAATCAATTTTTAGGATTTTTAGAATCAGTTTAAAGCGTTTTGAAAGGAGATTTAGTTATTGCCATGAATGTTATATACTAATATTTGATTATTAGAATAATACACGAGAGTCGATGAATATCCATTAATAATTTCAAATTCAAATTTATTTAAAATTCCCCAATACTTCAAATATGAACCTTTTTCCAAAAAGCAATGTCCTAATTTTGTTTTTGATACTTTCTCCCCCTAAATTTAAAATGGTGAATTTATACAAATTACCCCAAAACTTCCAACTAACTCAACTTTCTCATTTATAAATACGTAAAAGTTGGTATGTTATCCACTCATGTTATCAAAAGATAAGCTGTGCTTTGCACGTACAAAAAATCCTTATTTTCTATTGCGGATATGTAAAATTTTTTCTTTTTCAAGGGTTTAAAAATAATTTTTCATATTTTTTAATTCTTTTTGTGAAGGGATAACAGGTTATGATTTCGGTCACTTGCTTTTAGTGCGAAAATTAGAGATGGACATACGAGTCATTAGCTATGCCATGAAAGATAGGTTGAGTTAGAATAACTTTGTGAAACTAGTGGTATTAAAAGTAAGGTTTGATTTCATAAAAGTTTTAACCCCAACATTACTTTAAAGAAAACAATTTATAATTTCATTAAAGGGGCAAGTGAAATATTTATGAATTTTCGAAACGCTTAATGGATTTTAAATGGATATTATAAATAACATGAAGTGGAAAATATGGTATTCATGACAAAGGTTAAATCATTTTGAAGTTTTTCAAATCTTTTCATCATTTTCCAAAACCCTAGGTAGTTTTTTTTTCAAAAGTTGCTTGAGAGGGCTTAGTTTTAAAATATTTTCCATTTTCAAAAACTTTTACTCATTTTTCATTAAAAATCTCTTGCTTTTCTTTTAAAACGCAGAAAAATTTTATTTACAAAAACAAACAAAATGAAAGAATTTTTTTTTAATTTTTATGATATTTTTGAGTTTTTATTGTGTTTAAATTTTTAAATTTTCCAATTTTTAAGAATTTTCACATTTTTACAAGAAACCAAAACTCAGTTTTGCACAAAACCACCCCACCACACTTAAACCTTTATTTGTCCTCAAACAAAAAGTTCAAAAATTAGAAAATTTGTGGAAATTGGAAAAATTATTGGGGTTTTGTGCAAAACCTCCCCCACCACACTTGAACTTTTGCATAGCAAATGTTTAAGAGTGAAAGAGAAGTTTTTTAAAAAAGAAAAAAATAAAATAAAGAAAGGAAAAATACGACCTGACACGACGAGTTGCCTCTCGCCAAGCGCTCTTGTTTTACGTCTCGAGCCTGATGCCTTCGTGTTAGCCTCTCTCGAACGGGTCGTAAATGTGAGCAAATCCTTATAAGAGCTCACATGGTAATAAGACGCTCGTTGGGTATTTCTTGTACTTATTTTTAGTTTTCTGAAGGATATGAAAGTGTTGCCTTCTTGCTTTGGGAAGGAGTTTGGTGTCGATTCTCGTCGAGAGGGGCAATTTAATGCCCAAATTCACTCCTTGGTAGGTTGGAAGGTCGTACATTACACCGCTTATCTCAAGCTCGGTGTAATGTATGGTTTGGCAAGTGATAGATTTTGGGGAAGTTTGTGGAATTTTCTCAAGTTTTGGGACGGTTCGTCCAAATTTTCAATCTTTGAGTCATGGTTTGACTCATCCTCGTCCTCGACCCATAGTTTCTCAAAAATATTTATAATTTCTTTAACCAATTCTTTGGTTTTGGTGGCACTCGACTCATTGAAAGGTTCAACCAGTGAGTCATCACATGGCTCACATTCCACATCGCTCGAGACCTTACAAAAATCAACCATTGAGTCCCCTTTTAATTCACATTCCATATCACTCGTATTTTCACAAAACACAATCTCTAAATTCTCATTTGACCCACATTCCCCATCACACAAATATTCCTCCAACTCGAAGTTGGCGTCCTCTCTTTCCTCAAGTTCCCCCCTTTTGAACATTTCCTTCTCCTCATCACCTCGAGAATCATCAACCCCTAATTCTTCAAACACCCTAAAACCCTCATCACAAAGAGCTTCTCCCATTTCCACTTCTTCAAAGACCCTAAGTCCCTCATCACAATAGCTAGCTTCATCACGACAAGGTTGGATAGTGGATTCTTGAATAATGGTATGAACTTTGTCCATGTCTTTCATGAGCGAGTTTGACATCTCTAAAAAGCATTTCTCGAAGAGGTCCAGTTTATCAAGCCATTTGTCTTCAAAAGAGATTTGAGGTTGTTGATATTCTTGGTATGGAGCGTAGTACTTATTTTGGTGGAGGTAAGGTTGAGAGAAATAGGTTGGTGTGGCAGGCATGTACGGGTTTTGGAAGTTCATTTGAGTTTGAAAACCCCAAGGTTGGTTCAACATTTCATCCCTTGACTCCTGATTAGACGAGTGGTTGAACAACGCTCCTTACCCGTAAGATTTCCCGTAGAGAGGTTGTGTCTGCTCGAAGGAGCTTTCGCTATTGTGCCATGGATAACTGTCGTGTGGCCATCCCGTCCACGTTTGTCTTCCCGTCATTGAATCTCCTTCACGTCTCGCCTTGCCAATCCATTGAAAGATCTTGCGCCCTAATAACCATTGAAAATAAGAGAGACAAAAAAAAATACTAGAGAAAATATGAGATGGGTTAGTTAAAAACTTGATGCAAGCCACCTCCCCGGCAACGGCGTCATTTGTAAATCGTGTAAAATCGTCGTTTATATTTCACACAATTTAACAAAACAATTTATATTTTCCTATTAATAAATTTACGAGTATGAGCGGTAAATGAGTTTAGGGGTCGAACACAAGGAGATGTGGCCTCAAGAATTAACTAGTCTCAATGATTTATCTCTAGTCTAAAATACTTTAATTCAAGGGTTATTAGGTAAATTTCCAAGTTTAAATTCAATTTTCAGTTTTGTCTTAAAAATTCAGCGCGTCACACTTTGGTGATTTAATTTGTAACTAGACCAAATAAATTCCAAATCCAACTCACGAGATACCGTTGAAAACTAGAAAGAGAGACCTACGATGTGGTTCTTTACTATTATTATTATTTTATAAAAGATTTTTGAGTTATTTACAATTCAATCCAAAACTTATCTCAGATTCAAAATCGGTTCAGCAGCAAATTAAGAAAATTATAGAAAAATCACCAAAACTTCAAAAATCCCAAAATTTTTACAAAACTTCAATTATCAAGTTTAGATTAGGTGTTAAAATCTCGTACAATTATCTTTTGTAGTTTGAGATTTATAATGAAAACTCGCATCTGGATCAGAAAGTAGTTCTTGACAGACCAGTTCTCACAAAAATTATAATATCTCCGGATCTATTTTAACAACTACTATTTTAAAATCCAGATTCAGATTTTACACTTCAAAATACTTGAAGTTGGACTATTTTTGTATTTGTAGTATTTGTTTTTATATTTTTAAAAATTCAGAAGAAACGAAACAGTAAATCTGGACAAAAAGATCAAAAACAGAAAAATTATAAATTTAGAAAATTAATATCCATAGATTACAAATCGGAATTGGGCAAAATTTGGTTTGAAAATTATCTACTAAATGAGAACTAAATTTCTTAAATTTCTATTTAATTTTTTAGATCTGAATTAGACACAAAATTAAGGGAAAAACACTGAAACACAAAGAAAGAACAGCAGCAAGACAGAAACTGGACTAGGGTTCGATTTTCAGTTTAAAAATAGGGATTAATAGGAAATTTATGTGATGTAACAATCATTAATCACTTAGGGTATAATTCAACAGATTTAGATGATGGATTTGAGAAATCTAAGTTAAGATTTACTCAAGAAATTGTTTCAAGAACTAGTTCATCCCAAAACAGCCATTTCAAAACAAAACTTGGTCTAAATCAATCACAACTCCAAATTAATCACACAAAATGCTAAGCTAAGCCTTCTAAGTGATCAACAAGTCAATAAAATCTAGATTTAATAGATCAATTGATGAAAAGTACTAAGCTAACAATGTTCCCCAATTTAATCAAAAATATGTGTGTTCATGACTACTCATCAAAATTCAGCAAAATTACAAGATATTAAAGCAAGATTTCATGTATACAACCCATAAATTTCCCTCCCTATCTAAATCTACTCATACATACTCACAAATACAAGAATTCGATAAGATTTCATCATGATTATTACAAAATCGAGTTCTTGCGATCCAAAATTCAATCAAGATATTAAAGAAGAATTGGACTAAACCGAGAGTTGGAGGACCAGCCGGTAGCTCCCTTGAGTCGATTCGAAGCTCAAATTGCCCCTAGATTCAAGGTAGAATTTACCGATTCGAATTTTCCCCAAATCAGCCCCAAATTGCGTGATTTCACTCAAAAACGAAAATTAGAGCTCAAGAAAGCTCGAAACTCAGGTCACGAAACAGTTCAGAATGCAAGAATCCAAGAATGGATTTTGCCCTTGTCACATGTCGTTTCTCTCAGTAAGACACAGTATCCCACACGAGATGTGTCATACTCATTGAGCGCAACAAGCAGGTTTCAGTCTAATCCAGGTGAAAGTCGCTGGATAGATGTTAAAAGAATCCTTAAGTACTTACGAAGAACTAAGGACATGTTCTTAGTCTATGGAGGTATGGAAGACGAGCTCGTTATAAAGGGTTACACCGACGCAAGCTTCTAGACAGACTCAGACGACTTTAGATCATAATGAGGTTATTTATTTTGCCTAAATGGAGGCGCAGTGACATGGAATAGTTCCAAGCAATGTATTGCAGCAGATTCTTCAATGGAAACAAAGTATATAGCCGCTGCAGAAGCGGCTAAAGATGTTGTTTGGATAATGAACTTTTTGGAGGAGCTAAGAGTAGTTCCGAGCATCTCGGAACAAGTGGATCTATATTGTGACAACAATGGAGCGATCGCACAAGCAAAGGAACCGAGATCTCACCAAAAGTCCAAGCACATACTATGATGCTTCCATCTAATCAGAGAGATCATACAAAGGGGTGATGTTAAAATGTATAGAGTGCCATCGGACGACAATGTCGCCAATCCATTAACTAAACCACTCCCGCAAGCGAAGCATGAGGGTCATGTTAGGTCTATGGGCATAAGATGCTTAGAGTTGGCCTAGTGCGAGTGGAAGACTGTAGGATTAGTGTCCTAGGCCAAGTATATTTGTGCTAGTAAATGGATTATGTATTAAGACATTATTATTTATTCAATAAAGGTTATTTCCTATATATCTGTGTGTATGGATTATGTATGTAAATCTTGAATCAACCAAGAATGACACTTTGGGTTTATGTCATCAGAATACGTGATTCTGATAGTAGAACTGTGAACCAATGAATGATATTCTAAATTGTCCCTAGTGATATGTAGGATGTTTATAGAGATAGACATACTTCAGATAAGAAGCTACATATCTACACTAGTATATTCACAGGCTGGATGATCATGTTCTGTTGATCATGAACATAGAGATGTCAAGTCTAGAATATAGGTACATATTAGAGAACATGTATTGAACTGACCACACTATGAGAATATGCATGGTATATGTTATTAGTGATTCTCATATGAATAGTATGCTTGTTCCTACGACCTGAGGTCACCATGGATTCCTGTATGTGGAACTGCACACTTTAATATGATCCTAAGTCATCCGTATTGGGATGATCATTAGGGTCATCATTAGGTATGCACTGAATCATGACGATGAATGTGAGTGACCAAGATGGGATTTGTTCCTCTCGTCGTGAGGGAGATATTTCTAGGCCCTTGATGAACTAGGACCGAAGGAAATGCATGGCCATGCTCAAACTGGATTAACATGTGTTGTTAATATCATTTTGTATTTACCATTGCCAGTGTTAAATGGAACCTACACGATCACACAATGAACTACATTCATACGGGATGAATATGCCTCAAAACAGTTATACATATGATGTATAAATTGGTGAACGAAATAATCAATTATTGGATAATTGATTGAAAAAAATAGTACCATTTCGTTGGCAGCGTAATAGTTCCGTTCCGAACGGAATAGAAATGGAAACTGTAATAACCTTAGCTGCCAAGTATTCCGTTGGCAACGGAATAGTTTCGTTAGCAACGGAATAGGCGCATATTAGGATTTTTAGTATGGTAACTGAGCAGTCATTCGCCTCTCTCTCTAGTATAAATAGAAGGGCAAAGTCTCTCTATTCCACACACAATTCAGAAGCCTTGGAGGCCATCTAATACATAGAAATAGAGAGAGAGAGAGAGAGAGAGAGAGAGAGTTTTGAGTTATTTTCGGAAAGTATTTCCGGACTCCTCTAGTCGAGTTTGGTTATTCCGTGCGTTTGAAGTTCGACGTGGATATGAGTAGAGTGATTTGAAGACTAGCGAGCGATTAGTTTTTTACCCTAGGAGAAGCAAGAAGTTCGTTCGAGTCGAGCTTCAGGAAGGAGAAGGTTGCACGTCAGAATAGTTCAGACCTACATCCGTTCTTCATCTCGCGGATCAGAAAGATCCGTGGTATAAATTTTAATAATTAATATCTTACTTTTATTCCCTTAACGTAGATTCTAGGGTGGGTTGAATCAATACATTCCGTTGCGCATGTAATGTACATGACTATGGATTCTCCAACAATGGTGTCCAAAAAATATGGCTAAATTTGACTTCAATTAACATTTTGGCCGCCTTACAAATCGGAGCATTATCGGTTATCACTTGAACCACGTTTTGAGGTCCAATTTCCTCAATAACCTCCCTAATTCATTCTGCAATGAAATTTTTATCCTTATACTCACCTTGACAATTAATTGCCTTAAAAACACGGGTGTTCCATCGGCTATTGCTATACAATTTATTAATGGTCTTCTTTGTATATCAGTCCATCCATCGCTTACAACGGTCACACCTTTTGATTTCCATGTGCGCTTAATGGGATCTAGTAACTTCTCGACATGAGACCTCTCATTGTCAAGGAGTGATGTTCTCAATTTATTATAAGAGGGAGGCTTATAACCAACAACATTACTTTCCGCACATAATTTAAATGCATTAATAAAATAAGAGTTTCTAGAGAGATTAAAATGAAGGCCTCCGTGTTGGGAAATCTATAGCCATGTACGTTACATGCGCAGCGGAATCTATGGATTTAACCCGCCCTAGGATCTACGTTAAGGGAATAAAAGTACGGGATTAACCATTAAAATTTATACCTCGGATCTTCCTGATCCGCGAGATGAAGAACGGATGTAGGTATGAACTATTCTGACTCGCAACCATCTCCTTCCTGAAGCTCGGCTCGCGAAGCTCCTTCATGATGCTCGGCTCGAAGAACTCCTTCTTGAAGCTCGGCTCGAAGAACTCCTTCTTGAAGCTTAGCTCACGAAACCCTTTCTTGAAGCTCGGCTTGAGAAACTCCTTCTTCTCCTAGGGATGAAGATAGATCGCTCGCTAGTTCTCAAGATAGGGAACCTCTACTCGTGTCCACGTGAACTTCAGACGTACGGAATAATCAGACTTGGCTAGACAAGTCCGGAAATACTTTCCGAATATCTCTCAAAAGGTTCTCTCTCTTTTCTCTGTAGTAGACAACCTCTAAGGCTTCTAAGTTGTGTGTCAAATAGAGAGACTCTGCCCTTCTATTTATACTAGAGAGAGAGGCGAACGATTGCTCCGTTACCATAACTAAACCCTAATTTGGCCTATTCTGTTGCCAACGGAATAGGTAATTCCATAACATAATACTTGACAGCTAAGGTTATTATAGTTTCCATGTATATTCCGTTGGGAACGGAACTATTCCGTTGCTAACGGAATGGTACTATTTTGTTCAATCAATTATCCAATAATTGATTATTTCATTCACCAATTTATACATCGTATGTATAACTGTTTTTGAGGCATATTCATCTCGTACGAATGGAGCTCATTGTGTGACAGTGTAGGTTCCATTTAATGCTGGCAACGATCTTCTAAAGATCGTAAGTCATGAGTAACCTCTAGACCGATGTCATGACTACCCATGTTAAATGAAATGATCAGCGATCATAAACCTATCTGAATAGACATTTGCTTATTCCTTTTGTTCTACGATATACGTCTTGATCACAAGGCACGGTAATATGTCATCCTTGAGTTCGATCAAAGTCTCTTTCCTGATCGAGAATTAGACTTAGTAAATACAAAATGATATTAACAACACATGTTAATCCATTTTGAGCATGGCCATGCATTTCCTTCGGTCTTAGTTCATCAGGGGGCCCAGAGATATCTCCCTCATGATGAGAGGAACAAATCCCATCTTGGTCACTCACAATCCTCGTCATGATTCAGTGCATACCTAATGATGACCCTTATGATCATTCCATTACGGATGATGTAGGATCATATTAAAGCATGAAGTTCCACATACATGAATCCATGGTGACGTCTGGTCGTAGGAATAAGCACACTATTCATATGAGAATCACTAATGACATATACCATGCATATTCTCATAGTGTGGTCAGTACAGTATGTGTTCTCTAAAACGTACCTATATTCCAGGCTTGACATCTCTATGTCCATGATCAGCAGAACATGAACATCCAGCCTGCGAATATTCTAGTGTGGATATGTAGCTTCTTCCCTGAAGTATGTCTATCTCTATAAACATCCTATATATCACTAGGGACAGTGTAGAATGTCATTCGTTGGTTCACAGTTCTACTATCAGAATCACGTATTTTGATGACGTGAACCCGAAGTGTCATTCTTGGTTGATATAAGATTTACATTCACAACCCATACACACAGATATATAAGAAACAACCTTTATTGAATAAATAATAATGTCTTAATACATAATCAATTTCCTAGTACAAATACATTTGACCTAGGGCACTAATCCTACACTCCGGTATAAAACGTTCTAGAAATCTCCTCATCAATTTGAGTCCTAGTTTTAATGTTAAATGATTTCTCCAAAGATGAAATTATTTTTCTTTTTTTAGGTTTAGAGGCAATTGGGAGCCTAGATTTGAGAGAATATAACTGGGTAGTTGAACTTGTTTCGTGGCCGCATTTTTAATTCTAATTTCGGCTTCGCTTTGCATCTTCTTCATACGTTCAACTTTTTCGGGAATAACCTTGTCGCATCTTGCAATACCAAAGCCGGATATGCTAAGTAAATGAGCTTTCATTTTAGGATATGAGCCATGATATGTTATCTCACAAAAGTTACAAATTATTTTGCTATTTCCTCCACCTTCTCCCTTTCCTATCTTCTTGAAAAACATCCAAAGAGGAGAAGGATTAAGACCGCTAAAGGTGATGCTACTACTTGAGTTAGATGACATTTTTCTATTAATTAAAAAAAAAATTAAAATCAACTTACTCCAAAATCTGAAACTAGGGTTTTAACTTTTAACAAATAAAATTAAAGAGAAATAGATGGAGAAAAGTACCAACCTAAGTAGATAATTAAGAAAAAATGGTATCAAATATCTTCTTTTCTCTTTTTATAGCTTGATTTTCATTTTAGAGCTCGATTTCATCAAATGGACTAAATTGTCGTAAATAAGAGGTGAACTACGGAGGTGAAATGAGGGGACTAAATAGGAAACTGACTACTGAGCCTTTGCCTTCTTTCTTTTCTATTTAAACATTTTATTATTATATTTACATGGGCCAATGCTTTTGAATGGGCCAATATGTTCCATGTTATGAATTAAAAAATGTTTAGTAAAAATATTTTGGGCCAAAAAATGATGGGCTGCCGTATTCTTCAAATATCCTCGCTGTATCCTTAACGTATCCCGGAAGTATCCTAGCGTATCCGAAAAAAATATATTAAAATATATTAACACCACGTGACGTATCTGATACGTATTGGCTCTGTATCAGTGCCGTATCCGTATAGGATATCCGTATCCTCGGGATACTTCCTACATATTTTAATTGACAACAAATTTTAAAACTCAGTGTGTAGAGCGAGATTGCTCCTAATGAATCTTTGAAGTATCATATTCGGCTGATGCTGCATGTAAAATATTTTTTCATTTTTAGGAAACAATATAAAAATATTTATTTTTTAAAACAATATATACAAATAAAAAATAATATATAAAATGAATAACCAGTACGTAAAATAGAAAAAAATATTGTATAAAATAAAAATAATATATTTAAATAAAAAATAATATATAAAAAAATAAAATAGGATATAAAAAACAGTAAAAAAATCGTTTTGGCTTCGCGAAACATATTTCTCTCGGTAGGAAATGAGCCATGCTTATTTCGTATTCTCCCAAACAGTGCATAACCCTGTCCGAACCTTTGAGCCTCGTCGTCTCTCTCTCATTCTCTTTTTCCTTCTCGACCTCCGACAGCCGAAACCCTGGCCTGGACTGATCGATCAAGTAAAATCAAGCCGCTTGTTATTCTCTCTCGCTAGGGTTTACTTTTCAAACCGAAGGTCTTCTTCCTGCTTGGTAGGCTAAACTATATACGATTTTCTATTCTTTTTGAGCTTTTTGATTTGATGGGGTTTTCCTCTGAAACCGACGGCCTTTCGTAGTTTGCTAAAACATGGGTTCATGATTTTTTTCCTATTTTTTGATAAGTATGTTTGCATACCTTTAATTTTGTTTATTCTTACGGGGTAAGGTAAACCCTAGCTGTTATTTTTCTTTTTGTTTTGATTGTTGTGCTGATTTCTAGCTAGAGTTTCCTTCTGAAAGCCATAGTTTCTCTATTTTCGTTAATTATTACTGGTAAATGTTGTTGGAATTAGTTAAATCCTGTAGTTATTCCTTGCAATTAGGTTACTTTTTGCAATTAGTAAGGTCCTAAATGTTGTTATCCATGCAATTGGATGGCTCTAAAATTTTTAGAGGTTGCATGCAATTTTGCTAAATTTTAGGAATTACGCAAGTATTTTGTGCTCCAAATTATGTAGGAAGAACAATCAATATAAACAGCTGCACCGTATACTGGTTTTTAAACTAGGGTCCTTCTGTAAAAAAGATAAAATGCAAAATATTGAAGAAAATTTGTTGAAAAATCCGGTATAGAAATGGCAAGTATTTATTAATGTGCATAAACCCTTTTCTTAAGTAAACAATTTTTTTCTTATAGGTGATTAATGGCGAGCAATCTACCACCTCCTGGGGGCCAGGTATATATATATTCTATACTTTCACATAAAACTACAAAATTTTTCTTCTTTTAAAAACTGGAAGTAAGAATGCTGAAAAGTATTATAAGAGTAAATTAAAATAGCTGGATCTTACGTGTCAAATGTCCATTTCGTTCTTAGCATTTAATTCTTTGGGCGATAAACGATTAGTTATAAATTTGTTCATTTTTTCCTTCAGTAACGCATGTGGTCCCTGATTAAATAGATGTAACTTGTTAGGCTTTAATTCATCTAATGGTCTTAATGTTATTATTTCTGTGTAAATACTCTTAATTAGCTTTGCTCAGTATTTTAGATTTTGTTTCTTAAAAGCTCTATTTTGGCATCCATTATTCAAACGCTTGTCTCATTGACTGCATGTTGTCTTATTCCTTTTCACGGTTATAAACATAATCCACATTTATTACGCTAACGCCTTTGTATTTCTCTTCCCTTTGATGACTAAGCAGCTCACTAGACCTGGTTCAAATGGTCCACCTCAAAATTTCAACACACCTATTCCTATGCAGGTAAACCACAATTTTTAACTCTCTCATTTATCAGTTTCAATCATTTATGACAAGTAATTGAATCTAGTACTGCACAACATTTCACACATTCTTATTTGGGAAATTTATTAAAACCCCCCTAACTTTTTTGGAATTTATCAAAAACCCCATACTTTTCAAATTCTTCAAAACCCCCCCGTAAAGTGGGTTGAATTATTCGTTACAAATTATATTGGATGTAAAAGACCGAATTAAGCCCATAGGGGGGTAAAAAATAATTCAACCCACTTTATGGGGGTTTCTGAAGAATTTGAAAAGTTAGGGGGGTTTTGATAAATTCTAAAAAAGTTAGGGGGTTTTTGAAGAATTTCCCTTCTTATTTGTATTTTTTTGTGGAAAATTGCAGTATAGAACACAAATGGTGCCAGGTCAGCAGGCCCCACCGCCCCCTCAATTCATGCCACCTGGGCCGCCACAATACCGCCACATCATGCCAGGTCAGCAAGCCCCACAATTCCCTCGACCGCCAGGTCAGCAGGCCGCTTCTTCATCCCAACAGTTCGCACAAAGACCCATGCCACCGCCGTATTCCGTAATTACTTAAAAATTAATTTAGAAAAGGTTTTGGAGATGAATCTTTAAAATTTGACGTTATTTTCTGATTTTGGATATAGTATGGAGCTCCTCCTCAGTTTACTCCTGTACCGGTACTGGTACCTAATATGGGGCAGCAGTGGGCCCCGGTGCAGAGTGTTCCTCTTGTTACGCCTTTGGGTCAGCAACTTTCTGCTCCTGTGAGTCAATAAATATATTTATTCTTTTTCTTTTGTAGATTTTTATTGGAATATGAAGGAAGAGCATTTGTTGCGACTTGATAGTTTAAATTTGAAGAATGGTGTGCTTGGATTTGATGAGGATTACCGTTTATTCTGGATTTTGTTTGAAATAGATTACATATTTATGCTAGGATAGGAATAAGGTTTTGCGAGGGCTTGTTTGGTAGATGAAAGCTAAAATAGCTATATTATCATTTATTAAATTTATTAGTTCTGAAATCAAGAAATTTGATAGTCCCTTTTTTAGGCTTTTTTGTAAGAGAATATGTTCCTGATGGGTTAGCTTAGCAATTAATGAAGGATTGTTTAGGAAAAGATCTACTGAAATCGAATCTTTGAAAATTCAAATTCACTCTATTAATGGTGTTCTGTTGTATTATAAATCATGAAGTATTTATTTATTTGTTTTCAATTGAAGGGAGTAAATGCTCAGCCAAACTCTGCTGATAGTGCCGCTTCTGATTGGCAAGAACATTCTTCCAGTGATGGCAAAAAGTAAGTCTACATAAATTACTTCTTTTTCTATCTACAATTCTATTTTTGTACAATTATTCTAGTGTTTTCACTTTTGAGCTGTCGATTTCTCTTAATCATGTTTGATCCCGCAATGATTCTGTAGTGGGTTTTCGTTCTTTAAAGTTGGCTGATTGAACTGAGTAGAAAATGTTTGATTAGTACAATAAAATTCTATCTTCCCTTCTAAATTAGTACTGGGAAGAATAGTAGGAATTTACTAAATTCCTAATTCCGAGTGAGTTGTATTGAACTTTATTTCCATAAAAATTGTTGATAAATACAATATTTATGCTTACTCAGACGTAAGACTAATTTGTATTAGAATGATTCTAATCTTGTCCTTTTTGTCTTTCATTATAGATATTACTTTAATAAGAAGACAAGACAATCCAGTTGGGAAAAGCCTCTCGAGTTGATGACGCCTATTGAGGTGAGCATTTATGATTTATATTCTTTTCTTTTTCGCTTCTAACTGTTATTAATAACCTTGAGATGTTTCTTTTAACCACCATGGTGAAGTTTTCATATAATAATACTATGTGCATAATTTTGCATTAACTTGGCCTTATTGGGATATAATGCTAACAAAATTTCAGCAGTACTAAACCAACCATGTGCCCTAATTTGGCTTGTTTGGAGGCTGAGGTTTATTATTTTATTATTATCATGAGAGGGGGTTTTCTCTTCTTTCTCAATTATGCCACCTGTACTGCTAGTATGTTCTCTTTTTTTTTGTTTCATTTTTAATGTCTAAAGTTTTGGACACGCACCATCTAAAATTTGGAACTGAACATCGAGTGAAATTGAACATTAACTTACACTTGCTTGAATTTAGTTTGACTAGCCAACAAATTTCTTTGGTTTTCATTTTCATTCAATTGCTTTGTACTTTTAGTTTGATATTGACAGTACAGTACACAACCTGAAAAGTTTTGGGAACCAATCGTATTATAGGTTCTAAATCCTCCTGATAAGCTTAATTTTTCTCAAATTTATTTTTTTCCGATTTCCATTTGATATTGGGCAATTTCACTTATGCCACTTGACTGTATACCCTACGTTTCAATTAGGTTACCGACTTTCAGTTACTCACTCAGTTATTCAATTTTTATTTTATCCAATTAGATCACCCAAATCTTGGGTCCAATTGTCATCACATATTGACAAAATAATTCAAAAAAACGATAACTGCAGTTTTTTTCCTTTACTTTAATGTAGCTATTTTTTAAAATTCCAATTGTCATCATATATTGACAAAACAATACATAAAAATGATAATGAGTGCATTTTTTTCCATTTTCTTTAATAAAGATGTTTTCTAAATGTGAAGAATTTTTTTCGTGCCCCCTGTTAATTTTCAAAGTTATTTGTAAATGTATAATAGTTATTTGAAACAGTATTAATGATTTTATTAGGACAATTTGAAAGTTGAATAACTAGTGAGACAATTGTAAGTTGGTTGGCCTAATTGAAACTTGAATCTTGGGCTATAGTTTTAATTAATTTTAGTTTTATCCTTAAGAGCCTAAGATTAAGAGGTAAACTATGTTTAGCATTTTCTGTATGCTTTATTGTGCTTATTGTTATTATGATTATTATCAAATGGAGATCTTGGCCTTCTACTGTTGGAGCAATTTTATGAATTGAGATGACGTGTTATTGGCGCATATTTATTATATGGAGGGTTTTCTAACAATAACAACTTGAATGGCTGTTCTTCCATTGTTCTGTTACGGTAACAAATTAATCAATGTAAAGAAAGATGAGAGAAGAAAATAAATATTAATTATTGCTATTCTTGAACTTAGGCATCATAAAAATAATTAATAAACAACAAAAATACAAAAAAAAGTATATAAGAAAATTGTTAGGTGGCTCTAAGTGTTTTATTTTTTCTTGCAATTCTTTTCTTTTTACGTATTTATCTGCGTAATTGTTTAATTCAGTACTAATATTTTAGAATATTCGTATTTTATTTTATTGTTATTTTTCATTATTAAGAAATGGTATCTGTCTGGCATACTATACTTATTTACTAGATTTAATGTAATCTACTCGAAACAGCCCCTTACATATAAATAAAACTAGAATCCCCAAACAACTATTGGTAAATGATTGAAATATAGGACTTTTTAGTGCCCCAATTCTTTGTATGGTAAATCAAAGCAATATACTATTTTATGGTGCTTTAACAATTCTTTGCATGGTAAATCAAAGCAATATACTATTTTATGGTGCTTTAATATGTTATTTCTTTTTGATTCTGGTTCAATTCCAGCGTGCTGATGCATCAACTCCATGGAAAGAATTCACAACTGAAGAGGGTCGAAAGTAAGTTTTTAAATACTCTCATTCAATACAAACATTTATTATTAGGGCCAATTTTACTTGAATGCATTTCAGCAAATTTCAATAATATCACATTCACCCATATAAAGCATAAGAATAAAACTTTAGTTTGGGTATTTCAACTCCATGTTATTTCTAGCTGTTGAACTGATTTATTCTTATGCATGTGATAATTTAATTCAGGTATTACTTCAACAAGGAAACAAAGCAATCAAAATGGACAATTCCTGAAGAACTCAAGGTTTTTACCATTTTACCCCCTTCCAAATTCTTCAACTTTTATATTTCTATAACAACAATCCTTAACTGGGCATTATTATTTGGTGACGATACAGCTGGCGCGTGAGCTCGCAGAAAAATCCATGAATAATAATCAAGAAAGTGGGGCCCCTGTTTCAGCTGCTCAATTTACCGAAATGCCCTTGACTCAACCGTTACCAGTTGTTACTCCTCCAGTTGCACCTCCAGTTACAGTAACTCCACCTGTGGTTGTTCCATCTGTTTCAATTGACCCTAAAGGAGCAAATAAGTAAGGATCTTGATTTTTTTCATGCAATTTTATTTATCTAATAAATGATTTTGTTTGGTTAGGTTTAAAATGTGTGTTTTTTACTTTTTACTTTTTTTAATCGTATGTTGAGATTGAAGTCCTTTATAATCTTCTGTGATTATTTTCGATCTTCAAAGCATGTAGTTGTTTCATGAACTTCTTTGGATTAAATTGCAGAGACAATCAAGTTGATTCTTCTCAGTTGCCGAATGGAGCTTCTGCTCAAGACCTAGAGGTATTTAGTTTCAAATTTCTACATATGCACCATATTAGACAGGGAAATTTACAAAAAAAAAAAACCCTAACTTTTCAAAATATTACAAAAAAAAAACCCTATATTTTCAGAATTTCAAAACCCCCCCTATCATGGTTAGAATTTTGAAAAGAAAATACTCATGATAGGGTTTTCTTTGAAAATCTAAATATAGGGTTTGTTTTGGTAATATTCAGAAAAGTTAGGGTTTTTTTTTGTAAATTTCCTTATTAGAAATTATGTGTCAAGGAAATTTATAAATTTCTACATAAGTCGTCTCAACCATTTTCCCAATATTTCTTGGCACGTGTGATCATGTCCAGTTTATAAGATCTCACGTGTCTCATGCCCATGGAATTAATTCCTCTTAATCTTTCATTTAATTCTGGGTTTGTTAACCACCAATGAAATGCTCTCAAAATATAAGAACTTGTCTTGTGAAAGAAGTTTTCTGTCCTTAAATACACAATTCCCTGAAACCCTAGAGATATCCTTTGTTTGTGCCGCACAATTAACCAAGTTTAGGATTAGGGCTAAACTCTAAAGGTTGATTCTTTTATTTATATCGATTCAATTTGTGGAATATTTTATTTGAATCTGGAAACCTTAATTTTGTTTTTGCAGGAGGCAAAAAAGTCAATGCCGATTACAGGAAAGATAAATACTGCTCCTGTAGAGGAGAAAACAATTGAAGAAGAACCTATTGTCTATGCTAATAAGCAGGTATGTTTAGATAAGTTCTTGGTTTTCTTGAAAAACAAATTAATAATCTTGTATAATTGGTAACCCTAGATCTCTTTCCCCTTCTATCTCTTAACCTATTTTTTTTTGGTAAACTTGTGATTGAACTTTGAAGGATTACCAAGCTGATTCAACAAATTCTTTCCTTTTTTGATCTTTTTACTTTTTAGTTCGTCTAGAGTTTATATTATTCATTTTTTTATGATTTGGATCAAAGGTTGTCTAATTTGGATGATATTTGGTCTATTTCTTGATTTTTTTCAGGAGGCGAAAAGTGCGTTCAAAGCGTTGCTTGAATCTTGTAATGTGGAGTCTGATTGGACATGGGACCAGGTTATAAATATATCATTCTTGGCACCTTTCATTCTTTATTTCCTTAATTTTTTATGATTTTGTAAATTTGAAATTTGAAAATGCTTTTTGTTAATAGGCTATGAGGGTTATAATCAATGACAAGAGGTACGGTGCTCTGAAAACACTTGGAGAAAGGAAACAAGCATTTAATGAGGTAGCTTTTCATTTTACTTTGTTCTTTATGTAGTTGAATCCTGTATTATTCAAATTTTTCTGGTGCTTTAGTGGGATTTGATCATTCAAATTTTTTATTTTTAACTTTTTTTATTTTTTTTCAGTATTTGGGCCAGAGAAAGAAACAGGAGGCAGAGGGAAGACGCATGAAGCAGAAGAAAGCTCGTGAAGATTTCATGAAAATGCTAGAGGTACTTGCAATATACTGTTTATTTGGTTCTGTATACCATGTTTACTTTTCTGTATAATTGTTGAAAAAGGATCGATCGTCCATATTTTAATCCCCAGTTAATATATATTTTAATCCATTTCAGGAATGTGAGGAGCTTACTTCAAACACACGGTGGAGGTATTTATTTTCTTGTATATTCTTACATTAGGTATTAATACTTTTTGTGATGATACATTTGATTTATAATTTAAAATAACATGAAATATTTCAGCAAAGTGGTAAGTATGTTTGAGGCAGATGAGAGGTTTACTGCAGTTGAGCGCTCGAGAGACCGCGAGGATTTATTTGAGAGCTATCTTGTCGATCTCCAAAAAAAGGTCTCTTTTTCATTTATCCCTTTGAATATATTGCATCTTTGTACAAGAATGGTAGAATTTACTTTGTGTTATAATTCAAATAGGAAAAAGCGAAGGCTGCTGAAGAGCGCAAGAAAAATCTGGCTGAGTATAGGGCTTTTCTTGAATCATGCGACTTCATCAAGGTTTTGTTTCTTTTTTTCTTTGAAAATAAAAAAAATGATATCACATTTTAATTTTTTTATATCGAACTTCTGAATGTGTGATGATAGGTTAATACTCAATGGAGAAAGGTGATAGATAGGTTGGAAGATGATGAGAGGTGTGCTCGCCTCGAAAAACTCGACCGTTTAGAGGTTTTTCAGGTTTGAAACCCTTCTATTGTCTGTAATCAGATTGCATATTACTATGAATGCTAATGCTAATATATCATATGATGTATTTTAGGAGTACATCATGGATTTGGAGAAAGAAGAGGAAGAACAGAAGAGAATACAGAAGGTATATTTTATTCTTACATCTGCCTTTTTTTTTCTTTTCTGAAATATATTTATGCAAACCAAAAAATCACTTCCTGTTTTTTATAATAATAATAATAATAATAATAATAATAATAATAATAATAATAATACAGGCACAACAAAGGAGACAAGAGAGGAAGAATCGGGACGAGTTCCGCAAGATGATGGAAGATCACATTGCTTCCGGGGTCCTAACTGCAAAAACGCACTGGCGTCAATATTGCATGCAGGTACTCATTCTTTTCCGTTATTACTTTCGACTACTTGAATAAGTTACAAGTAGATTGATGATATGTTTTTGAAATTCATTTTCGAAGGTGAAGCACTCGAAACCATATATATTGGTTGCGGAAAATACATCGGGCTCAACACCGAAAGATTTATTTGAAGATGTATTTGAGGAGCTGGAAAAGCAGGTTTAGTAAATTTTGTTTATTTATCATGAATGAATTGTACTGTAGAAATTTTGTAAGTTGTGTTTGTTTTGTATTTTTCGTGACGATTTTGTTTTTGTTGGTTTGCAGTATAATGACGACAAGACACAAGTTAAGGATGCTATGAAACTTGGCAAGGTGATTAAAAACAGTGTTCTTTATTAAGTGTTCGTTCATTCTATACATCTCACTGACATGTTAAATATGCTTGTTTTCAGATTAATTTGGATTCTTCATGGACGCTAGATAGCTTTAAATCTGCTCTATTGGATGACAATAAAGTAAAAGGAATATCTGATATAAACCTTAAGGTAACTTTATTTAGTGCAGATATATTTTACAGAAGCAGCTCCTTTTTGTCAATAATATGAACATCACCTTCTCGAGAACCAGTTAGATTTCAACATTATATATATTTTCTATTTTGTTATTTTGGTTGTGGCTTGTGATATTTGTTGCTTTGAGGTGCAATTTTCAGTAAGATGTGTTCTTTCTTGTGATATGTGCAGCTTATATTTGAGGAATTTATGGGGAAGGAAAAAGAGAAGGAAGAGAAAGAGGCTAAGAGGCGCCAGCGTCTCAAGGAGAAATTCACTGATTTGATTTATTCCATCAAGGTAAATAAATAAATAAACAAATAGTTTTTTCTTCTTTTTTTGTTTGTTCTTTTTAAATGTATTATTTAAAATGCTTTTTATATTGTAGGATATAACCGTTTCTTCATCATGGGAAGATTCAAAATCGCTGTTTGAAGAGAGCTCAGAGTACAAGTAATTGAATTTTTCTTCTCCAAGAAATTTGCTCACAAGTTTGTTACTTTTTTTACATTGGTTAAATTTTAATGTTTGTTTGAATTTTGCGTTAGGTCTCTTGGCGATGAGGTGTTAGCAAAAGAGCTGTTTGAGGAGTGCATTTCTCACTTGAAAGAGAAACAGAAGGAGAAAGAGCGAATTAGAGAGGAAGAAAAAGTTAGTTTCTATTTATCGACTTGACTGCTTTTCTTTGATTTGAGATTCTTTTTTATTTGAATCCTCTGACCCTTTATTTTTTTTCCTTGGGTAGGCCAAGAAGGAGAGGGAAAGAGAAGAAAAGGAGAAAAGAAGGGAGAAAGAGAAAGAGAAAGAGAAGAGAGAGAAAGACAGGAAGGAGAAAGACAGGGAGCGTGAGAAAGAAAAAGAGCGAGGAGACGATGCTGATGTGGATGCACACAAAGACAGGAGCATTAAGAGAGAGAAAGACAAGGACAAGGAGAAGGATAGAGAGAGAAAGCACAGAAAACGGCATCACGAGTCGACAGGTGATACAAATAACAATTATTCTGACAAGGACGAAAAAGAGGATTCTAAGAAGTCTAGGAGGCATAGCAGTGACCGTAAGAAATCATCCAGAAAGGTTAGCACTGTTCGTAATTTTCATTTAAACCCTTGGAATTAACAAGAATTGACTATGAAACTGTCATACTTGTATAGCATGGTCATGGGTCAGACTCAGAGAGTGAGGGTCGACACAAGAGGCACAAGAAGGAGAGAGAAAGTGGGTCGAGGCGCCATGAGGAGCTTGAAGATGGCGAGCTTGGTGAAGATGGTGAGATCCATTAATATGCTATTTTGGTGTTAAAACATTGTTTTTTTTTATGTTTCTTTTAAGCAAATTGGTAGCGAGGCTGAAGAGTGTTGTTGAAAGAGATGTTGAAGTAGAGAGGCGGTTGGTTGTCTGTTGCACTGTTATTGTAACTATGTTGTGTTGTTTGTTTCTAGATGTTAGGGTTAGTGATATAGTACCCCCTTTAATGTGTTCTGTTTTGGGATAATGATGTATTGATTCTGAACTATTTTTTAGTAATTTAGAACAGAACTTCAGAAGCTGAATAGTTTTTGAATTGCTATTTTTGAGCTCATCAAATTTACATGGGAAACACAGTGAAACCTTGATGTTGTTACTTGCACGATAGTTTTTTGTCATCTTTCATTCAAGCACAACTTGATATTTTGGTTTTTGATACTTATGTATTGTCTCTGTACCTCATTGTTTTTTATATTTAAAGAATATTTTTTAATATATATATACTGTTTTTCTAAATAAATTTTTTATCATTATTTTTACTGTAAGTTGTTTTTGCACATACAATTCTGCCGATTTTATATATTGCTTTTTCATTAATATATGGCAAAAAAACCGCATACAACCGTGTACAAAATATTATATATAAAGCATAGAAAAGTATATAGGATTTTAAAGTAGTAGTAGATAATAGGCAAAAATAATACATAGCATATACATAATTAATATCAAGATGGGTTGAGTAGGTCAATCCAGTTACCAGTCAAAACCACTTGGTAGTCAAATCATTAATAACACACTAGGCATACATTAACGGACTGATTTCAATTTCTCTAATTTTTTTGTTTCTCTTGTTATGTGTATGTGTGTTTTGGGATATAACAAGCTCTATCTATTCCATTCAATTTTGTATTTAGAGTACTTGTTCCATGTTATTCTCATAAATATCGGTTGATCAATCGTTTTCAGGTATGCAGCACGGGCTCAATGCATCAACCACTTTACACATGAAGAATTTTATCTTACGTTAGGACAAAATTTGTAGTAAAGAAAATGGTAGCTGGGGGCTTATTAAATAACTCATATTCACGGTACAAATTTGCACATAATTTCTTTTGTTGCAAATATAACTTTTCGTATAGACAGGCCCGACCCCAAGATTCTAAGGCCTCAAGGTCATTTTTGGAAAATACCCCCCAAAATATTTTAATTCTCAAAAGTTCTCAATTGTAAAATTCAAATTAACACAATTGAAGGCCCTTCTTATTTACGTATGATTATCAATCATCAACCAAAATTGAGCATCTTAACCGAACCATAATTACAAACGAAAACTAAGACCTCTTTTAGAAACCCTAATGACAAGAAATTCCAACTTTAGCTGAATCAATTACAAAAAGCTGTATTCAAGCTGATACCCTTACAAACATTTCAAGAAATCCATAATTTTCAGATGTTTAAAATAAGGTTTAAGCTGCAAAACGTAAAATCTCATCAAATCAAACTGTTCAAGCGAGTTCTCTTGTTAAAAAAACTGATCATGTTCTGAATACCCTCTAACCCCTCATTCAACACTTGAAATCAAGTAACATCCATTCTTGGGTACTTAACTTGATCCAGACAGAGAGGCAGTTATTTGAGTTTGTTCGTTGTCTAGAGAAAGCAAGAAAGATAAATAGAAGAACAAATAGAAAAAAAGAAGAATCACATTGTCAAAAATCGTTACTAATAAGCCTGAAGGAGGAGATGTGGTCAGGCATAGAAGCCAGAAAGTGACTAGTGAGTTGCAAAGTTGTTAGAGCAACCTAAATCAAATATACATATTTATATTTTTTTTGTAAGTGACTAAGTCTAGTGAGAGGCCATTGTATTTCATTTCATTGAACAACTGGTGTGTAGCTTTTAGAGCGGCCATTTCTCACTAAGCAACCTCGAACTGTGTTACAAACAGATACAATTTATTTTATATGTCTTATCTTTTTTGCTATCATATACTTTCAATGCCTTCATTGGATGAGTCATACCCATGTACTTAAACTAACTCGTAAATCATGCAAAATTGAAATTGTCATGCTTTTTCATCTACTCAAAAAACTGAAAAAAATATAAAGGAACATCTATCTGCAGTAAAAGTCTAAAAGAGATAAAAAAAATATTAAAAGAAAAAAATTAAGGCAATTAAGGGTGCCTAACCTGATTACTTGGATTCACCAAAATATCCTAAAATAATTATAGTCTTCTATTTGTTATAACCCCTCTGTTTCATTCACATTTGAACCAATAACTAAGTGAGTTATATAAAAAGATTTCTTCAAATTATTGACATTTTTTTGTAATTATACCTATAGAGAGCCGATTTCGAATCCCATAGAAGTTCTCGCTCCATCGATAGCATCTCTCCTTACTATCTTAAACAGCTTGGAGACAGAATTGCTAGAAGCCACAATGAATGTCGAAATTGAGAATAGAGGGAGTAGAAATAGTGGAAAAATGAGATTTTTCTTGGGTTTTCCCTGATATACGGCTCATACTGGACATAACTGTGAGAATTCTCTAGTATCAACCGTGAGAATTTCTACACCCAACAAGTTTTTGGAGAAATGGAGAAGTGGTAGAATGGAGGCTCGGATCGGGTCTGGATCTGGATTCATGCATGAAGGAGATGAAATAAGACTATTTTTTTTTATACCATTATTTCCCCAAAATAAATCAATACTTGCCACTGTTTTGAAAATAATGTGGTAACTACCATTTCCGCCACTAGTAGTGGCGGAACAGATAGATTTTCAGTTCTGCCAAAAACGGTCCATTTGACGCACTAAACGTGGTTAATTAGTATTAAAAATCTTGTTCCGCCACTACTAGTGGCGGAACATGTTAAAATATTTTTTTACCCCCCACTTAAAGATTAAAATGGCTCATGAATGGGCAATTAGCGTAAAAATTGAAGAATTACTATGTTCCGCCACTACTAGTGGCGGAACAGGGTGGATATTTCAGCCACTATGTTCCGCCAAAAATAACCCATTTTTGTAACGGTTCTTTCCTAAAAACCGTTACTAATTACATTATTAGTAACGGTTTTTCCTAAAGAACCGTTACAGAATTGTAAAAAAAAAAAAATCTATTCATGCATATTTGTAACGGTTCTTTAATAAAAACCGTTACTAATTACATATTAGTAACGGTTTTTTCTAAAGAACCGTTACAGAATTGTAAAAAAAAATCTATTTATGCATATTTGTAACGGTTCTTTAATAAAAACCGTTACTAATTACATATTAGTAACGGTTTTTGGTAAACAACCGTTACAGATTGTTTAGCGTTAGGAAAAACCGTTACTAATATGTAATTAGTAACGGTTTTTATTTAAAAACCGTTACAAATATGCATATAGATTTTTTTTTTTTCAATTCTGTAACGGTTCTTTAGAAAAAACCGTTACTAATATGTAATTAGTAACGGTTTTTATTAAAGAACCGTTACAAATATGCATGAATAGATTTTTTTTATAATTCCGTAACGGTTCTTTAGGAAAAACCGTTACTAATAATGTAATTAGTAACGGTTTTTAGGAAAGAACCGTTACAAAAATGGGTTATTTTTGGCGGAACATAGTGGCCGAAATATTCACTGTTCCGCCACTAGTAGTGGCGGAACATAGTAATTCTTCAATTTTTACGCTAATTGCCCATTCATGAGCCATTTTAATCTTTAAGTGGGGGGTAAAAAAATATTTTAACATGTTCCGCCACTAGTAGTGGCGGAACAAGATTTTTAATACTAATTAACCACGTTTAGTGCGTCAAATGGACCGTTTTTGCGTAGCCGAAAATCTATCTGTTCCGCCACTACTAGTGGCGGAACAAAAGTTGTTCCGCCACTAATAGTGGCGGAAATGGTAGTTACCACATTATTTTCAAAACAGTGGCAAGTATTGATTTATTTTGGGAAATAATCATATAAAAAAAAAAAAGTCATGAAATAAGATATGAGTCTTGTTGGACTGGGCTTTTATTATTTTACATTCAAATATATATTATATGGGTTATATATATAGGTTAATATATATAAACAAGGGCCCAACGAATTTTGGACCCTAGGTCCAGGCCTCTTGGGCCTTAGTCTGGGGTCGGGCCTGCGTATAGATCATTTTTATGACCCGTTATATCAATAGAAGTCATGCTATATTAACAATAAATCATGTTAATTGTGTTAATTATGAACAATATAAAATTTTCATCGATATAGTATAGGAAACAATATATATCATCTAAACTTGATTTCATGGTAGTACTTGTGCAACCAAAACATATCATATATAGTCGTCTGAGTAGAGGTGTAAACAGGTCGAATATTACCTGACCCGATCCAGATATGAAAAATATCCATATCTGAATAAAGAAAACTCGGATCCGTTCGGATTCGGATCCGGATTCAATATTGGATTTTGGTGTTGGATGTTGTTCGATTACGGCCTATAGGGGGGCGGATGGTTTGTATTAATTAGATAATTAAAGAAATGATAAATAAAAAAATAAATAAAGATACCTAACACCAGATTTGTTAATGAAGTTCGGCAAAGTGATTGCATTAGCCGTAACCACCAGTTCTCGCTAGCAGTCCTTACTGCGTTCACGAGCGCCTACTCTCCGGGTATGCCTTTCGGCTCCTTGATAAACTAATCCAAATAACATTTTACAAGACTCGACTTCATGATCGCTTTATAAACTCATAGTCATTCGTCGAGACTAAACAACCCGATCTCTTTCAATCAAACAACCCAACAAAAAACAAACACACACTCACTCAATTCTCGCTATTCTCACAAAGATTAATGAGTAATTTTAGTAGCACACTAAAGATAGTTTTCTTATTGATCCTGCTCAAAAATTGGTTGATAAAACGAATTGGGGCTGTTCTTTTAAAGAGGGAAGGAATAATTCCTCAGATTTGGAAACTCTGCGAGTTTCATTCGAATGAACCAAAAACTTTGTTCGAACAGAATATGAAAAAGGAAGCAGAATTAATGCATAATTTTATATAACAGCTAGTGTAGTTGAAACTCTAGTCGAACGGAACTTATATTCCGGTCAAAGGGAACAAGGTGCAAGGGGTTCTGTCAGGGTTTGCGTTGGAAGTCAACTGTAGCCAAAAATGGATAATAGGAAATTCTCTTTAGTGAAATACCCAAGTACTCAAAACACTAAAACTACCTAGCACACATGCCTACATGCCTTCTAAAACTTCTGGGGAGATTATCTTACATCCTTTGCATCCTGAGTTAAAATTATCTTCATTTTCTGTCTTCATGAGCTTGCGATTCTTCTGACTGATTCAAACATAACTCAAAGAAATTATTTATAATAATGGAATAATTTTAAACATCGTCATACCGAGAACACAAATCTCCCTCTTTTGATGGTTTTCAAAACTATTCCATAAAATGCAGCATTTTATATCTTGTACCCCTTTTTAAAAACAATCAAAAGGGATCATCAAATGCGAGAGAACCCCCCCCCTTAATTGATGCTCCCCCGAGTCCAATAACCCGTTAAAATATATTTTACAACAAATAATTTTGTAACTAAAAACTTCGTAATACAATTTAGGGTTTAGCAAAAAGACTCAAATAAGTATTTTTACAACAAATTTTCAAATAGACAGAGTTTTATATTATAATTTTCAAATAGACACATGTTTTATATTTATTGAAACATACATATAATTTTCCAATAAAGTTTAAAATCAATAGTTTCTAAAAGAAAATTGAGGAGAGTATATAAAACACCGAAAGTTATGAAAAGAGTAATTACATGACCTTGACTAAGTGTCGTAGATTTGCGATGATGTTTGTGATTTGGCGAAAATATCAGTGACTCCAATCCGATGAGTCGACTCGACCAATTATTCACGTGACTTTGATTAGCAGAATGACATAAATCACGTAGATTTCTCACATCTCTTGATTGGTTCTCATTAAGTTGTCCAATTTTCTTGTATCTAAAACAAATACTTTCTCGACCCACAAATTAGATCTGTCAAGGCAAAACTTGACCACAACTCACTACTACAAAAATGTGATTTAGCTACCACAGTTTTTTGTGACAAAATAAATTTCGTAGCCATTTCTAATATTTAGCTACAAAAATATTTTTGTCCCAAAAACCTATCTTTGGTGACATAGTATTCACCAATTTCGTCCCAAAAACTCTTCCACTCTTTTCTTGCGTATTGGTGAATCATGTAGTGACGATGTATTGTCCCTAGAAGTTTACCTATTTGGTGACGATAATTTGTCCCAATAGGTCAGATATTTGCGACAAAAATTGGTCCCGAAAACACATTCACTAATATTGCAACTAATTTTGGTCACCAACTTAGATAGGATAAGAAATTTATAGCTACTATTTTTAGTCTCTGATTTGAATGACATTTTCCCAATAGTTGCTTAGTTCGTAATAGTAAAATAATTAGCAACTAACTTTTTGTCCCCGAACATTTGCAATGAGATCTCATCGCTATACATCATGTATTAAATATGTGATATTATTTAGATATCTTATTAAAAGTTAGTGTTTGTTAACTTCAATTACATAATTAGATGTTTTAATCTTATTTTGTAGACTTCATCTTTGCTATTATATATTTGAAGTACATAATTTTAAGTCAGACATATCAGACAAGTATTCAAATCTGCCATGCAAAATATTTGTATCTTATACGATATGGCTTAAGTATCCGCTTAACAAAGATATCGTCCATTGGACTAGATATTAAATATCTTATATCTGTAATTTTGCATGTATGGAAAAAAAAATTAAAGAAAAATAAATATGATTAATTAGTTGAATATTGGATATATCCAAAATAAAAATCATATTAGAATTAAAACAACATTTAAGAAGCTCATAATTAAAAAATATATATCTAGAATAAAAATAGTATGAAGACACTGAGATTTAAAAGATGCATTGACGCTAAAAACGTTGGTACTAGAGGCTCGTTACAGTATATAGAGACTCAAAGATGTATATTTATATAAACAGATATATTTTCATGAAAATATATTATTTGAAGTATAGCAAGAGTGAAAAATATATTGACAATAAACTGATAAAGATATATTTTCATGAAAAAGATATATATTGTTTTCCGCTTTTGTTTTTAGCAAATTTCAGTTCCCTCCTAAATCCAAACTCTCAAAATTTAAAACCACCTCCCATTTTTCAATTGCAAATAAAATCCCGAATCCAATTACAACTCATTAGTCACTCACCACTCACTACAACCATAACCCTAACTCCGAGTCATCTCCCTCTTCTCGTTGAGTCCCCATTCGGCCGTGTGCCTCTTATGGCAGAGTCACTCTCCTCTCCTAGCCAGGTTGGTCTCATGTATTCTCTTCCCGTTGTAGCCCTAAACCCGCGACCCTCTCTCCTCTTCTCGCTGTAACCGGCAGCCCTCTCTTTTCTGAAAAATCAATTTGCGGAGGCACTAAATCTACAACTATTTTAAGGTCTCAGCACTTACTACTCTTATTTTATATTGTATTTGTACCTATTTTGGTTCTATTGAATCAATCAAAGTCGTGTTAGAACATACTGGTACAGAAGTCACATAAGCCAGTACCATATAAGGGATTAGTTTGTAGATTGTTAAGAAATGAGTTTATGCTTTGTGTTAACTACTCTGTGTGTTTTTCTTTTTCACTAACAATTGTTGAAAGTCAATGATTTGCTCGATGAAATGTCTGAATGGATTTTCCACTTAGAATATGGCTAATTTATAAACAGGAGGTTTTCCGAAGCGCCTAGGTAGACTTCGGTACCTCCAAATCGGAGGTAGAGCTTCCTATAGTGTCTCTATTTTTCCGCAACCAAACAAATTTAGAAGAATAAGTAGGTTTACGCAAAGAATACTCTACAAAGTTATGACCTATTTTGCAACAATAGTTGCAAAACGAACAAATGTGGCTCGTAGTCTCTTCAGTATCTTTCATAAAAAGTGATTATTATAGTGATAAGTAAATTCAGCTTTCCTTACCTTTGATTTGGTCAACTTGGCATTAAAAACACCTGATTTTGAAAAATTGTTTGATTTCACAAAATTGTTTAAATTTGAAATTTTTTGTTTTTGATGTTCTTTAGTGTAATATTTGGGAGCTCGATTTTGCGATTCATTAATTTGAAGCTTCCATGGCACATGTGTGTTGACAGTTTCATAAAAATAACCATTTGGACCCCTCTTATAAAGTCATTCGGTTGTGACACCGAAGTTATTCTCATGACTTTGTCGTGAATCGTGAAAATAATGAAACTTATTGTTGTTACTATAACTTTTAGAAGTTCGACTTTTAGGACTTTGGCCCTTAGAGTTGTCTCGGTATATAAATGCACTTCCTCTACTCCTCGGTTGATTTAGCTCCCTTTCTATTGTATGATTTTTAGGTCTTGAATGCGCTGGTTTAGTGCTGACTTCTTTCTTAAACCCTAAACCAGTTTTATCATTTTGTTTTTGCCCTATTAGTATATTGTCTAACTCAAATCTGTTTGTGACATTTCTAGCAGAAGTGGACTTGAGAGATTTATTTTCACTTTTAAGACTTACAAGTTCGACTTTTAGATGACTTATTTCAATTTTATATTTTTCACATTCACAATTATTTATTTTCACATTCACAATAATTTATTAAATTTAATTTTTCAAATTCTTTAATTTGTGCCTTATATGACCTTACCGAGGCTCCGGAGACAATTAGGTGTTCTTGGGTACTAACAAGAGACTCCCGAAGACATTCCAATTCTTATTCTAGTTCATTGCGGGTTCTACATTCTTAATTAATTTGTCGGAACTTGGAAACTTACCTTATCTAAAATATAATCAAGAGTCGGATCTAGATATATCCCGCGACTCATGTTGCGTGAAGAACCGAAGGATGCCGTGTTTATAGAGAATGTCACGGAGGAGGGGAAGGTGGAACTGGAAGTCGTCCTTGTCGAAGCATCTCCAGTATTGCCTATCCACACAACTCATCCACATCATCGTACTCCATAAATGCTAAGTTTCCCATTTCCGTGTTGGTGTCGGAGTCTGAATGGGACCCATCGGATGAATCACTCGACTCGTCTCCCCGCACGGCTACCTTGGCAGAGTCACCTTTCGACTTCTTTTTCTTATCCTTTCACGGTCATCGGTCATCGTGCCTCTTTTCTCATCTTTTTTCGTCGATCGTTGGAATGTCCTTCCCGTCGCTCGCGTCGATCATCAGAACGCCCATCTTGTTTCTCATCATCCTTCTTGTTCCAAGGAGCGAGGTCGGGATGTAAGGTGCAGCAATTGTCGAAGGTGTGTCACTTCTTGTTGCACTGGAAACAATAAGTCTTTTGGTTGTTGCGACGGCGGTTGTCGTTAAACCGCTTCTCTTTTGCTCAAAATTCACTGAATTATCTTGGCAAGTAAGCTATCTCATCATCCTCATCATTCGAGTTTGTTGCCGGCATCGGCATGGTTTTGGGTTGGGAGTCGGTTTCCATTTGCATGAGTCGAGTTTCAAAATTACGGAAGTTGTTGACAAGTTCTCCTGGCCCGATCATTTTCGTTGTTGACAAGTTTCAAAATTACGGAAGTTGTTGACAAGTTCCAATGAGACTCGAAGTATCTCCCAACTCGATGGCATCGCCCTAATCAAATTACCTACAACTCGATCATCGGTTAGTTTCTCTCCTAAAGTGGTGAATCCATTTTGGCTATGCGACATACGAGTGTACATAACCTCGATGGGTTCACCTTCGATCATCCGAAAACTATGCAATTGTTGTTCAAGTCCCATAATTTTTTTTTCATTTGATCGTTCCCCTCAAATCAATTTATGAGCGCTTTCCACATTTGATTAGAATTAAGACAATCATCTATTAATACTGAAAATGTGTTTATCATGTTTGTGAGAATGAGATTTTGTGCTATTATATCAAGTGTTTTTGTTTTTGTGTCATCAGTATAGGTTGTGGTACTATTGGGTACAAATTCTACGGTAAAACCATTCTCTACTACCTGACGAAGTCCATTTAGTTCGAAGACATTCACCATGCATCTCTTCTAAAGATTCCAATTTTTACCGTCGAGTTTCTCCGGATAAAATACATGTAGTCGATTCGTCGAGTGCGTCGCCATAGATCGAAAATACACCTTGTTTCAAATTGAATTCGAAACGGTTTATATTCATGCTCTGGTATCAATTATTATTTGATTATGGCCTATAGGGGGGTTAAGTCCTAATTTCGTGCGGAAGTGTGGATTTAATTTTTAGGTTATAACGATTTTTAGGTTTTTCACTTTTAAGAGGATGGTTTGTATTAATTAGATAATTTAAGAAATGATAAATAAAGAAAAATAAATAAAGACACCGAATACCAGATTTGTTGATAAAGTTAAGCAAGGTGATTGCGTTAGCCTTAACCACCCATTCTCGCTAGCCATCCTTGCTGCGTTCATGAGAGGCTTGAAGGGTGTTTTATAGGTTGAAATGGACTTGAGAGTCCAATGGCTTGTTTTGAATGGAGAGGAGAGTAGGGGACAAATCGAGACTTGTGATTGGCTCAGGCGGATCAGGAGGTTGTACTGGGGGTATGGACAAAATTTCGTTGAAAATAATTGAGATTCGGCCGAGTACTTGGCGGTTCAATTTTTGCCCCGTTTTGGGCGGAATGCTTCAGATCTGAAATGACCAATTCTTATCGAGTACTTAATTGAAATCCAAAATTCTCACTCATTTGTTGATCATTTTTTGTGTTCTTTATATCGTTGGAAAGAGAGAAGAGACAAGAAGAGAATGGAGTGGGTTTTGCATAAAATGGAGGTCTGTAGACTGATATATGGACTTGAGAAGTTTCAGCTCGAATTGAGTTATTTCAGCAAAAATAAAATTCAATTTCATTGATCACTGAGTTCAAACTCGATTATCTCACTCAATTCTTCATCACTTTTTGAGTTCTTTATACCGTTGGAAAGAGGGAAGATATAAGAAGAGAATGGAGTTATTTTTGCATAACATGGAGGTCTATATAGTGAGTTATGGACTTGAGAAATTTCAGGTGGAATTGAGTTATTTCAGCAAAAACAGAATTCAATTTCATTGATCACTGAGTTCAAACTCTATTATCTCACACAATTCTTCATCACTTTTTGAGTTCTTTATATGGTTGGAAAGAGGGGAGTAAGGAGAAGAGAATGGAATTAGAATAGTGACAAACCGATATCTGTGTAGGAAACGGTGAGCTCGAGAAGACTGCACCTCAAAATTGGTTATTTTTGGGTTGACAAAAGATTTTTCCCGTTTTGCGGCCAACTCAGGCCGTTCCAGTGATGGTGAATCGTACGGTTGTCCTTGTCTTTTCAAGATGAGTCAAATCATATTGAGTTTGTTCAATTCCGAGCACATTGAAAAAAATCACATTTTTGAGAGAGAACGGGTTGACTTGACTGCGACGGTTGACTTTTCAGATTTGACCAGAATCTTTGCGCGTCGCATTTTATCTATTCTTGAATTTCTAGGTTTATTTTGAGGTGTAAAACGTTGGTTAGGATCCATTTGATCGGAATGTCACATTCCGATACGAAACGTCATAAGAAACGTGGACGTTTCTTCTCTGTTTTGGGACCGAACGTGGTCGGTTCACGTATTGGTTTGACTGACGAAAGTCATGAGACAGTGGACGTTTTCTTAACGTTTTGTGGTCGTTTCTTAATCGTTTCAATATTTACTCTTTTCTACCGACGTTTTCCATCGTTTAGGGTTGGAGAAGTATGTGTATGGGGTATTTAAGGGGTTTTAGGGAGAGTTTGGCCATCCTTGGCCCATTATTTGCGTTATGGTGCTTCTTTTGGAGTTGACTTTCGAATAAGTCCTCCAATTCTTCTTTTTATGGCCTTTTCGCCTGCAAAATCACATAAATATGTATTAAGAAGTTTCAAATTAGATTTTATGAATTATGAACATTTTTCATACATTTTATGTGAATTATGATTAAATTTGGGATGATAAAAATCCTACAAATGTGTATAAAAATACACATTACAAGGGAAGGTACACGATTTCGTACGGGTCTGACTTTGCCATGTGTCGCCTTTGTATTGCCTATTTTCTTTGTAGTTCGTTGCACTGAATTTTGAGGAGAATTAAGGAAATACGCGACATGTGTTAGCTCCTGGTTGGAATTGAAAAAGAATCTCGTAATAATTTGGGAAAATTAAGGTAGAAAGATGACTTATTTTGCATTTTTTGGGAGTTCTAAAAGTTCTTTTATCGCGAGGTTTGTACCGTTGGATTCGTCTCGTTGAGCTCTTCGATTTGGTACCTAGTTTGACAACCTTTGGGACAGTTTACTTTTGGTCAATTGGGCGATTTCCCGAGTTTGATAATTCGTCTCTGTTTTGAATTTTATTGGTTTTGGCTTAGATGTTTGGTGGATAAGGGTTGTTAGAGAATTGCAGAACCGTGTATATGGTTTTCGCGGGGATTTATCGAGAATTCGGCCATCCTTGGCCCAAGGTCAGTATATCGGCCCTTCATTTGGTGTTGACTTTTCATCAAGTCATCCAAATATCATTTTCTTGGTCTTTTTACCCGAAAATTCACGCAAAAATATATTAAGAGTTTCAATAATATATATTTTTTTAATTTTAACACTTTTCGAATATTTTATTTGATTTAAGGGTGAAATTTATATGATAAAAACCCTAAAAATTGTGAACGGATTATCAGGCTGACGCGTCACTTTTGTAGAAAATGCATGATACATCTCTCCATTTAAGTATAATAGACAGTCCATTACCTCTCTCAGCGCATGTTAATTTATAAACGGAGGTGCCCATTGAGACAAACCGGAGGTGTTTTGAGAACTATTGAGTTCGGACGTAATTTTCAGAAATCGTACTGAGAGGTGTCGAGTTTTTCCTGGGGTGGAGAACAATCTCGTACTGAGGGAAGCTATGCGATTTCAGACGGGTCTGTCTTTGCTATGTGTCGCCTTTGTATTAGCTATTTTCTTTGCAGTTTGTTGCACTGAATTTTGAGGAGAATTAAGGAAATAGGCGACACATGTCAGCTCCTGATTGGAATCGAAAAAGAATCTCGTACTAATTTGGGGAAATTAAGGTAGAAAGATGGGACATGTGGCATCTTGTAATGAGCCGTGAAAAGGTATCGTGGTGTAGTCACGTGTTAACAAAATAATTTAAATTTTACACTAATTCAACAAAACAGTGTATAAGTGTAATGCATATGTTTATACATATTTTTAGGGTTTTTATCATGACAAATTCAATCATAATTCACATGAAATGTGTAAAAAATGCTCATAATTCAGAAAACAAATTTTGAAACCTCTTAATACGTTTTTGTGTAATTTTACAGGTGAAAAGGCCATAAAACGAAGAATTGGACCAAAACACAAATAATGGGCCAAAGATAGCCAAACTCTCCCTAAAAACCTTAAATACCCCCCCCTCCTCCATACACATACTTCTCCAATCCTAAACGATGAAAAACATTGGTGGAAAAGAGCAAACATTGGAACGAGTACGAAACAACAACAAAACGTTATGAAAACGTCCACTGTCTCATGACGTTCTTCAGCCAAACCGATACGTGAACCGACCACGTTCAGTCCCAAAACAGAGAAGAAACGTCCAAGTTTCTTATGACGTTCCGATCAAATGGATCCTAACCATCATTTTACACCTCAAAATAAATCTAGAAGTGAAAGAATAACTTTTTTATATAGAGAATTCGTCAAAGAAACTGAGGAGGACAGCCCCCTTTTAAAGGAGAAAAGAGTAGTCCACAAAAATGGAAACATGCGCAGTTCCATTGCCAACGGAATGCAAAAACAGAATGAAATCAATGAGGATTTCCAATCAAAAGGCTATATTCCTGCAGTTCCGTTGCCAATGGATTAGGTCCATTGCCAACGGAACTTACGTAACGATTTTTCAGCCAAAACTCTAGGATGAAGAAAATGGCAACGGATAGGTTCGTTGCCAACAGACTACTTACGTTGCCAATGGACTGGGTCCGTTGCCAATGGAACTAGCATAATTTGAATAAATTATAGATTTTACTCTCTTTTTAGTACAAATTAAATTACTTACTCCACACAACGCACTAGAAGACTAAAGAAGCTTGCTCACACGCCTTGAAATCATCTCTTGAACTCATTTAAAAGCGTAACGACTTCTAGTCTTCCCAAGATCACAGAGATGCTTCCATTCCGATGAAATCTCCATTTTCGAAAACTTGAACGTGTGAGATTCTGAGCTAATAAGGCATTCTCAAATAAGATTAGTAATTACGGAATTGTTTTAAACATCATCAAACCGAGAACAACAATCTCGCCTTTTTAATGATTTTCAAAATAATTCCGTAAAATGCAGCATTTTATATCTTCTCCCCCTTTTTTAAAAACAGTCAAAAGGGATCATCAAATGAGAGAGAATAAAGCCGGAGACAAGAAAAAAAAATCATTTTGATATTGCTGAAACATACATGTAATATTTTAAATAAAGTTCAAAAATAATAGTCTTAAAAAAAATTCAAGGAGAAGACATAAAACACTGAAGAAATAATATATAATGAGTAAAGAAAAATTAAGATTTGATCGTGAATAGCATAACCTCGACCAAATATCGGATAGATAAGAGATGCTCATGACTTGGCGAAAATATTGTTGACTTCAATCCCATTTAGCCAACTCAATCAATTTCTTCACAAGACCTTGATTTGCAAAAGACACAAGTCGCGTCGAATGTCCACATTTCTTGATTGATTCCCGTCAAGTTGTCCAATTTTTCTGTATCTAAAACAAAAACTTTCTCAACCCACAAGTTAGATCTGTCAAGACAAAACTTGTCCACGACTCCCCCTTAGAATATGGCTAATTTAAATAGGGGGAAATCGAAGTTTCTAGGTGGACTTCGATTTCTCCTCATTTAATAAGGAGTTGCTTTCAACATTTATGTCTTTCCGGAACCACACAAATTTCGAGGAATTAGCAGGTTTACACAAAAGACACTCTAGAGAGATATGGCCTATTTTGGAACAATAGTTGCAAAATGAACAAGTCGGGTTCGAAGTCTCTTCAGTATCTTTCATAAAATAATTTTTATAGTGATTTGAAAACTCGGTTTTCATAAGCTTTCGTTCGATCGACTTATCACTAAAAACAGTTGATTTCGCAAAATTGTTTGATTTTGAAAAATTGTTTGATTTCGCAAAATTGTTTGAGTTTGAAAAACTTTGTTTTTGATGAGAATTAGTGTAATATTCGGGAGCTCGATGTTGAGATTCATTAGGTCGAATCTTTTTCAGGACATGTGCGCCGACTATTTCATAAAAATAACCATTAAGACCTCTTTTATAAAGTCTTTCGGTTGTGGTACCGTGGTTATTTTCATGAATATGCCGGAAATCATGAAAATAGTGAAACCTATTGTTATTACTAAAACTTTTAGAAGTTCGACTTTAAGGACTTTGGCCCTTAGAGTAGTCTCGGTACATGAATGTACTTTCACTACTCTTCGGTTTATTGAGCTCCCTTTTTATTGTATGATATTTAGGTCTTGAAGGAGCGGGTTTAGTACCGATCTTTTCTTAAACCCTAAACCAGATTTATCATTTGATTTTTGTCCTTTTAATAAGTTGTCCAGATCAAGTTTGCTCGAGACATTTCTAGCGTAAGCAGACTTGAGAGAGTTATTTTCACATTTTAAACTTACAACTTCGACTTTTAGATGATTAATTTCAGTTTTTAATTTTTCACAAATTATTTATCTTCTTTTTTAAGTTTTTGTAAATTGAGTTATTATTATTTAAATTTAATTTTTCAAATTCTTCTATTTTTGCCTTGTACGACCTTACTGAAACTTCGGAAACAATGAGAAGTTCCTGGATATTAATAAGGGACTCCTGAAACCTTTTTAATTCTTGTTCTAGTTCATCACGGGTTCCGGGTTCTACATTTTCAATAACTTCGTTGGTACTGAGAACCTTTACCTCTTCTAAAACATAATTTATAGTGGGATCTATATATACCTCGCGACTCGTGTTGCGGGAAGAACCGGAGGAAGATGCGGGAGAAGGACAGAGTTGAGCTGGAAGCTGTCCTAGTCGAATCATTTCTTGTATCGCCCTTTCGCACACCTCCTCACATTATCATACGCCATGAACGCGACATTCGCCATGTCCGATTCAGAGTCGGAGTCCGAATTGGAACCATCAGATGAGTCGCTCGACTCATCTCCCCACACGGCCACCTTGGCGGAGTGACTTTTTGACTTCTTTTTCTTGTCCTTTACTCCGTCATCGTGTCTTTTTTCTCGTCTTTATCGTGTCGATCGTCGAACCACCTTTTGTGTCGCTCGCGTCGATCATCTAAACGTCCATCATGTTTTTCATCATCCTTCTTGTTCCAAGGAGTGAGCTCGGGATATAAGGTGAAGCAATTGTCGATGGTGTGTCCCTTCTTGTTGCACTCGAAGCAGTACGTCTTTTGGTTGTTCCGACATCGGTTGTCGTTATACTATTTTTTTTTGGCTCGAAAATCTCCGAATTGTCGTACTAGACACGCTATTTCATCATCCTCATCAATCGAGCTCGTTGCCGGCATAGCCACAGTTTTGGGTTGGGAGTTGGTTCCCATTTGCTTCACTCGGGTTTCGAAATTTCGGACGTAATTGACAAGTTCTTCCGGCCCGATATCTTTTGTTGCTAGCATAGTTTCCAACAAGACTCGAAGTACTTCCCAACTCGATGGCATCACCCTAATCAATTTACCTACAACTTGACCATCGGTTAGTTTCTCTCCTAAAGCGGTGAATCTGTTTCGAATATGCGACATACGAATGTACATATCCTCGACGGGTTCACCTTCGATCATCCAAAAATTATCAAATTGTTATTCAAGTCTCATTAGTTTAGTTCTTTTCATTTGATTATTTCCCTCAAATCTATTTAGGAAAGCTTTCCACATTTCATTAGAATTCTCACAACCATTTATTATTACAGAAAATGTGTTTAACATATTTGTGAGAATGAGATTATGTGTCATTATGTCAAGTGTATTATTGGTTTTAGTGTTCTCGGTATATGTTGTAGAATTATCTTCTATAAAATCTACGTTAAAATCATTTTACACTATCTTTCAAAGACCGTGAAGATCAAACGCGTTCATCATGCATCTTTTCCAGACATTCTAGTTCTTGCCATGAAGTTTTTCGGGGTACGCGATTTGAAGACGGTTGATCGGAGGGGTCGCCATGAATCGAATACACGTTATTTCAAATTGGAATTTGAAACAGTCTTTATTCCTGCTCTGATACCAATTATTGATTGATTGAAGCATATAGGGGGGTTTAAAAGGCCTAATGTGCGGAACCATGAATATTTGTATTTTTAGGGTTTTATATTTTTTAATATTTTTAGACTTTTGTTGATGGTTGTTTGAATACTAATTAACAAAGTAAAATAAATAAACAAGAAATTAAAGTAAATAGAAAAGGTAAAGAGATACCGAACGCATGAACTTGTTGACGAAATTCGTCGAGTTGGTTGCGTTAGCTTTAACCACCCATTTACGCGCTAGCGGAGCTTACCGCGTTCACGAGTTGCCTACTCTCCGGGACTTGTCTTGCGGCTCCAATAATTACTAATCCAAATAGCGTTTGAGTACAAAACCATGATCCACCGTCGCCTTACAACAACTCGGAGCGAAAGCGATGAAACAAAACTTACAAAGATTTCTTTCAATCAAATAACAATAACTAACTCCTCACTAATTTCTCTCTAATCTCACTAAAAAATATTGAGTAAATTTTCTTAAACACCAGCCAGGGAGAGATCTGAATTTTTGCCTTTTATTTCGTTTTTCAAATTTTACTATAATTGCCAAATATTTAATTGCCAAATCTGTCTAGATTTTGTCTATTGTCAAGATCTCCATTTCTAACTCACTTAGAAGCTAAATTTAAAATATCTTAAAGAAGAAAAATTGTAGCCCGCTCTGTTGTCTTTCCATAGCCATATCACATTCCTTCATATGATCTATGTTGCGAGAGTTATGGCCCAAATACTGAAGACATATCAGCAGATTTCGGGCTGATTCGGCTCATCTTTATTGATTTGCTCCATTTTTATGTTTTGATCCAAAAATTAAACAAGAACATAATGAGCTCCAAACAAGAACTCCATGACTCCCGGCTCCTTTGAACAAAAGGTGTCACGTCTATCCTGAAGAGTACTTTTAGAACATCTTTCTTGAACTTGCGATTTATCTGTACTAATTCATGATACTCAAAATATTATTAGTAACTCGGAATTGTTTTAAACATCATCAAACCTAGAACAACAAACTCCCCCTTTTGATGATTTTCAAAACAATTTCGAAAAATACACAGTATTTTGAATACTAATTAACAAAGTAAAATAAATAAACAAGAAATTAAAGTAAATAGAAAAGGTAAAGAGATACCGAACACACGAACTTGTTGACGAATTTCGGCGAGGTGGTTGCATTAGCCTTAACCACCCGTTTACTCTCTAGCGGCGCTTAACGCGTTCACGAGTTGTCTACTCTCCGGGACTTGCCTTGCGGCTCCGATAATCACTAATCCAAATAGCATTTGAGTACAAAATCGCGATTCACCGTCGCCTTACAACAAAATTAACGGCCGGTGAAACAGTCAACTTACAAACTCGATATCTTTCAATCTCACCCAACAACGAGCAACGCTCAACAACTCGATTAGTCTTTCTTGAGATTTAGAGCAATTTAACAGTATTAAGAAAAGAGTATTTCTGATTTTTGTATAGAGAATTTGTCAAAGAAACTTAGTAGGGCGGCCCCCTTTTAAAGGAGGAAAAAGCAGCCCTCAAAAATGTAAACCTGCGCAGTTTCGTTGCCAACGGAATGCAAAAACAGAAGGAAATCAATGAGGATTTCAAATCAAACGGCTATATTCCTACAGAACGGAACTCATGTAACAATTTTTCAGCCAAAACTCCGGGATGAAGAAAATGGCAACGGATAGGTCCGTTGTCCATGGACTAGGTCCATTGTCAATTGAACTAGCAGAATTTGAATAAATTGCAGACTTTACTCTCTTTTTAGTACAAATTAAATTACTTACTCCACACAACACACTAGAAAACTAAAGAAGCTTGCTCCCATGCCTTGAAATCCTCTCTTGAACTCCTTTAAAAGCGTGACGACTTCTAGTCTTCCCGAGATTAGAGAGATGCTTCCATTCCGATGAAATATCCATTTTCGAAAACTTGAACGTGTGACATTCTGAGTTAATAAGACATTCTCAAACAAGATTAATAATTACAGAATTGTTTTAAATATCATCAAACCGAGAACAACAATTTTCTTAAAAATCATATAAATGAAATAAATATGTAATGTTGTCTATTTTTCACATAGATTAAGGAGAATCTAAATCGAACTAGCACAAAGATGCATAAGGATGCGGGAAGATTCCTAGACACAAAGTCGGAAGTTGTGGCGGTAAGGTCATCTATGAGGTATACTTAAAGTATAATTAATTATATTTTCAGCAAAACTATGAGTCGCATGACAGAGTTACATGGTGAGAATTTGGATCAAGAAACATGCAATAATAATGAACAACGGCTCATAATTTTACCACATGGAAAAGTATATGGCATCGGGACTTTGGTCGACATCTTGAAACTCCAGCCATCACCATCATATGCTCGAACAACAGGGGGTTTCTCTACCCATCCACCGAATCCTTTGTTCATTCCATGCCGCGAAACTCGGAGGCGCTTACCACCCTCCAGACTCGACTTGAGGAGATGAGTTCCTCATTGGAGAGAGAGAAAGCAGGGCGGTTACAATTAGAGGAGACATTACAGTTACAGGAGACAACAAGACAAAGAGGTGTCTATGCGGCAACATGAGAAAGGGTTCAAAATGAACAAATTTTTAAATAGTTGAAAAAAGTATTTGAACAAAACATAGTTGATGGGAAAAATACACAAAATCATTAGTTTTGGGAATAAAATTAGACTTTTCCTTTATCATGAAACCTGATATGTCATGACGCATTATAGTACGCTAAAAGCACAATAATAGTATATATAGCTTATTAACGATGTAATAACAATATATAAAATTTAATTTTTGTAACAATATGTGTACATAAACAACAAAAATAATATATAAAAAACAAAATAATATATACAAATTCTAAATGTAAAAAAATACATAAAGAATAAAAACAGTATATAAAATGATATATAGATTTATATTAAAAATTGAAAAAAACAGTATATATATCATCCGTCATAATTTGACATATACCATCCGTCATAATTCGTCGTGTTGCAGTTCCGTCATGATAGCATATTTTACTTATATCATGGATCCATTAGTCATAGAATAAATTAAACAATAATACTTATAATATTTAATAACCCCCCGCCGGGAGCACACCCTGCTGAAAGGATATAAATGCAAAATTGCCTCTTGATTTCCACTATCGATGTCTCCAGCTTTATCGAAGAACTTGCAATTTGCAACCAGTGCCAGCCAGGTATGTCTTTTTCTCAGATTTACCCTTCTGAATTCTGTTCACTCTTTTCTCTTTGCGTTCATTTCTATTGCCTGGTATCTTTTGTTCTCTTTGTAGTTTCGTGTTTCAATCCCAATTTAGCTCATTAGAAGAACTCTGAATAAATTAGAGATCAAACTAGTCTTTGGATCCGATTTGAAACTAAGATGAAATTTTCATTTTCTTTTTCTAAGTAATTAGAAAATTCCTTCCAGATTTATTCATTTTGCTGTGATCTCGTTAGATGAGCAAACCGAAATCTTTCCTGTCTTTGCGAGTATCAATTAAGCTCCCAGATATGCAATTAAGCCTCAATTTACTAAGATTCAATTGTGCAATTGGGATTTAAGTTCTGCAATTAAGCTTCAATTGACCCTTAACTGTCCAATTAGATTTCAAGTTTCCTCAATTCAAGTGCAAATTAGCCTTGCTAAGGCTGTTCAATTAAGCATCAAGTAAAAGTTTGAAAAGAACAAAAAATTAACAAAGTGAGAATAATTTGGTAAACGCTGTCTGTTTTCTTTCTTTGTTTTCCTTTCCAGATGATCAGTTATTCTTAATTAACTTGGGCCTTTCTGAGTGTATATTTATTTTATATGCCTGGCTTTATTTTTTTTCAGACGAGTTTTAGCTAGTTAAGGTGAATATGGCGAAGGATACAGAATATTACGATATATTAGGTGTGAGTGTTGATGCATCCGCTGCTGAAATAAAGAAGGCCTATTACCTCAAGGTAATAACTAAAAAAATATATTCTGTAGTCTTATCATAATCTCCTTTATATTTCTGTAATTCATTTTGATTTTAAAATTAATTATGATCTTATGTTTTTTGTTGATTTGATTTTTGAATTTTATATAGGCAAGGGTGGTACACCCAGATAAAAACCCTGGAGACCCGAAAGCTGCTCACAATTTTCAGGTCAGTAAATCTTACTTTTATTCTTGCTATTGCATGTATCTTTTTAACATTTCTTTTTGTTATTTTATTTACACATGTCTTGATGTTTAAGCATATATTATTGCCTTAACCCTACATTAAACCTCAATTAAACATCTATGGGCATATATGTCTGCTCAGTTATTTATAACAAGAATGTCATAGTGAATGCTACCAAAACAAAATCGATCGAGTTATTAAACCTTTTCTTGCTTTGTAATTTCATTAATTCTATTCGGGAAAATATTTAAAATAAAACTAGGTGCTTGGGGAGGCGTATCAAGTACTGAGCGATCCTTCAAAAAGAGAGGAATATGATAAGCATGGAAAGGAAGGAATTTCCCAGTAAATCCTTATTATTTGCCTATTTATTTTACCAAAATGATTATTTGCTTCTTCTTTTCCATTTGTCTCTTGTTGACAACTACTAAGAGAATGTGATATGTTTTAGGGAAACAATGGTGGACCCCTCAGCTGTATTTGGGATGCTTTTTGGGAACGATTATTTTGAAGATTATATAGGACAGCTGGCACTTGCGTCAATTGCATCAAATGAAATTGCGGAGGAATATCAGGCCCCTGATGGCAAGTCTAAAGTACATGAGAAAATGAAGGTTGCCCAAATTCTTATTATTCTTCTAGTTCATATTTATTGTTCACAACGTTCTTTATTGGCCCAAAAATAACAAAAAAAAAATTGGAAAAAAAAATACTATTACGATTTTTGCTGTACCAGATCTGTTTCTCTTTTATTATCTATACCCAACCTTCTTCATTGGTTCCTTTTCTTTTGCCAATTTATTATGAAATCATTGCAATATAAAAAATGTTTAATGGTTATTAAATTAATTTACCCCCTTAAAAAAATGTAGGACATGCAAAAAGAAAGGGAACAAAAGCTGATTCAGATTCTGAAGGATCGTCTTGAGACTTATGTTTCAAGAAACAAGGATGAGTTCAGTACATGGGCAAATTCTGAAGCCAAGCGCCTTTCTCAAGCTGGTCATTTCATATATTTATTTATTTACTTATTTATGTTGTGTTTATTATAAATAACCCTACAAAACATAAAAATTATTCCCCAAGGCCTCACTTCCTCATTATTTTTATTTTTTTTTAAATTATTGAGCGAGAAATTATTTTGGCCAATTTTTTTCTATGCAAAAAATGAGAGGATTATGGTTTGATATTTTCCATATTTTGTTGGGTTTATGCAAATATTTCTAATCTTTTCAACTATAACATGAGAAGGGTGTTTCTTAATTTTTCGTTTAATACTGGTGCAGCATTTGGAGAGGCGATGTTGCATACAATAGGGTATATATACGTGAGACAAGCCTCAAGAGAATTGGGAAGGAATTTGGTAATGCCTTTTATTGCTGAATGGGTGCGTGATAAGGGTCACCATGTCAAGTCCCAAGTCAATGCAGCATCAGGTACTTACTGAAATAAAATAAAATTCTGAGGTCATTAATTATTGTTATTTGTATTATTTGTATTGTTGTTGATCAATTAACTGATAACACTGCAACAATCGTTATAATAGGATAAAGAATTTTGATTGTTATTACCTTTTTCTAGATACTGTACTATTTCTGTGTGAATGATATGCTATTTTGATTGTTATTACCTTTATTTCTGTGTGTATGATATGTCATTTGTATACTTTTTATATAAACTAAACCATGTCTGTAATATGCTTCTTAGGTGATGTATATGTAATACAAAGATCTGGCTATAACAGAGTATTTTTTTTTGTATGTCAAATAGAATTTTGCGAGTGGAATATCCCATTTGGCATATGCTAGTAATTAATACATTTTTGTATGTGGGTCTAACGAAGGAAAATAATTTGAGGATATTATTAGCCTTCTACTTATAACATTATTTATTAATACATTTTAAACATGAGAGTCCCCTTTATGTTAATGTTAAAGCTTCAATTATTAACTCAACAAATAATTTTAATTTTCTTTTAACCTATTTTTTATGGTGTATTTCAGGTGCAATTAGTCTGATACAGTTACAAGAGGGGATGAAAAAGCTAGATGATAGTGAAGACAGAGAAGCACAACTTGTCAAAAGTATAGAGGAGAAAAAAGAAGCTATGCTCAGTTCTCTATGGAAAATTAATGTTGTTGATATAGAAAATACTCTTACTCATGTTTGTAGAGCTGTAAGTAAACTTTTATTACAAGTCGTAAACTTAATTTAGGGTTTAATGTTACCAAATACAACATGTTACACCCCGGAACGAAATGAGTGGAAAGGGGATAGTTGATTACTATCACCTTTAATAGTGAATGCGAATTGGAGTTACTTAAATAGACTACTACATTAACTACTAGCACCAATCAAGTTTAAGCTTTTTCAAGACAATGACCAACACAACAGGTGCACTAGCTGCTTTTTGTCGGGTATTAAATTTAGATTATATATTATACATTTTTAAGGTTTAGGATATTTGTACCATAACTGGTAAGGTGCCTTTTATTTTCCTTTTTTCTTTTTCCTTCCTTTTTTGGCCATTAAAGTTTGAGAAGTTTTGGTTTTGTAGGTTCTGAGAGATCATTCTGTTTCTAAAGACGTGCTCAAATTGCGTGCTAAGGGACTTAAAAAGCTTGGAACTATATTTCAAGTAAGTTGTTTTCTTTTCTTCTCTCCTTTTAAGTTACTTCCTTGGTTTTCATTTGGGTTTACTGTTGTGTTTATTCATTTTGATTTTATTTTCTTCACCAGACCATCCACTTATTCATTTTCAGTGCCAAATAAATTTGGAGTAAAATCCTTTACTTTTACATCTTTTCCAATTTTCTAATATTGTTCTTTGGGTTTACAACCAACTAGGGTGCAAAACTTATGTATCGAAGAGACAACAGCCTGCGTGTGGAGAATAGTACCGGTACCAGTGGTACTGCTGATGCCACATCAACCTAGCTTTTATGATGGGTCTGTTTTGTGCTTTGAAGCACAATGCTTGGATTCTTGTTTCTTTTTCTTTTTCGTAAGTGCATTGTGTGATTTTTAAGTGTCTTTGATTTGGTACGCAGATCATTATAATTCTGTGCTATTGTACTTATAACACAAGTAACCCATGGTATTTCTGATGTCTTATCTATTATGTGTTTAATTAGTAAGTCGTGTGTAAATTTTTTGAATAAGTTAGTCAGTTTGTTCTTTTCAGTTTTATTATATTGTATTACTGAATCTTATTTATATATTTCTTTGTTATTGAGAAAAGTTCAATGTTACTTCAAAAAATAGTCTAATTTTGTTGTTTCAACTACAACTATTAAGTTTGTTCACTAATACTCTTTTTAAATTTTGAACTTTTTTTGAGTTTATTTGAACTTCTTTAGAAGTATGTTCAACTCAACCCTTCCATCTATTTCGAAGTAGTGTGTAGAGGCGGAGCTTTAAAAGGATTGGGTGCCATGGTCTCCATGATTTTTTGTAGTTCATGGTGTACTTGTGTATATGATTGGATAACTGAGCAACATAATAAACATATGTTACAACTATAATAACTGAAGTTCTTTTGTCCAAACATAGTGGCAACTACGGTAGTTTTAAATTCTTGTGTTCAAACATAAAAAATTAAACTAAAACTAAGAAAGTGCAGTTTTGTGTAGTTTCTAACATGAGAATTTTTTTTTTAATAATAATTTTTTTTTTTTTTTGATATTTTGTAGTCTTCATGAAATATTTTAATTTGTAAAGAATAATTATAATTAACTCATATATTTAATTCATCAAAATAAATACTTAGTTCAATCTAATACAAATTCCTTTCTAACTACTTATAATATCCTTTACATCAAACACTAACTTTCACTTTCCATCATCTAGTATCACATCAAACAACATGCCACTCACACATATCCTTCATTTGCTCTACCATCATCTTAATATCTTAGTATGTCCCGGTATATTCCTTAATGTTTTCCACATCAAACGGCCCCTTAATAACCGTCACAAAATTAAAGAGACAAAGAAGTTGATTGGACAAATTGAAACGATAAGGGCTTGATTGAACATTGAGCAAAAGGTAAAGGGCCAAAATGCACTTTTCTCAAAGGAAAATGATTTTCACCATCAGTTATAAATCTTTTAAATGTCATCTGTTGCAAATTATACTTTTTTATCTATCCATTATAGCTTTGTATAAATTTATTATGTATTCATATATAAATTATAATTTTTTTTAACACCATAGATTTTTGAGGAATGTATGATTTTTACTTTTATATATACCTCCCAAGTATCAGTGATGCTGGCGCCTAGCAGCGCAAAAGCTGATGATGCATATCTAGTCCTGTACAAAATAAAACAATGTTTCAATTACATCCATTATTTCCAATTACTTCATTTTTCATCTCGAAATCCATACCAAAACCCTAATTTCGGCAAATTATCCAAAATTGCATTAAAATCCGGGTTGTGACAATATCTCATTTAGATTCTGAAACATAGAAACAACTTGAAGAGCTATTTTTTTCTTTGCTTTTTTGCTGTAATTTCTCTTTGATTTTGTTTATTAGAATAAATCTGGCAAAATTTGACCCGATTTGAAAGCTCGCTCAACTTAAACACCTGAACTTACTTGAACACGAATGATCCGAAACTCGAATGACCCATAATCAGAATGAACCAAGATCCGAACAATTCTTGACCCGGATGACCTGGAACCCAAATGGCGGGCGACCCATAACACGAACGATGAAACAAAATTTGCAATATTATACTATACGAGAGAGAGGCTCGCTCCACTTCGATACTATCAGAAAATTTTGTTGTCTGATTCTTTTGAGTGATATTTGAATTTTTTTTTCCAGTTCATAAAAAAATGGAAAATGAATATGAACATATAACACGGACCAACAAAAATAAATTAGTATTGGCTTACAGCTTACATGTAGTTTACTTATTTTTGTGCATTTGCAGAATTAGTAATAAAAAAACAGATAATATTATATTACAAAAATTTACAAATTTTTCATTTCCATTCCGAGTACTTTATGAAAGTAATTTGCCGAGTTGTTGCTTGTAGGATAAAACTTTATTATCTTCTATTCCACCTATATAAAATTTTCTAATTTTCGTATATGACTGACACGTGTCTTTTCTCTAAATTTTTTGTTGTATATTTTCTGTGTAACGAGTCAATTTGAAAGATTCAATTAGAACACATTATATATTTTTATACTATAAAAGTGCCATAAGGAATCCATTGACCCCACTAAATTCATAAAGATTCTATAGTCAAGTATATGAAATACTTCATGTCATGAGTCGTATCAGTTTCTAATGAACCCGTTATAACATCCTTTCATCAAAATATGTCACAAATAATCACTACACCTATATACAATTCTCCCATTTTCCTACTCTACTGGCACGTGCATTTTTCTGAATTTTTTTGTAGTCTTGTCTATGTAATGTTTTATGAAAAGAGTAAATTAATGAGGTATACCTTATAACCCGTTTGGACATTTTTGTATTATAAGTTTTACATAAAATAAAAGAGAAAATATATGGGCTCACAATTTCAGTAAAACGATATGAGTGTATCAATGTGATATTTCGTGTAGCGAGTCAATATTTCAAATATATTGATATTATAAATGTCTCGCTACTTATTTTCTATTATAGCATGTAATAGAACAAAATCTGCTTCTTACGCAGCTCGGAAGAAAAACACATGGTGGGACCACTTCCAAAAGAAATCTTAGTTAGCCCCAAATTTACCATATTGTTTGAATATTAGCTTTTAATTTTTTAGTGACAATTGAATATTGAAATAAGGTGATATTATAAATAAAGTGGTGATTGAAATTATAATTATATTTGGTTATTCTTATTATATGGCTAATAAAAACCCAAAAAATAAAATAATTGTATAAATGGTCATATAATTAGTTTAGATTATTTTGATCACTATCAAGAGGTGGTAATCTTGGGGCTCCTTATCTAAGTCCAATATGAAAATTAGTAGCGGACCGGCTTAGATTGCTCAACATTTTATTGCATGAAAATGAAGAAAAACATGAAGATAAGAACATTTTATTTCTGAAGAAAAACACAAAGATATGAAAAAAATTCAAGAGTGATACAGGAAAAAAATTAGTGTAAGCAAAAAATTAGAAAGTCCTAAGAATTTTTAAATATTATAAAAAACATACATTCTAAAATTCCTACATTACTCCTACAAAGTTATATGTGAATTATATTTAATTTATTTTTACTTTTTTGGGGCAAAATACTATTCAACTTTCTTTTCCTTATTTTATTTTTCGGTCCAAAAATAAAAATAAAAGATGACATGATATTTCACATAAATTATTAATAACAAATAATTAAACTAGAAATAAATACATAATAACTATTAAATGAAAAAAAGTATTTTACATAAGATAAAATAATACTTTTCATAAAAAAAAAAATTTAATAATATAAATAATAAAATAAAATAATATCTCATAAACTACATTATAAAAGATCATAAAAATGATATGACGATATTAAAATATAGATATATGCATTTTTCATTTATCAATCATGCTCATAGAAATGGAGATATATCATACATCCACATTTTTCTTTACTATATTATGTACAATTTACATTTGATGTGGATCACTGCCAAGTTAGATTTTTTTCTTTTTATTTAAGCAATTATTACAAGGAGAACTTTATATAAAAAATATTCATGATCTTTATATTTAACTCATTCCACATATATCCTTAGCTTTCATAATTAGTTTTTATATAGATATTTATTTGTAAAATATATTTAAATAACTTTTATTTTATTCATTTTAGAAAATTATTTGTTAAATATCATATATCTAACCAAGTATTTTAAAAATCTATCAAGTATATTAATTTCATATAGTATGTATTTTAAAAATATAAAAACTATATTATGCAAACCTATTATATATTACATGTGCCTTAAATTTATCAAATCATGATAAATGTGTCTTTCTATTTTATTTTATTTTATTTAAATATTATTATATGTAATGTTAATTAATTTTAATTTGATTTTAATGCAATCTTTTTTTTTTTTGTTGCTGCAGCAGGTTTAATACATTTCAGTAATCAGTATTTATTTGCCGATACAACAGGAACAACTCGGCTAAGCTAAAATTATCGTCACATGCAGGAACCAACCAAAGATATATAAATCTTTAATTTCTTTTTTTATTGAATAAAATTTTAATTTCTTCATGAATTATTATTACATTCAACTTTTATTTGGTAATATATATATATATATATATATATATATATATATATATATATATATATATATATATATATATTCGTTATTTAGGAACAAGTTGAAGGAAGCAGCAAAGTGATTTGACCTTCCAAAATTTTATTGTTTTTGAGATGCGTGGTACACAGGTATGTTATTTTTGAGTAATTAACTAAACTCTAATTTAACCTTAATTTGTCAATTTTGCAAAAATGTGATTTTGTGCTTACCTCAAAATTTATGTTAAGAAAGGTACGAGCTCAGTCAAGGACGGTTCTTATTATTGGACGAGGTGCATTTCTTCCTCTCAACATAATTATCTTTTAAAATTAACTTCTTTAAGTTGGAAATGGTATTTTTGTAAATTTATTCTCATGAATAAGATTTCTTTATAATTTAAAGCCAGAAATACATGTATTTACACCAAGAGGACCTAACTTGCCCTTGCAAATGTGATACACACTTACCCTATTAAGGCAGATGCATATTTAGGGTTTACGGTTTATTTCACTTAAGTCTTGGATTTCTTCATTTCTTCAGGAGTTAAAAGTTATCACATTTTTGCCTAATTAGAGTTATGCCTAATATTCATTGTTTTTGTGACTTAATGTGTCTCATTTGATGATTCAGTTATGATTTATTTAGGAAGAAATGTGGATTTGTGACCGAATTATGACACTTTAATGATTTATCTACATGGCTAATCAGAATTTTTCTCTATTTAGTTCTGGTTGATTGAAAATAAGAAAGAAAAAAGTGATTTATTGATGAGGTGGACTTTGTTCTTGATTATATTTTCTTTTGCTTATATCAGGCAGATAATGTACATTGGATTTAGAAGTCGAAATAATTTTTGATGTGTTTCTTCACAAGTCAAAAATTGGTTTGTATAAGATAGAAATTTATAAATTTAATATTGCTATGAATCAATGTCATTTCAGTTATTTTGTGTTAGAGTAGTTCGTTTTCTTTTGATGCGTAATTGGCGATATAAAAAGCTATAGAATCTTGCGTAATGTGCGAGGGTTCTGCTAGGTCATGATATTTTCTATTCCTAATATTATAAGGACTTAAATTATAATTTTATATTTTGGTGGGTACATATGAAAACTTTCCAGCATATATTATAGGTCAAATTTCACATGTACCCCTACAAAACAACATAATTTCATGTATACCCCTACAAAAAGTGAAATATCAACAATATCCTTATAGATTCACTCAAATATCATAGATACCCCAATGATATATTTAGTGCTAAGATTAACGTTATTTTTTATTTTATCATTTTTCCTCTATGTAAGTATGATAAGGATTTATATTGAATCATTTTATGTTCATTTGAGTTTATATATCTATATAATAAGTTCAAGATGAATATGTGAGAGAAAAACTTACAATTTTCTAAAAAAAATTAACGCAAAATAAAATAAAAATTGTATATAAATAGTCATTTGATATTTTTAATAAAGTAATTAGCAATAATGCAATCGTTATAGATGTTATCGGACTGACTGATTTTGATGGAATAATAATGGCAAGGATATTCGTGATATTGTAAGAATTCCGTATGGGTGTTAATGATATATGTGTGGTTTTGTAGGGATATTCATGATATTTGAGTGATGTTGTAGGGGTATTGAAGAAATTTCACTTTTTATAGGGGTATAGATGAAATTATGAGGTTTTACAGGGGTACATATGAAATTTGGCCTATATTCATATATTAGATGCATATGTAAGATAATTTGTATTATTCATGATTAAGACAAAAAATTGGGTCCATCCGGTCCGCTTAAGTGAGCATGTATGATTTTTTTATTAAGGAGTTTATTTATTCTGTATACTTAATAATGAGTAGCAACTTGAAAGTATATTATATTATAATTCATCCAGTATTAGGCTTAATGAATGATGAATACAAATATTGGAAGAGTAAAAATATATAATGAGTTAAAATTTATTTTATGACTCGTTCCATGTATCACTGTAAATGTTGTCCCACAAAGAATCTGCATGAAATTCAGCGGATCGAAATCGACTCGCCACAGAATGATTATTGGAGAAATTGTCACAAAAAATCAAGAAAATTGACAGGCGTCAATAATCTCACAAAACACAAACTTTATACAACGGATCGAAATCGACTCGCCACAGAATGATTATTGGAGAAATTGTCACAAAAAATCAAGAAAATTGACAGGCGTCAATAATCTCGCAAAACACAAACTTTATACTATAGAAAGAAATATTCCTACTTACATAATAATATTTGTTAGATGTTACTATAGAAAGAAATATTTCTAGTTAGATAATAATACTTGTTTTAATTTCATGCTAAATATAAATATTAAAAAAGTTAAGACGCTCAAAACAGAACACAAGTACTACCATTCTAACTAGAGGGATGTTCTTTTGAGATGCACTGATTATTATCATATGTTATGATTATTATCATATGTTCTGATATTCTCGATTAAAAATGATCTTCTATGTCATGTATGTTATCAAATGTAAAAATAACTAAGGAATATATAAAGAGAATTAAATTAACGAAAATTCGATAGTGTAATAAGAGAATAGATAAACCAAAGGAGAAACCAAAAATTAAATTTGTGATGGTATTATAAAAAAGTTTATATTTTTCATATGATATCATTAAATTTTTGTGATAAATATATCATTAAAAAGTTTGTACTAAATATATCTTTGTGATGATTAGAATTAAATAATTAAATAAAATATTTAAGGCAAGACATTCGTCGGATGTTTGTTAAAACTCTCGTTCTACTTCGGAAATATATTTTTTACTAAAGATAAATTTGAAATTTTTAAAGTAAAAAGAATGATATTTATAAAATTTCGAGAGATAATTAAAAGTTTTAAGAGTTATAATTTGGGTTTACATAACAAAATTTTTACACAATTTAATTAATTTGAGGTATAATTTGGGCAGAGATAACAAACTTATACAATTCAGAATGAATAAAAGCTAAAATAATTGACTATTGTGTTCCTAAAAATAACAACCACATCATTAGTTATTTCGTATGAGATAAAAGTAATGACATATATGGTAATTTGATTAAAATAAAAGGATATTAATTAGAAGCAAAGCTTGCCACAACATATCAGAAAAGGAACTTATCATGTAGCGAATCATGTATTGAATATTACCTACTTTTGAAAGTGACCCGCTGCACATATGTGACTATAGTACTTGCCACAGAAAATCCGAAAGAGGTCACACGGAGATAGAAAGTGAATTTCCTTGTATTCTTTTAAGAACAAGAGGGGGCTTCGCTCTGCTTCGGAGTTATATTTTGTTTTGTTAAATTATATATGATATATTGAAATTATAATTACATGAATATTTTGCAAATATGAAAAATAAAATTATATTATTATTTGGATCTCAGTATAATAATTTAAATTTTGTAGGATTATGAATTGTTACTTCAATGTTTTATAAAGAATAGACATATAACCATTATTATTTCAATATTTTATGAATATGATAAATGGAACCTATGTGGATTAAGTATATTATATGCATTCTGGTATATACAATGTCCTAATTTTACAAAAAAATAAAATAATTTAACACATAATTTACAAAATTTACATCATTTTATTATTTTTTAATACCAAATTAAATATTGAAATAATGCTATCTAATATGTCATTTTGTATTATGTTATCGAATGATATGACACATATTAATCATTATAAATTATTAATATTATTATAATACAATATTAATACAATATAATATACTATTAATCATCTAATATCAATAACATGATAATATGTTAATATCATATATTAGAAATATTGTGGTCAATATACAATTTCATATTTAATTAAAAAAATAAAAAAATATTGAAATAATGCTCTCTAATATGTCAATTTGTATTATATTGTCAAATGAAATAACAAACATAAAACATTATAAATTAGTAATATTATAATAAGAAAGTATTAGTATAATATGATATAATATTAATAATCTAATATTAATAGCATGATAATATGGTAATATTAATTTTTTAATAATGTTGTGCTTAATATACAATATTATAGTTATTTAAAAAAATAGAAAATATTGAAATAATGCTATATAATATGTCATTTTGTATTACGTTATGAAATAATATAACAAACATAAGTCATTATAAATTAATAATATTATGGTTATTAAAAAAAATAGCATTTAAAGCAATCATAAATTATATTTGAATGAAAAAATATATGATTTACATAAAATAAAATAACATGTTACTAAAATAAATCACAGATAGAGAACTAACTTTAATTCTTATAGTCAAAGAGAATATAATTTTTAGAGAATAAAAATGAATATCAAAAGTTATGTGAATTTTAAAAAATTTGTTAAAAATAAGGGGTCTTTCAATAACTTTCAAAATAATGTCAAATTGAATCAAGTGAGTTCTCAATTCTTATTTATATATAAAAACATATAAGATCATTTTTAAATATTGAAAGGATTTAAAATATTCTATTTTACATGGATTAAAATGGAAACATGTAATGAAAATATTTGATGGGTTTATGAAAAATATCATTTTTTTGAGTGGGGCTAATATTATTTTATTATAATTTATCAAATATCGTAATATGTGATATTATTAATTATTACTAATAAAATATCATAATATTAAATATTAATTGATAATATTTACTGTATATTATTACTTCTTAAAATAGCTTAATAAATATATATTTTTTAAATATGTAAAGATAATTATTGAGTTTAAATTGGAGACTTCTTATCAAATAAAAGTATAATGTACGTACAAATTAAAGAGTCATATCAAAGATTCAGATTGCCATGTGTCAAAAATCCTCAAGCTTTATATATAAGGGCTTGTATGGAGTCATATCAAAGCTTTTCTAGTATAGGATTAGGATATTTCTAGAGATTAGGATTTGCAAAATTTAAATACTAGAGAATTATAATTTCTAGGATGTATAAAAAAGTGGTGTGTTTGGATGCAAATTAGTAAATTTGTAGGAAATGTGTTTGTTTGAGTTTTCTATACTATAATATAATATAATATAATATAATATAATATAATATAATATAATATAATATAATATAATATAATATAATATAATATAATATAATATAATATAATATAATATAATATAATATAATATAATATTTATTAGTTTTCTTAATAATAATAATAATATTTAACTTAATAATTATTATTTATTAATTTTATTATTTATTATATGGAATTAATATTTATGATATTCTTAATATTATTTGTATTTTTTTAATTATTATTTATTATTTCAAATTATTATTTATTATTTTCTGAATTATTATTTAATAATTATTTAATTCTTATTTATGATTTTTATATAATTATTCTTGTTCTTATTAATTTTTTAATTACTATTTATTATTTTTTAATAATTATTTATTAATTTATTTAATTTTATTACTTTTAAAATGATTATTTTTAAAATATTATTTATTCAATAATATAATATAATATAATATAATATAATATAATATAATATAATATAATATAATATAATATAATATAATATAATATAATATAATATATCCGTAAAAGTTCGTAGAAAAAACTTACCAAAAAGCTAAGGGCTTCTTTGGATGGCTAGTAATTTGTTGGTATTTTCTAGGATAGGGAAAAATTCCTAGAGTTTTAAATATGTATGTTTGGATGGGGTTCAGGAATTTTTTGGGAAAATTTAAGTTAGAAATTTTTAGGGAAATTTTGTATAGAAAAGAGAGAAGAATGAAAACTTTGCTTTTTGATAAGTTTTTTTCTAGGATTATATTATATTATATTATATTATATTATATTATAGAAAAGTCATATAAACACATTTCCTACAAATTTACTAATTTTCATCCAAACACAACACTTTTTTATACATTCTAGAGTTTATAATCCTCTAGTATTTGGATTTTGCAAATCATAATTCCTATTAATATCCTAATCCTATACTAGAAAATTTTACACATCCAAACAAGTCCTAAGTTTTCATTCTTCTCTCTTTTCCATACAAAATTTTCTAACTTAAATTTTCCCAAAAAATTCCTAAACCCCATCAAAACTTGTGTATTTAAAACTTTAGGAATTTTTTTCCTATCCCCAAGAATGCTTAAATAGTGTGCTTATACACTAAGGGCTTGCTTGGTTTGAGGGAATGAGGGGACGGGAAGATAGGGGAATTGGGTAGGGGAAAGAAGGGTAAAGGAATTTTCTTACTCTTGTTTGGTTTAGATGAAGGGAAAGTAAAGTTAAATGAAGAGGAAATTTAACTAAATTAAAAAAAATGTTTAAAATAAATATATTTTTTAACCAAATTTTTTATATATAAGTATTCATAATTTTTAATATAAAAAAATTATTATAGCATTCAAATTTTTTTTTAGTATGATACTAATATTATCACACATATATATTGTAAAATTATTATTTTTCAATAAATTTAATGGAATATGCAATTTTTTATTTTACAAAAATATTTATTTTAAACAAATAATTTTAATATATATTTGATACATTATCATTTTAGAATATAAATGATTGAAAAATGTGAGTGTTAGATTCAAATTTTAGAAGATAAAATATATTATGTTAAGTTAAAAAAAATAAAATAAAATTGATTTAATGTTATTGTCTTCATTTCATATCATATTTGACATCTTCATTTCTCTTAATTTTTCCTAGTTCTCTTTTTTCCCCTAACTTAGGGAAGTGATATGGACAGGAAATGATTTGATAAGAGCAGGAAAATTGTGACAAAAAAACTTTTTTACCCTTGTTTGTACATATTAATCAATTGAGTTAAAAAAGGCAAGAATATATTACTCTTTATTGTTGATTCCTTCTTTCTCCAACGTAATTATCATCAAAATCTTCAAATTTATGAATATTTATTAAAACCAACTAATTCTTTATAAAATATGTTGTTAACTTATTAATATTAATTATTTTTGTTCATGAAATCTTTATAAATTTTAATATTAATATACTTATTCAAATAAAGGTTGATTAAGAAAATATATTGGCTAAATACTTACAAACATATACAAGAATAAAAAATATATTTTCAATATTATGCAATTTCATGAATTCATAATTGCTCCATAAACACGAAATAACAAGTAAATAAAAAGGCCAAAATGACTAACTAATATTTTGTATTTATAAAAAATCTTATAACGGACTAACTAAATTAAAATTTTATTTTTTTGTAGAAGAAAGCCTTTTCTTTTTTCAAAATTACCAATTGCGCCATTTATTTTAATTCGTTAGTATTTGAATATAGTATTTTTTTTTATCAAATAGCATTTGACACTTAATATATTATTTTTATTTTTCAATTTTAATTTAGTTAGTTCGTTATAAGATGTTTTATAAATAAAAAATATTAGTTAGTCATTTTGGCATTTTTATGTACTTGTTATTTCGTATTTATGGAGCAATTATGAATTCATGAAATTGCATAATATTGAAAATTTATTTTTTATTCTTGTATATATGTTTGTAAGTATTTAGCCAAGTATATTTTCTTAATAAACCTTTATTTGAATAAATATATTAATATTAAAATTTCTAAAGATTTCATGAACAAAAATAATTAATATTAATAAGTTAACAACATATTTTATATATAATTAGTTGATTTTAATAAATATTTATAAATTTGAAGGTTTTGATGATAATTACGTTGAAGTGAGAATGAATTAACAATAAAAAGTGATATATTCTTGTCATTTTTAACTTAATTGATTGATATGTACAAATAAGAATAAAAAAAATTTTTTGTCACAATTTTTCCTGCTCCTATCAAATTATTTCCTGCCCATATTATTTTTCCTTAATTTATCTCCGAAGCAAGTATGATTAAATCTTTTCTTTAACTTTTTTTTAACCCAAGTTCCTCTCAAATCAAGCAATTTAAAAAGGAAAGGTAAAACGAAGAATCTGTTTCCCAACATACACGCGGCAGAAAATCCTCAATACATATCTAAAACATCATCACAATTACAACTCAATATTCTTTCATATTATCTTTTGAATTTAAAATTTGTCTTTCTGCATGAGCCGACATAATTATGGGTTCACCATACACGTGTCGTCTTTTGCATGCCTGTCATTAGTGTACGTGTACCCTTTCCACCGCCCCCACGTACCAACTCCTCGGTTCAGTTCTCAACTTTTTCAGAGAAAATATAGATAAGAAAAAGGACTAAAATATAGGGGCTTGCTGTTAAGCCTCTTCTTCTATTTAAACCCACCACTTGTGTGTTGTTTCTCATTCATTCTCACTCCGCTACTTGATAAACAGTCACTGAAGTCTAGAGATAAATTCTGAGGGAGAGAAAGAAAAAGAAAGATGGCTGAACATACGAGAGTTGATGAGTACGGCAACCCGATCCTCAGGGTTGACGAGTACGGTAATATCTCTAAAGCTTGATATATAACCATCTTGAAATTATATCATAAGCAAGTTCTTTTACGATTTATGATTTGACTTTTCTACTACCAAAGCAACTTATTTTCCTCACCTGCATGTCAGCATAGGGAACTAAAGAAATATGAGAAATATCAAATGAAGATAGAAGATCTAATCATCCAATCAAAGTAGTTAATGATTTTGGTAATACTTTTTGTGGTGTTGAATAGGGAACCCAATTCGTGATCAACCATCAGCTTACAAAACTGGTGGTACTGGTGGCGGGTATGGTGCAGGTGACTATGGTACTGGTACAGGGACTCATGGGACTACATATCCCCATGAAGGTGTTGTGGCTGGTTCTGGCGCACAGCACCAACCGGCGAGAGACAAAGTCGAGGGCCATGGCGTCGGTGGGGTACTCCACCGCTCCGGCAGTAGCTCCAGTTCTAGTTCGGTAATTTGCATATCTAACGAATACATAAAATATGTTACATCATTTATTTGGGCTAAAGATCAAATCTACTCTGCTCATGTTACATATTTTATTTGGGCTAAAGATCAAATCTATCATGCTTTTCGGGATCTTTTGTATTTTATTTTAAATTTGTGCAACTCGTGTAGTCGGAAGATGACGGAATGGGAGGGCGAAGGAAGAAGAAGAGCATTAAGGACAAGATAAAGGAGAAACTGCCTGGAACACACAAAACAGAGACGCCTTCGACTACACCAATCACAGCTACTGGAGAGCATGGTTATGGTACCACTGGAGTCCATGGTCAGGGTACTACTGGTGAGCATGGTTACGGTACTACCGGAGTCCATGGTGGTACTACTGGCTATGGGGGTGCCACTGCTACTGGTGAACCTGAAAAGAAAGGCATAATGGAGAAGATTAAGGAGAAGCTCCCTGGCCACAACTAAATCGCATGATTAGCTCTTGAATATGGTGTGTCTATGATAAATAAAGGATGTTAGTAAATTTGTATTTCTTACGGTGTGTTTATTATCTGTTGCTTAGTTTGTGGGTTTCCTCGTTGGGTGTAAAACAGCTACTTTTTTTTGTCGTTGAATAATAGTTTTCATTGTTTTGAATAAAATATAATTTTGTGGTATTTTGGTGTCAGTTTTTGTTTTTTTATTAATACTTTTGTTTTTGTTTTATTAATATTTATAGAGAGAACATATTATATTACCTTGAGTTGTTTTATTCATTCTAAATTAGTACAAAAAAAATAACTAGAAGCAAAATTCTACCCTTACACAGAATTGCTCGCTTGTTCATTACCTTACCTTAATGTGCTCATCATGCATCATTGATGACATCACATGTTATCATATAAAACATGTTATCACATGTTATAAGCGTATCATGTTTTGTATAATAAATATTATTTTATCATGTTTTGTATAATAAATATTATTTTTTGTATAGTAAATACGAGGATGACTTGGTGGTAAGCAGAAGTAAAGCTGATTTTGATTTTTTCTAGACAGTTTATTAGATATATAGATAGAGTGTAGGTACATCACATCACAATATGATTTTTTGCTTTCCTAGATACCCTATGCAATTTTTTGTTTGTTTTTTCAAAAGATTTTTTTTCAAAAACTTTTGAATTTGCAATTCAAATATGAATATTATTTGTGGGACTCACCAGCATGTAATTTTTTGCTCAAGTTAATTTTGAGCTGAATATTCAATGATGATAATTATCTGGTAAATTCAATCTTTAATCAATTTAATGCTCTTACAAGTGCGCCACAAATTTGATTAATGGTAAGTGATACATATATAAAAAATAATATTTTCATTATTGTGTGTGTATTTTTAAGAAACGAAATTTCTAAGAATTTATTTTCTGATGGTAAGCAAGTTCCTAGGTAATTAAATCTCTCCCTTATTTTTTTTTTCAAAATTTCAATGTAAGATGTCTTTATTTTATTTTTTCAAAATTCCAATGTAAGATATGTCTTTAATGTATGCCAAATATATGAATTCAATTATTTTGGTTATTCGAGTGGTAAGCAAGTATCATAGTTAATTGATAACACAATATGATGGTAATTGTAGAATTATTTCTAGCCTTTTTTTCTAAGTTACAATAAAATCACCAATAAATTTTCATCTCTATTTACATTTCAATAGACCATAACATCACTATACAAATTGTCATCAATTACATTTATACCATATTTACAATTTCATTATTCTCCTCAAAATTACCAACGCATTTTAAATCACCAAAATATAATAACCTAATTAATAAGATATTCAACAATATTCAAAATTCAAATAAATTTGTCATAACAAAATTCACATATTTCATCACAAAGCTAGTTCGCATTAAATTATACCACTCCAATTAACACCAATATTATCATTCAATTAATATTTGGAAATTCAAATAAATTCACAATATAATATAAATGGAACTTAATATTAGAAATTTGAAAATACCTATGGAAACTTGTAAATATTACCATTAATCATAATTTATGAAACTTACCATCACTGTTTTCAATTAACCATTAATTATTCTTTTCAATCACCAATTAATCAGAACAAAAGAATACACACTACACACAGAGAAGAGAGAGGGAGAGAGATTAATCAGCCATTTCTTTTTTGATTGCCATTAATAATTGGTTTCAATCACCAATTAATTAGCCATTGATCTATATTTGAATCTTTCTTAATTACCTACAATAATCACATGCCAAAATATTAGCAATATTCCTAAAAAATGAAATCAATTAATGAAAATAAAAGGAAGTAATAAGGAAATGAATCAAGGGATGATATTAAGATCTCATCAAATCAACTAACCATAATGGCGCTTTTAAATGAACCCTCCAATTTTTTTTTAATAAAACTAGTAATACAGAAATTAAAGAGGGATTGTAGGCATCAATTATAAATGAATTCTCCAATTTCAGAAAGTAAAGAGGGATTTTAGGCATCAACTACTACTAATTCGAAAAGAAATACCATGAAATACCTACCATGTATTTCAGAAAATGGTAATTAATACACTACGAAAATAATTAATAGACTAAAAAAATTTATGAAATGGTAAGTTCCAAAGAAGAAAGTAGTTGCTACTTGTAATCTAAAAAATATAAATGAAAAAAAATAAATATAAAAAAAATTTGCAAAACAAAAAAACAGAAAAAAAATGATCCTATAGAGAAAACTAAAACAAAAAAAAATATCAAATATCAAAAACAGGAAAAAATAAATAAAAAAATAACAATGGAAAAAATAAAAAACAGAAATTCACTGAAAAATAAGAAAAAAAACACTGGAAAAACTGCTAATTCAAACAGAAAGAAATAAAATTCACTGAAAACCTCATTTTTTTTTTCAGAAAAATCCATTTGATTTTCTGAAATTTTTTAATACTTGATTTCATTGGAAATTAGAAAAACTTTTAATTTTTGTTGGATTTTCGATAAAATTTACCACTAGGTAAGAAATGGTTATTCAAAAAATTTGTTGGGTTTAGAAATAAAATTAATTGATGTGAATTATAGCCCATAAAATAGAAATGGTTATTCAAAAAATAATAAAAAAAACTGATTTTAAAAAAACCATGGAATTAACAAAACAAATCAAGAAAAATCTAAATACTCATGAAAACCAGAATCAATTTGAGACCCATACCAAATCGTGAACAAGCAAATTCCCACAAAAAAAAGTATCAAATATTTCCTGATGTACTACTAAAATCTTTAGATATTCATCAATTAAAGTTCCCCTCAAATATCACCAAAAAAAATACCAAAGAACCATTTAAAAACTACTGAAAATCCAAATATTGCACAATTACCACTGAAAATATTCGAATGAGCTAAATTAGGAAAAATGAGATAAAGTTAGGGTAGCAAACCTGAATTTCGTTAGTTCAAGCTTGCAAGAGGATGCTCGAGGTTTGGGTTCCCTTCTCGCGCCTAAAAGCATCTGGCGGTAATTTAGGGTTACCGTCTCCATGGCCAGAGAGAGGTGCGAATCAGGGTTCTCTTGTGAGGTGGTGACCGGCGTCGATGGTGAGGTGGGAACCGGCGGATTTACATCTTCCACCCGGTGCTCTATCTTCGTTCAAATCGCCTGGAGAGAGAGAGAAGAAATATTGATTTCTTTTTTATTTTTATTTTGGAATTGAGGAGAGAGAAAGAGGGAGTTATAAATGGGCTGGGGAAAAACTTAGAAATTTTTTGAAACAAAACCGGCGGGATTTTGATGGGTGGTAATTAAGCCCAGTTTTTTGTATAATTTCGGCCCAAATCCCTAAATTATGACGGCTAATATAAAGCCATCTGTACTAACTACCGATAATTTCCAAAGAAAAAAAAAAAGCAAATCCGAATACCAGTTTTCATTACTTACCACCAGATTTTGGGGAGGGGGAGGGGGAGGCAATTATATGTCTCCATAGTATGGGATAAAAGTGGTTGGACAGGTGCGCAACACTACTACTGTAAAAAATTGTACACAGTAGATGTTTCATTAATATCACGTAAAAAGTATAAATAAAGAAAAAAAATAAAAAATATATATTATGTAAAAAGTATAAGTAAAGAAAGTTTAAAAAAATAAATAAATCAAATGTCCATATAAAAAGAAATTAATAAAAGAAAATAAAAAAAAGAAAATATTATCTTTTAAAAAATATATATTTTACATAAAAATAAAAATAATATAATACTTTAATGAATATAATCACAAAATAAAATAATATATCATAAATAATATTAAATACCATAAAAGTATTTGTAGAATATTTGTCGTAAAATATTATTTATTTATTTATTATTTTGGGTTGAATAAAATAATAATTGAAAAAAATGTTTTTTGTTGTGTTCCAAAAAAATGATTTTTAAGGAAAATTATAACTCCCTTATTGAAGGGATACAATAATTTATTTTATTTTATAAAGAGAAAAAAACAAAGAATTTAAACAATGTTTGGATTTTACAATATTTTACAAAAGTTAGGGGTTTTATCAAGAATTCTTATTTTATAAAAGTTAGGGGTTTAATAAATATTTAAATATTAAATGCTTATAGTTCAAATTTTAGTCCGAAAATCTGGAATTTTGCTGTAAGGAGAATCAAAATTAAAATAAAATCATAAAAGTAATTACAAAAGAATATATTATTTTAAAAAATAATATTTGTTATTAAAATACAATTTTATTTATTATATAAAATAGTGAAATAAAATAATGTATCATAAAAAGTATTATAAAATATCGTAAAAGTATACGAAATTTTTTTTCTCAAAAACATTATTTTATTTATTTATATAATTTTGGATTAAAAAATATGAAAAAAATGTTTACTAAAAATTTATTTCATTTTTAAAGGTAGAAAGAAGGAGTTTAAAAATATAGGGGCTTTTTTACAATATTAAATATAAGTTGGAGGGTTTTCAAAATGTTGTATTTAATTTATTTAATGTATAGAACCCATATTTTTATTAAACCGGGCACACTTTTGTGGAAGAAATTTGTTCTGTGAAAAAAATTAATAAGTCACTCTTTAATTGATTTTATTTAAAAATGACTCACTACACGATATATATAAAAAAGTCATATCTACATTGTTTTATCTTGGAGTGAAACCCCTATTTGTTATAATAATGATGACAAAGGATATTGTAATAGAACATAAAACCACTTGAGTGGCTCACTTCATGTGCTATACTTCTACAAAAGATCATTATAAAGACACGTGTCATGAAGTTGGAATATGTCGCAAGAGATACTGGTATAGTTTGTTATACACATGATAGTTTGCCATCTGGACATATTTTGTAGTTGTGTACTTGATTTTGTAGTTGCTTACATGAATAAAATATAATTTTGTGGCATTTTAGTGTCAAGTTTTGTTTTGTTTTTATAATTTTGTGGGATGACGGACAGGGTTGTCAATTTATTTGGCAACCTTAATTGTGTTCACTATTATTAAATAGTTCAAACAGAGACTCGACTCATTTCTAGATTTTTTATTTAAAGATAAGTGTTTCATTTACGTTAATTTTAAACTAAATAAAAAATTACTTACAATCACCTCGTAAAATGCTAAGTAAAAGAGATTCCGTTAAATTTTCTAAAATAAGTCCTAACGGCGAGAATTGTTAAAGTAGGCTGACCCAGCCCTATTATAAGCCACTAGGATAGGGCAACGTAAACCCATATATAAGTAGGGATTATATTGACTATGATGAACAACTGAGTTAGGGTAACACTGCCAGTGCAACCGGTAAGATACCCCGACTCGGGTACGATCAGTCCCGAGTTCGAATCCCGGCTCTGCCCCAAGATCACGGGGGTATCCCGGGGTTTTTCTTGATCTTGCCCAGTGGGACTTCGAGCCCTCGGTCAGTGCTAAAAAAAAAAAAATTAGTTAGGACCGCTTCATCAAGCCGTTGGGTAAAAATAAATCCGTCTGTCCATATCTCTCTTCGTCTTCTCTCTCTCTCTCTCTCTCTCTCTCTCTCTCGATCGATTCACGCTCGACTTCTTTTTCTCTCAATATGAGATTCACGCGTGACCCTCTATCGATCCAAGCTCGGCTTCTCTCTGTCTCAATCCTAGCTTCACGTGTAACCCTCTCTCAATCTGAGGAAGCTTAGCAGATCGCGCCGTCGTTCTCCCTCTCTCTCAACTGTAAGTCACTAAATTTATTCAAATCAGTGTTAATGTTGGTATGAATATAGGAATTGGGACAATTTTTTTTTCCTGAAGATGGTAAATTCTGGATTATTTTGGATTGAATTAATGGAATTAGGATTGGTTTTGGTCTGAAATGGGGAATCATGACTGATTTTTGTATGAATTGGGGGGAGTTTTGGTGATTTTTGTTTCTTGATTGAGTATTTATGGCTTAATTATGGTTTAATTATGCTATATTCTTAATTAAGTATTCAAGCCTTAATTAGGGCAGAGCTCATTTATGGCTTAATTAGAGTTAAACAATTGGTTCTCTAGGAAGGTTTTGTGCAAATGTGATTTTTTTAGAGGAATTTGTCTCAAAAAATTGGAGAAGAAATATATTTCTTTAATTTTTGTTTATTTTGAGGATTGAACTCTATTTTGTAAATTCCTGATCATTTTAATTATAAATAATATAATGGTTTAATGTACTATGTAATGAATATTAAAATTAAGAATTAGAATTATTTTATGTTTTTTGTTATTTGTTATTTTAAATGAATTTTTCATCAACGTAATAAAGCATTTCAATTTCAGGCTTGGGCAACCGAAATTACAGCATCGATCCTGAAAGTAGGTGTCTAGTTGTATTGCATCCATTATTGGACATTTGTTGAGATTTTAGTCACCACTCCTTCGACTCGACTTTTTTGGTATATGAAGATCTGGTTGTTTCATTCTTTCCAGATGCTCAAATATCCCGCTAGCTAGAGGGTGCCGGTATTCTTCTTTTCATTTTTTTTTGTTGGAGGTATGTAATTTTCTTCCACATATCTAGAATGTGTTATTTTATTGTGGCATTTTGTTGCTCAAAAATTATTTTTCCATACTTGTGTACTAGAGTTACCTATATAGAAAAGGTGGTCATCTGATTCCTCCATTCTTTGCGAGCATAATACACAAGATGCATCGAGAATTATGTCCTGGCGCCTAAGCTTACTTCGTGTTAGCAATTTGTCATTTGCCATCAACTATCCAAAAGCTTTTACTCTATATGGTGTTTTGATGTGTAAAATCTTGTGCTTTGTCACATGTCTCATGTCGCTATCCGAGAAGTAATTGTAAACATGTCTAAGTCGGAATTGTTCATCCTTTGGGGTCCATATTCTAATATGTGTCATCCTTTTAGTCAGAGAGCGTAATGTTTTCAATTTCTTCTCTTAGTTTTCGAAGTTCTACGTGCAAGTGTGTATTTAGCTGCCTATCCCATTTTAGGGTCAAGATCCCTGGTTGATACGCATCTCTTTTTATTATATTTTTCTTTTTTACTCTTGCATATAATTGTGGATACTTTTTTGCGAGTATATTTCTGTCATGCCATCTGTCCCACCAGAAAAATGTGTCCTTTACGTCGCCTACATATTTGCGTAGTCTGGTGTCATAATAGCGTTCGATCGAAGTTAAATCCTTCATAAAAAAAGATTTTTCGATTTTGGGGCTTGGTGCCATATATTACCATATTGTTTGTGTGTGGGTGTGATATGCTTTCCAAATTACCCAGTTATACTTAGTTTCGATCGCGAGCGCACGCACGATCTACGCATAATATTTTGGGTGTCGAATCCACATGGGGTGTAGTTGATTTAGGTTTCTTTTTAAAACGCAGTATGGATGGAATATTTAATTAGGTTTTGTTTGTAATTGAAATAAAATAAATGAAAGAAAAGAAAAGTGGTCACTTATCGGGTCACAGACACGGTTGTTACAGTCCTTGTCTGCGGTAGGTTGTAGATAAAGTTGGTAGTAGAGAGAGTTCTAGGGGTCAAGTTCTTTCATAGTTCTCCGTCTAATGTCCTTCATCTTTGTTGGTATTTCTCTCGTCTTGCTTTAGTAGGGGGTCCTTCCCTCTGGTAAATGGATCAAGGATCCATTGTTTCTCATCCTCAACAACACGGGGGTCTGACACTTGTCCCCGCATCATCTTGAAGTGAGAACTCGTTGAGTTCCGTCCTTCTACGTCAATTCTCTATGATCGTCAAACTCCTATCTTGAAATGCAAGGGACTGTCCCTCACCTTTGCACGGAGGGAATGTCACTAACCCTCCTGTAGTAGGTCATTTGGCTCTCTTAGGTCCTCGATTTAGTCCCTGGAATGATGCGGTAGTTCCGTGCTCGCACCACCAAGTCTCATCTGTGCTGGTTCGATTGGCAAAGTTTCACCTCCAAGGTTTATGGCTGACGGGATAAGGTCGGCACATGCCCACTAGGTTACACCGTGCTGTCTTCAGGAGTGGGCCTCCCATAGAAGAGGCAAGTAGGACAACCTGTAATGTATATTTGAAACTCTTAATATACTTTTGTGTGATTTTTCAGGTAAAAAGACGAAAAAATGATATTTGGAGGATTTGGCCGAAAAGTCAACTTTAAATAAATGGCCGAATTTTTGACAAATCTCTGCAAAAATCCTACACGCATCTCTCCAATATTCCTATAACCCTTACCCACCGACCATCCAAGTCAAAACCTACAAAATCCACAAAAAGACAAAATGTCAAACCCGAGAATTCGCCCAGTTGACCAAAAGTGACTGTCCCAAAAAGGGTCAAATGGGATACCGAAACGAAGAGCTCGACGAGACGAATCCAATGGTATAACCCTCGTGATCAGAAACCTTTTAGAACTCTCAGAAACGATGAATCAAAATCTGGTCAACTTATCAAAGTCAACCAATCAACTCTTCTCTCTCAAATTACCAAATTCAAAACTGTTCAAGAAATTGTGAAAAATGAGCTGACCAATGGTTGCTCAGCCTTATTCTCTACAGACCTTCATTCCTTATAAAATGAAAACCATTCTCTTCCTTACTTCCTGCCCTTTCTATCCATATCAAGAACTCCTACAATAGTTGAGAATTAAGCGAGATATTCGAGTTTTAAAACCTGTATGCTGAAATGCCAAAAAGAGAATTAGAAGAAAAGACTCAACATGAAGGTCACTGGGGAATTTGGATGATAGACTATGTGTTTGATGGAGTTGAAAACGATCAAGTGACGAGATGGAGCTCGAAACAGTCATTAATGACGAAATCTGGAAACTACCCGAGCTGTAGTTGATTTTTGAGGCATAGATTGATCTATCTTCAATATTTTTCTATGATTCCAGTTTCTGTAGTTTTGTAAGAGTTTGGAGAATAATTTATATAAAGGTTATTTTAGATGAAAATTGATTGAAAATGGGGTTTGATCTCGAGTTTGTTAAAATAGTAAAAAATGGCAGAACTGAACGGAATTCAAGTAGTGATTTTGAGAGGGTGATAATTTGAGCTATTCTCAATGGTTTTGAGAGATTCAAATTGCTACACGATCAGGAGTAGTAGTAGAACATATCTGGAGTAATAAAGAGTGTTGATATTCAAGGAATTTTGGAGTTTGAACTCGAGTTTTTAAGAGCAAGTAAAAATGGCAGAATTGATGTTTATGCTTTGAAAGGAGGTAATGAGTTGGGAGAAACCAGAATTCACAAAACCAAGAATCCAAATCCCTCATAAACCCTAGATCATTGCTGGACCAATAGAATAACTCGGATCATACCCAATTTCATGCACCAAGTCCGCAAAGAAAAATAATCTCTATTGATCATATTAGTCCTTATAAGGTCTAAAAATCCTAATCCAGCCACCATTCCACACCAAATTCGATCCATTTCACTCTCACGGCCCTCCTTCATCTCTCCCAACCTTCCACCTCCATTTTTGAGATCTAATTTTACCTAATTTGAGTGAGAAAGACTGAAAAGGGGCTGTTTTCTGTTGGGAAATCCATAGCCATGTACGTTACATGCGCAGCGGAACCTATGGATTTAACCCGCCCTAGGATCCACGTTAAGGGAATAAAAGTACGAGATTAACCATTAAAATTTATACCTCGGATCTTCCTGATCCGCGAGATGAAGAACGGATATAGGTCTGAACTATTATGACTCGCAACCGTCTCCTCCCTGAAGCTCGGCTCGCGATGCTCCTTCCTGACGCTCGGCTCGAAGAACTCCTTCTTGAAACTTGGCTCGCGAAACTCTTCCTTGAAGCTCGGTTCGAGAAACTCCGTCTTCTCCTAGGGATGAAGATAGATCGCTCGCTAATTCTCAAGATAGAGAATCTCTACTCGTATCCACTCGAACTTCAGACGTACGGAATAGCCAGACTTGGCTAGACAAGTCCGAAAATACTTTCCGAATAATCTCTCAAAAGTTTCTCTCTCTTTTCTGTGTAGTAGACGGCCTCTAAGGCTTCTAAGTTGTGTGTCGAATAGAGAGACTATGTCCTTCTATTTATACTAGAGAAAGAGGCGACTGAATTCTCAGTTACCATAACTAAAAATCCTAATCTACGCCTATTCCGTTGCCAACGGAATAAGTATTTCCATAATAAAATACTTGGCAGCTAAGGTTATTATAGTTTTCATATATATTCCGTTGGGAACGGAACTATTCCGTTGCCAACAGAATGACACTGTTTTGTTCAATCAATTATCCAATAATTGATTATTTCGTTCACCAATTTATACATCATATGTATAACCGTTTTGAGGCATATTCATCCCGTACGAATGGAGTTCATTGTGTGACCGTGTAGGTTCCATTTAATGCTGACAACGATCTTCTAAAGATCGTAAGTCATGAGTAACCTCTAGACTGATGTCATGACAACCCATGTTAAATGAAATGATCAGCGATCATAAACCTATCTGAATAGACATTTGCTTATTCCTTTTGTTCTACGATATACGTCTTGATCACAAGGCACGGTAATATGTCATCCTTGAGTTAGATCAAAGTCTCTTTCCTGATCGAGAATTAGACTGAGTAAATACAAAATGATATTAACAACAGATGTTAATCCATTATGAGCATGGCCATGCATTTCCTTCAGTCCTAGTTCATCAGGGGGCCCAGAGATATCTCCCTCATGACGAGAGGAACAAATCCCACCTTGGTCACTCACATTCCTCGTCATGATTCAGTGCATACCTAATGATGACCCTAATGATCATCCCATTACGGATGATGTAGGATCATATTAAAGTATTCAGTTTCACATACAGGAATATATGGTGACCTCAGGTCGTAGGAACAACCACACTATTCATATGAGAATCACTAATGACATATACCATGCGTATTCTCATAGTGTGGTCAGTCTAGTATGTATTCTCTAACACGTACCTATATTCTAGGCTTGACATCCTTATGTCCATGATCAGCAGAACATGATCATCCAGCCTCCGAATATACTAGTGTGGATATGTAACTTCTTACTTGAAGTATGTATGTCTCTATAAACATCCTACATATCACTAGGGACAGTTTAGAATGTCATTAATTGGTTCACAGTTCTACTATCAGAATCACGTATTCTTGATGACGTGAACCCGAAATGTCATTCTTGGTTGATATAAAATTTACATTCACAACCCATACACACAGATATATAAGAAACAACCTTTATTGAATAATGTCTTAATACATAATCCATTTCCTAGTACAAATACATTTGGCCTAGGGCACTAATCCTACAGTCTCCCACTTGCACTAGGCCAACTCTAAGCATCTTATGCCAATAGACCTTACATGACCCTCATGCTTCGCTTGTTGGAGTGGTTTAGTTAATGGATCGGTGACATTGTCTTCCGATGACACTCTACACATTTTAACATCACCCCTTTGTATGATTTCTCTGATGAGATGGAAGCGTCACAGTATGTGCTTGGACTTTTGGTGTGATCTCGGTTCCTTTTCTTGTGCGATCGCTCCATTGTTGTCACAATGTAGATCCACTGGTTCCTTGATACTCGGAACTACTTTAGCCGCTTCCGAGATACTCTGCTTGTGCGATCGCTCCTCCAAAAAGTTCTTTATCCAAACAACTTCTTTAGCCACTTCTGCAGTGGCTATATACTCTGCTTTCGTTGAAGAACCTGCTACAGTACATTGCTTGGAACTCTTCCATATCACTGCGCCTCCATTTAGACAAAATAAATAACCTGATTGCGATCTAAAGTCGTCTGAGTCTGTCTGGAAGCTTGCGTCGGTGTAAGCCTTTATAATGAGCTCGCTTTCCTGACCTCCATAGACTAGAAACAGGTCCTGAGTTCTTAGTAAGTACTTAAGTATTCTTTTAACAGCTATCCAGTGACTTTCACCCTGGATTAGACTGCAACCTGCTTGTTGCGCTCAATGAGTATGACACATCTGGTCTAGAACATATCATGGCATATATGATAGATCCTATAGCCGAAGCATATGGGATCTTAGTCATGCGTCTTCGTTCCTGCTCACTTGTAGGATACTGTGTCTTACTGAGAGCCATGTCATGTGACAAGGGCAAAAATCCTTTCTTGGATTCTTGCATTCTGAACCGTTTCATGACCTTATCTATGTATGTACTTTGACTCAGACCTATAAACCTTCTAGATCTATTTCTATAGATCCTGATTCTTAGCATGTAGGATGCTTCTCCTAGGTCTTTCATCGAGAAATTCTCTCCCAACCATTTTTTGACGTTCAATATTGTTGGGACGTTATTTCCCATGAGTAATATATCATCTACGTAAAGCACCAGGAATACTACCGTGCTCCCACTGAACTTCATGTAAACACAAGGCTCACCTTCACTTTTGGTAAAAACAAAACTTTTGATGACTTCATCAAAATGAAGGTTCCAATTTCGAGATGCTTGCTTCAATTCATAGATGGATTTCTGAAGCTTGCAAACCTTACCAGAATTCTTAGGATCGACAAAACCTTCGGGTTGCATCATATGCACGCCCTCAGTCAGATTTCCATTTAGGAAAGCTATTTTGACATCCATTTGCCATATTTCGTAGTCATAATATGCTGCTATGGCTAATAGAATTCTGATGGATTTAAGCATAGCTACCAGTGAGAAAGTTTTGTCATAATCAATACCATGAACTTGTTTGAAACCTTTCGCCACAAGCCTTGCTTTGTAGGTTTGTACCTTTCCATCCACGTCAGTCTTCTTCTTGAAGACCCACTTACATCCGATGGTCTTCAAGACTTCGGATGGATCAATCAAGTTCCAAACTTGATTGTCTTGCATGGATTGCATCTCGGCTCTCATGGCCTCTAACCATTTCTTGAGAGTCGGGACTCTTCATAGCATCTTGATAGGACGTGGGTTCATCATCGATGAACATAACATCATCATCATTAGACACGAGAAATCCGTATCTCTTGGGCTCATGACAAATATAACTAGATCTATGTTGACTCTGTTGTGTTCCAAGCTCACTAACTCCTTGAGAGCTTGTTTGTTCCTCCGTCATAGGTTCTGCAACTATAGGTGGGTCTCGAATTTCTTCGAGTTGTACTTTGCTACCACTGCTTCTCATAGAGACAAACTCTCTTTCCAAGAAGGCTCCATTGCGAGCAACGAACAATTTGTTCTCCGATGTGTGGTAAAAGTAATATCCCTTAGTTTCCTTAGGATATCCCACGAATAGGCACTTGTCAGATTTGGGTCCGAGTTTATCAGGAAACTGACGTTTGATATAAGTCTCACATCCCCAAATTTTAAGAAAAGAAAACTTGGGGCCTTTCCCCGTCCACATCTTATATGGCGTCTTTTGAACCACTTTGAATGGAATCCTGTTCAGTATGAATGCGGCAGTCTCAAGAGCGTAACCCTAGAAAGACATTGAAAGACTCGTTTGACTCATCATTGATCGAACCGTATCCAATAAGGTTCGATTCCTCCTTTCGGACACTCCATTCCACTGAGGAGTTCCTGGAGGAGTCAGTTGTGAAACTATTCCACATTCTCTGAGATGATCCTCAAATTCCTGGCTCAGATATTCGCCTCCTCGATCAGATCGATGTGCTTTAATCTTCTTGCCAAGTTGATTTTGTACTTCATTCTTAAATTCTTTGAACACTTCAAAGGATTCAGACTTGTGTTTCATTAGATAGACATAACCATATCTACTGAAGTCGTCCGTGAAAGTTATCGATACCCACCTCTAGCCGGCGTACTCATTGGTCCATATACATCGGTATGTATGAGTTCTAATAAGTCATTGACTCTTTCACCAACATTTGTGAAGGGTTTCTTAGTCATCTTGCCAAGTAAACAAGACTTGCACGTCTCAAATGATTCCAAATCAAATGAGTCTAAAAATCCATGAGAGTGGAGTTTAGAAATGCGTTTCTCATTTATATGGCTTAGGCGACAGTGCCAGAGGTATGTCGTATTTGAGTCATTCGGTTTAAATTGTTTAGTGTTAATGTTATATATGGACTTAAAATTCTCTTTCTTAAGATCTAGCACGTAAAGACCTCTTTCTAATAGAACATTTTTATAGAAAAGATTATCTTTTAAGATAGAACAATTATTATTCTCTATAATAAATTTATAACCATCCAAAACTAGACTAGAAATAGAAATAATATTTCTGCTCATAGCATGTACAAAATAACAATTATTAAGTACTAATACAAATCCACTAGGCAAAGTCAATAAATAAGTTCCTACGGCTAATGCAACAACTTTTGCTCCATTTCCCACACGCAGGTCGACTTCGCCCTTAGCTAATCTTCTCCTCCTTCGTAGTCCCTGCACATCATTACAAATGTGAGTACCACATCCGGTATCCAATACCCAAGATTTAGGAGTAAGTGAATTAGTTTCAATAACAAAAATACCTGAAGCGGTAGTCACACTATCCTTCTTGCTTTCGTCCTGATAGAGTTTGCAGTTTCTCTTCCAATGGCCAACCTTGTTGCAATAGAAGCAAACTTCCTCCTTGTCTTTCTTGATCTTAGGTTTAGGCAACACCTTGGCTTTACCCTTACTCTTGTTCCCGGTCTTCTTACCCTTCTTCTTGTGAACCATTAGGACAACTTTGACAACATTTGTCTTCATGTCCTCCTGTGTGTTCTTAAGCATCCCATGCAACTCGGTGATGGATTTCTCTATCTGATGCATATTATAGTTCATGATGAATTTCTTAAAACTCGGAGGCAACGACCCGAGAATTACGTCAACAGCCAATTCTCTGGGCATAGCTGAACCAAGCCTCTCCAATTGATCAAGATAGCTCTTCATCTTTAGTGCATGAGCACTCACAGATGAACCTTCAGCCATCTTCATGTTAGTCAAAGAGACGGTCGCTTTGTAGCGCCCAACTCTAGCCTACTCTTGGAACATTTCCTTGAGAGTTACGATCATATTGTAAGCACCCATGTCCTCAAGTTGCTTCTGAAGCTCGGAGGTCATGTTCGCTAGAATGAGACAGGCTATCTCCGTGTCGTCCTTAACGTATTTAGCATACGCATCTCGAGCAGCCCTTGTGGCTCCCTGTTCTGGTTCCTCTGGATAAGCTTCTTATATGACATACAGTTTATTGTCTTCCTTGAGAACAATTCTTAGGTTTCTAAACCTGTCAAGGAAGTTAGACCCATTGAGCTTATCCTTCTCAAGGATAGATCGCAAATTCAACCCAGTTGAATTATTATTTGCCATTATTCTACAAGTTAAAATGTAAAGTGCCATTATTATTTATTCATTGGGGTTGTTTTGTTTTTGGTGTTTCTTATATTGTACTCCCACTATTTTTCTTCAAATCAAACACCTTCAGTAGTATTGATTCCGAAACTTCAAATGAATGATGTTTCATAGTGAGTCAAGATCCGTATTTCATTGAGTATTAAGTGCGCTTTGGTGCAACCCTCAATACACAACTATTTAGTTAGGAACACTTCCAATTGTATCATATACAACTATTTCCTTTTATGGAATGAGCATCATATGCCCGGTGTATTATTCCATCTTGTGCCCTGAGCCCAAGTCCGACTTGCTTGGTCAGTTAAGTTTAACCATGTATGATTATCAGTAAAAGAAAGTCCAGCACACTCAGCTTTGGGATGACCCATGCTGGACGCCATTTCCCGCATATCCTCTTTTACAAAGATAATCCTCCTATGCTCAGCTTTGGCATGACCCACATGGAAGACTGTCTAAGTACCAAGGGCTTCAGTGACATGGGGGACACTTTCTTACTTAACATTCTGAAGGATTTTATTTTAGATTTATAAATATAAACATCATAAAAACTAAGTTAAATATGGTATGAGCCTAATTCTCACAAGCGATCATGAGGTTCCTAATTCTGGATCTATCTTTAGATTGCAGAAGTAATCTTCAATGAACCGTTCATTGTGTGCGCGAAGATCCAATGCCATCTTCCGAAGATTGCGCCCAGATCTCTTGCCTTGAAGTCTTGAAATAATATCTATCCTAACAACTATACTATTGCTAGAAAAGGTAATTTACAAATTTGGACAACTCACAGGTTGCCATAATTACAACTTTGGACAACTCACTGGTTGCCATAGATATTAAATAAAATTACAAGCATTCACATACAAGATTACATCACAGAACAATCACAGATCTAAAGCTCATACCATATTTGTATATTTAAATTCCATGTATAACAAAAATTAGGGTTTCTCGCAAAATCAGCATTATTCCGTTGGGAACGGAACTGTTCCGTTCTAAATGGAACTATTCCATTCTCAACGGAAGTACTCCGTTCTCAACGGAAGTACACCGTTCTCAACGGAGATATGCTGGAAATTCGTATTTTCTTTTGTTCTAGTTCCGTTTCCAAAACGGATTATGAAAAACTATTTTTCGAAACTCTAGAAAATCATAATATCCAATATTATATTCTTAGAAACTATTTCCGTGATGTTTTGAAATAATATTTTCAAAACCCTAAAATTTATTATACTAGAATTTACTAAATTTTAAATATGTAATCGATGATTATTTCCTAAACGAACGCTCTGATGCCACTGTTGGGAAATCCATAGCCATGTACGTTACATGCGCAACGGAACCTATGGATTTAACCCGCCCTAGGATCTATGTTAAGTGAATAAAAGTACGAGATTAACCATTAAAATTTATACCTCGGATCTTCCTGATCCGCGAGATGTAGAACAGATGTAGGTTTGAACTATTCTGAGTCGCAACCGTCTCCTCCTTGAAGCTCGGCTCGCGAAGCTCCTTCCTGACGCTCGGCTCGAAGAACTTCTTCTTGAAGCTCGGATTGAAGAACTCCTTCTTGAAACTTGGCTCACGAAACTCTTCCTTGAAGCTCGGCTCGAGAAACTCCTTCTTCTTCAAGGGATGAAGATAGATTGCTCGCTAGTTCTGAAGATAGAGAACCTCTACTCGTATCCACGCGAACTTCAGACTTACAGAATAACGGGAGTTGGCTAGACAAGTCGGGAAATACTTTCCGAATATCTCTCAAAAGTTTCTCTCTCTTTTCTGTGTAGTAGACGGCCTCTAAGGCTTCTAAGTTGTGTGTCGAATAGAGAGACTCTACCCTTCTATTTATACTAGAAAAAGAGGCAAACAATTGCTTAGTTACCATAACTAAAAACCCTAATCTGCGCCTATCCCGTTGCCAACGGAATAGGTATTTCCATAACGAAATACTTGGCATCTAAGGTTATTACAGTTTCCATATATATTCCGTTGGGAAATAACTATTCCGTTGCCAACAGAATGACACTGCTTTGTTCAATCAATTATCCAATAATTCATTAATTCGTTCACCAATTTATACATCATATGTATAACTGTTTTGAGGCATATTCATCCCGTACGAATGGAGTTCATTGTGTGACCGTGTAGGTTCCATTTAACGCTGGCAACGATCTTCTAAAGATTGTAAATCATGAGTAACCTCTAGACTGATGTCATGACTACCCATGTTAAATGAAATGATCAGCGACCATAAACCTATCTGAATAGACATTTGCTTATTCCTTTTGTTCTACGATATACGTCTTGATCACAAGGCACGGTAATATGTCATCATTGAGTTTGATCAAAGTCTCTTTCTTGATCGAGAATTAGACTGAGTAAATACAAAATGATATTAACAACACATGTTAACCCATTTTGAGCATGACCATGTATTTCCTTCAGTCCTAGTTCATCAGGGAGGCCAGAGATATCCCCCTCATGACGAGAGGAACAAATCCCATCTTGGTCACTCACATTCCTCGTTATGATTCAGTGCATACCTAATGACGACCCTAATGATCATGCCATTATGTATGACGTAGGATCATTTAAAGTATTCAGTCTCACATACAGGAATCCATGGTGATCTCTGGTCGTAGGAACAAACACACTTTTCATATGAGAATCACTAATGACATATACCATGGATATTCTCATAGTGTGGTTAGTCCAGTATGTGTTCTCTAACACGTACCTATATTCTAGGCTTGACATCTCTATGTCCGTGGTCAGCAAAACATGATCATCCAGCCTGCGAATATACTAGTGTGGATATGTAGTTTCTTACCTGAAGTATGTCTATCTCTATAAACATCCTACATATCACTAGGGACAGTTTAGAATGTCATTCGTTGGTTCACAGTTCTACTATCAGAATCACGTATTCTGATGACGTGAACCCGAAGTATCATTCTTGGTTGATATAAGATTCACATTCACAACACATACACACACATATAAAAGAAACAACCTTTATTGAATAAATAATAATGTCTTAATACATAATCCATTTTCTAGTACAAATACATTTGGCCTAGGGCACTAATCCTACATTTTTACTATTGGGGGCGGATTCGAGTTGCGACGAGTAATTAACCCTCTTGCTTGAGTGTGGAGATCCAAGGAGATCCAGATCAACCATATAGAGGCCCTAGCTTGTGCTTCTACTTTTTGTTTGTCTTCTTTTAATCTCTTTATACTCATTTTTCCTTGTTATTCACTACTGGACAGATTTCAGTTTTCCTTGTAAAAATGAATAAAATAGACTTGAATCTTGTTTGTTTGAGCATGAGTGAGTAGTTTATAGATAGGATTTGGTGTTTGTGAGATTATGGCATGAAATCTTGTTTTGAAGCCACTCAATTTGATTGTATTGTGATGTTTAGTACTTAATTCTCACTGTTTTGTGTTTTTGATTGAAATATGCTTGGCTGAGTTGTTTTGATTGAATTTGGACATGAAAACCTGTTAATTAAGTGCTTGTTAATCATTAAAATACGTTTCTAAGTTTCTTGTTTGATTAAATTAGGTTTTGGATTGAATTTTTGTGATATTAACTTGAAATGGCTGTTTAGATTTCATTCTTGAGTTTGGTTCATTAATCGAGTAAATTCTTAGCTTAGATATCTCAACCTAGCATCCAAATCTGTAAAATTGTGTTTTGAGTGATTAATGATTGCCTGGACACAAATTACCATTTAAACCCTATTTTTTTCATCAAAAAGTCTTGTTGTTGATTTCAGTTTTTTTTCTTCTTTTTTCTACATTACTTTAGTTTCTGTAAGTAATTTCCTATTAAATTGAGTGTCAAAAAATAAAAATTTATAAAAATTGTTATTGTTTTATATAAATTCACATTTAGTAGATCAAAATCAATCTAAACTTTGTCGAATTCTTGTTTATATTTTGTGAGATATAGTTATTTTAAGTTTGTTATTTCCTGCGGACTAATTTTTTGTTTCAGATTTGTTTGTTCTCTTTGTTGAATTTTTAAAAAATATAAAAAATAAAAAATAAAAATCATAAATGGACCTACCTGAACTGTTTCGAAGCATAAAATTTTATTCTGAATATTAATCCTGCTATTCAAATCTTATATTTTGAGATACAGTACCATTTTGAACTGTTGTTCTATTTGCTGAACTTTCTGAACTGCTGTCTGTATTTTAAGGAATTCTCTTAATATGTTTGGTGAAATATTTTGAAAACTTTACAGCAGTGTCTTATTGTATAATTGAATTACTGTACTAATTTGGTGATTTTTAGAGTTACGGTGTTTTTTCTCTAATTTTCTGAATTTGACTCTTACATTGTGTGAAATTAAAAAAGTTGCTGGAATAAACTGAAGTTTTCTGGTAATTTTTGAATAAACCCTCAATACCAATAAGAAACCACTGAGAAGATCTCTCTTCATAGTTTTTGTAGACATATAATTTGCTGAATTTGAAGTTGGGTTGTCCTAGTTTTAAGTTAAACTACAAAGTGTGTCAAATCTGAAAATATGAAAAAATTTGAATTAGGGTTTCTAATTCATGAAATTTTACAAATAAGACCCTAAAAAAGTTGATAATTGATTGTGAATATGTTTAACTTAGCCATTTTCCCTGTGGATCGACCCCTAGTTCAAATACCACGTATACACTTATTAAATTGAATTAGGGTAAAACAATTATTTTTGTTAATTTTGGGAATTCGAAAACGACGCGTTTTCTCGTAAATTACACAACCACCACAGGAATTCCACATCTATTAGTTTAGGGTAGGCTCCGACGGTGAGGCTCCGCCTCCCCATAGTCGCGAGTTAGTTAGAAGAAGGTCTATTCCCAGGTAGAAAGGGGCACAACTCAGCACAAGAAGTCCGACTACGTCTAGAAAAGGTTGTAATCTTATTCTCTATTTTGACGATGTATCTAGATTTCTTATTATCATTGATTATGCTAATTTGCTGTAACTAAACCCTTCTTGGGGCGCGATGTTAGTAACCTAGTAATATTTGATTTAGTTATCATGCTCTATCTTGTTTGTTGTTATTCTTTGCTTGATCTTGTTTGTGTATTTTAATTCTTACCTTGAGTGCGTAGGCCGCATAGTTTTAGGTACTTAGGCAAGTAACTGAAGTACCGAGAGTAGAAGCCAAAAGACGGATCCGTGAGCAATACTTAGACCAATGAGACATGATAGTAGCTAGGATGTTTGAGGGGAGAAAAGAACGCCATAGAGGCCAAATGGTTCGCACCTTGTTCGGGCAATTACCTAGGAGTGCGGACACTACGACAGCCTGTTTCGCGATGCAAGGTTGGATCCCCCTCACAAGTAGAGACCAACAACAAGTTGAACCATATAACGGACTTGCGACTCTGAGGACAAGTGACAGTGGCCTCCGCCCAGAAGATAAGGTCATAGCCTTCTGTGTCATGACAAGTAAGCACGGTGGTTTGTGAGGAGACAACAAACCGATCTGGAAGACCTACGTGAAACCATCGAGCCCTGGAACCCTTCTTGCCATACCACTTCATCTTGCGCACATGGTGACAGCACGTCCGTGGACCAGGATTAATTTTTGTTTTCTTCCCTTACTTTTTCTATACAACCAACCAACCAACTTAATAGATTCGGTTAGGATTACTCAACAAAACCTAGTCAGGTACTCCACCTTTGGCCTCCCCGTGGATCGACACCCCAGCTTACTACAACCAAGTTCGTGAGGGCGACCAAGTGAGTAAACTGAAGTCTACAAATATTGAATTGGGATGTGACTTTTATCTATATACACACCCGTCAACCGGGGAGGCATGGATATTGAGAATCTAGCTTTTTGGTAGTGAGACCAAACCATTTTTTCTTTTCTTTTTAAACTTGGATCTTTCTTTTGTTATCGCAAGGAGTGAAAACCTATGACACGAAGAGAAATATCCACCTACCATATCACTTGTCACACGGAGACAAACCACATACTCAAGGAACTCACCCGCAGGCACGGTACAATAGACGATGTCAGGAGACAACACATCGAACGATTCAATGGAAGGAAGGTCAAACACTAAGCCAGAAGCAGACTATACAGGTTCACAAAATCCACCTAACCCATATATTAATCCACCAAACCCCAACCCGGACGCTCAACTAAATCATCCACGACAATCAACCCGAAGGACACTGCGCGACTATGCTTTACCAGGCGCGATCCTTCCACAATCGGGTATCCTGGCACCGACCATAGAAGCTAACACGTTCGTGCTTAGACTAGCACTTGTCAAACTCGTTCAATAGAACCAGTTTGGAGGTTTACCGTCCGAAGATCTGTATCTGCATCTTTTAACTATCCAGGAGTATTTCTTTACCCTGAAGCTAGATGGGGTTAGCCAAGACGCAATCCAACTATGACTGTTCCCATTTCTCTGAGAGACAAGGTGAGAGCATGACTACATTTCCTACCTGTAGGCTCTATCCACACTTGAGACCAACTAGCCAAGATGTTTCTCACTCGTTACTTTCCACAGAGCAAGACTATGCGCCTACGTAGTCAAATCATGAGTTTTGTTTAGAAACCAACGGAGTCACTCTACGAAGCATGGGAATGCTACATGTACATGTTGAGGGCTTGCCCACACCACGGGCTAGAGTAGTGGCTCATTATCTGTACTTTCTACTATGGTCTAAATGACAAGTTAAGAAAAAAGAGTGGACACGACAACAGGACGACAACTCATGATAAAAACCCGCGATGAAGCTTTCTCGCTAATCAACGACATGTCAATAAACTATCATAGTTTGAATGAAAGACAACCGAAGACACGAGGGATATATGTAGTAGATAGCGCGACGATGCTGGAGGCGAAATTAGATGTGTTGAACAAGAAGATAGACAGTTTCGGGTAGGAAAAAGGAGCACGACCTTCTTCAGTTAATCGGGTAAACAGTTCCAATTTTATATCTGTAGTATGTGGTCAGTCGGGTCATGATGGTAACAACTGCTTATTATTACAAGATGAGCCGGAACAAGTAAACACCATTAACAACCTATACACACCAACATACGATTAATAATTCCAGGAACCAAAACATGTGTCATAATCAACAAGTCGGTCAGCCTAAAAATATCAGACAATATCAAGGGTAAAACAATCAAAGATCGGGACTTTACTCTATGCTAATAAATTTTATGGCAGAAAAAAATAATGTTACCATACTTCTGGCCCAAGGCCAAGAATTGGATAATCAATTTTAGAAGTTAGCAAGCCGTGTGGACTCGCGGGCCTCACAATTTAAGGTGTTGGAGACGAAAATGACACAACAGGCAAGTAGTTCATTCTTGCAGGAGGGGGAGTTCCGCAGTAAAATTGAGAACCAACGCGAGCGACTGCATGATATGATGAATTGAGGAATGAACGCGACTACCGATGACCAATGATGGTGGTGATCGACGACTACGGGCTTCCACATCCTGCAGTCTTTGATGTAAAGATGATGCATGCCGACCAGATGAATATATGGAGCAACATCGACGCGTATGAGGTTTCACCTTACCTTTAAACCATGCTTTCTTACATGAGGGAAGTACATGCCGACCGCATAGGTCCATGGCGCACGCTCTATGCGTATAATATTCCACCTTGTCTCTAGTTCGTGATTTCTCAAGCAAGGATGGTACTTGCTGACTGCATAGTCGATGAGTACAGACTCCCTCCTTGTCTTCACCTGCGATCTTTAACCCAGGGAGGGAACGAGCCGAACCGACACAAGAAGGGTACAATCGCGATGAATGGAGAGACTAAAATGACGCACCCAACCACACTCACGAGACTCTCAACTTTACCCAAATTCGAGACTTCTCTTTCGACCAAAACTTTGATGACTACGACATCACTTACAACCGACATTGTAATTTATTACAAAGTTCTACAACCCAAACTATTGGGCTCTGTGACAAAGATGATTGTGAAGAAGTGGTGTCAGAAGAAGACGAGGAAGAAGAGTTGCGACCTACATTCCATGTATTACATCGAAAAAAGATTTTTTTGGTTTTGTGAAAAACAATAACAAGGAGGTTTTAACGCGTAATTTTGTTCTTTCCATCTATTAGACTTCAATTTTTGTGGTTTTGTTAAAACAAAAAAGATTACGTTTTTCCATGTATTATACATCAATTCGATTTTTGTGGTTTTGGGAAAATCTATAACAACGGTGTTTTTCCATGCGCTTGGCTTCATTTTTTGTTGTTTTGTAACGTAAATACGAATATTAATTTTTCCCATATGTTGGACTTCATTTTTTGTGGTCTTGTGAAAACAACGAAAGATTGCTTTTTTTCCAAGTTTTACATGAAAAAAAGACTTTTTGATTTTGTGAAAATAAATAGCAAGGAGTTCTTTCCATGTATTAGAATTTATTTTTTGTTGTTTTTCCAAAAACAAAACAAATTATGTTCTTTCCATGTATTAGACTTCAATTTTTGTGGTTTTGTGAAAACAAAAAAAATTGCTTTTTTTCCATGTATTATAGTTCAATTCGATTTTTGTGGTTTTGTGAAAATCTATAACAACGGAGTTTTTCCATGCGTTAGACTTCATTTTTTGTTGTTTTGTAAAAGAAATATGAATAATATTTTTTTCCATATGTTGGACTTCATTTTTTGTGGTTTTATGAAAACAACATTTTTCAAAAAACATAACAAATTATGTTTTTCTTCCATGTTTCTTAGACTTCCATTGTTGAGCTTTTGAGAAAACAACAAAAGATTATTTTTTTCCTCGTATTATACTTCAATTCGATTTTTGTGGTTTTGTGAATATCTATAACAAGGGAGTTTTATTGTCCATTAGACTTCATTTTTTGTTGTTTTGTATAATAAATACGATAGACTTTATTTTTTGTGGTTTTGTGAAAACAACAAAAGATTGCTTTTTTTTTCCATTTTAGTTAGAAAAAAGATTTTTTTTATTTTGTCAAAATATATAACAAGGAGTTCTTTCCATGCATTAAAATTTATTTTTTTTTGTTTTCCAAAAAACAAAATAAATTATGTTATTTCCATGTATTAGACTTCAATTTTTGTGCTTTTGTGAAAATAAAAAAGATTGCTTTTTTCCATGTATTATACTTTAATTCGATTTTTGTGGTTTTCTGAAAATCTATAACAATGGAATTTTTCCATGCATTAGACTTCATTTTTTGTTGTTTTGTAAAATATATACGAATAATATTTTTTTCCATATGTTGGACTTCATTTTTTTTTGTTTTGTGAAAACAACAAAAGATTGCTTTTTTCCATGTATTAAATCGAAAAAAGATTTTTTTTGGTTTTGTGAAGAACAATAACAAGGAGCTTTTACCGTGTATTGGAATTTATTTTTTCTTCTTTTCAAAAAAATAAAACAAATTATATTTTTTTTGCATGTTTTAGACTTCCCTTTTTAAGGTTTTGAGAAAACAATAAAAGATTATTTTCTTCCTTGTATTATAATTCAATTCAATTTTCGTGATTTTGTGAAAATCTATAACAAGGGTGTTTTAACGTGCATTAGACTTCATGTTTTGTTGTTTTGTAAAATAAATACGAATAATTATTTTTCCATATTTTGGACTTCATTTTTTGTGATTTTGTGAAAACAACAAAAGATTGCTTTTTTTTCCCAAGTTTTACATCGAAATTTTTTTTTTATTTTTATTTTGTGAAGATAAATAACAAGGAGTTCTTTTGATGTATTAAAATTTATTTTTTGTTGTTTTCCAAAAAACAAAATAAATTATGTTCTTTCCATGTATTAGACTTCAATTTTTGTGGTTTTGTGAAAACAAAAAAAAATTGCTTTTTCCATGTATTATACTCCAATTCGATTTTTGTGGTTATGTGAAAATCTAGAACAACGTCGTTTTTCAATGCGATAGACTTCATTTTTTGTTGTATTGTAAAATAAATCCAAATAATGTCTTTTTCATATGTTGGATTTCATTTTTTGTGGTTTTGTAAAAACAACAAAAGATTACTTTTTTTCCACGTATTACATCGATAAAAGATTTTTGGTTTTGTGAAAAATAATAAGAAGGAGGTTTTATCATGTATTGGAATTTATTTTTTGTTGTTTTCCAAAAAACAAAACAAATTATGTATTTTGTCCATGTTTTAGACTTCCATTTTTGTGGTTTTGAGAAAACAACAAAAGATTATTTTTTTCCATGTATTATACTTCAATTCGATTTTTGTGATTTTGTGAAAATCTATAACAATTGAGTTTTTCCATGCATTGCACTTCATTTTTTGTTGTTTTATTAAAATAAATATGAATGATGTCTTTTCCATATGTTGGACTTCATTTTTTTTGGTTTTGTGAAAACAACAAAAGATTACTTTTTTTCCTTGTATTACATCGAAAAAATATTTTTTTGGTTTTGTGAAAAATAATAAAAAGGAGGTTTTACCATGTATTGGAATTTATTTTTTGTTGTTTTCCAAAAAATAAAACAAATTATGTATTTTTTTCCATGTTTTAGACTTTCACTTTTGTGGTTTTGAGAAAACAACAAAAGATTATTTTTTCCGTGTATTATACTTTAATTCGATTTTTGTGATTTTGTGAAAATCAATAACAACTGAGTTTTTCCATGCATTAGAATTCATTTTTTTGTTATTTTGTGAAAATAAATACGAATGATGTCTTTTCCACATGTTGGACTTCATTTTTTGTGGTTTGTGTAAACAACAAAAAATTGCTTTTTTTTCCATGTATTACATCGAAAAAAGATTTTTTTGGTTTTGTGAATATCAATAACAAGGAGTTTTCCCCATGTATTTGAATATATTTTTTGTTATTTTCCAAAAAAAAAAAAAAAATGAATCATATTTTTTCCATGTATTCCTAGATTTTAATTTTTGTGATTTTTCTGAAAACAACAAAAGATTGCTTTTTCGAACCAATTCGTTTTGAACAAAATTTGACCGTTAAAGTTGGAATATCTTGAACGGTTACTAGTACGACTTCAAACTCAAATATCTCTCTCATTTCTTCATCATGTTTGGTGTTCTTGGTATTGATGGAAATAAGAAGGACAGAAGAAGAGAATGGAATTAGTTTTACATGAAAAGGAGGTCTGTGGAGTGAGTTATGGACTTGAGAAGTTTTAGCTCGAATTGAGTTATTTCTGCAAAAACAGAATTCAATTTCATTGAACACTTATTTCAAACTCGATTATCTCACTCAATTTTTCATCAATTTTTGAGTTCTGTATATGGTTGGAAAGAGGGGAGTAAGGAGAAGAGAATGGCATTGGAATTATAGTAAATGGAGATACGTGCTGAAAATGGTGAGCTCGAGAAAACTACAGCTCGAAATTAGTGATTTTTGGGCTGAACAGTATGTTTTGGCCTTTTTTGGCGAATGCTGACGTTTATGGCTCCAGTGGATCATACAAGTAGATTGGGCTCATCGAGATGAGTCGTTTGACACTAAGCATGTCCAATTCTAAGAATTTCGAATTTTCGCAATTTTTCGAGCGGGATTTGACTGGCTGTTGACTTTGACCAGTTTTGACTTGGGTTGACTTGGTTGTAAAAGCTTGTCGAATTGTCGTAAATGTTTGGGTGAATGTTTGTAGGGTTTTTTGAGGATTTTGTTTAGCCAGCTTTGGCCCATCATTTGCGTTTTGGTCAAATTCTTCATTTTATGACATTTCGCCTGTAAAATCACACAAAAACGTATTAAGATGTTTCAAATAATGTTTTATGAATTATGAACATTTTTCATACATTTTATTTAAATTATGATTGAATTTGAGATGATAAAAATCATAAAAATATGTATAAAAATACACATTACAAATTCCACCACACTTAAACCAAGCTTGCTCTCAAGCGTAAATTAAAATCAAGTTGTAGGGTTTTTAAAATCAGTTTAAAGCGTTTTGAAAAGAGATTTAGTTATTGTCATGAATGTTATATACTAATATTTGAGTATTATAATAATACATGTGGGTCGATGGATATCCATTAATAATTTCAAATTCAAATTTATTTAAAATGCCCCAATCCTTCAAATACGAACCTTTTTCCAAAAAGCAATGCCCTAATTTTGTTTTTAATACTTTCTCCCCCTAAATTTAAAATGGTGAATTCATACAAATTACCCCAAAAGTTTCAACTAACTCAACTTTCTCTTTTATAAATAAGTAAAAATTGGTATGCTATCCACTCAAGTTATCAAAAGACAAGCTGTGCTTTGCACGTACAAAAAATCCTTCATTTTCTATTGCGGATATGTAAAATTTTTCTTTTTCAAGGGTTTAAAATTAATTTTTCACATTTTTAATTTCTTTTTGTGAAGGGATAACAGGTTACAATTTCGGTCACTTGCTTTTAGTGCGAAAATTAGAGATGGACATCTGAGTCATTAGCTATGCCATGAAAGATAGGTTGAGTTAGAAAATTTTTGCGAAATGAATGGTATTAAAAGTAAGGTTTGATTTCTGAAAAGTTTTAATCACAGTATTAATTTATAGAAAACGATTTATACTTTCATTATCGGGGCAAGTGAATTTATGAATTTTCGAAATGCTTAATGAATTTTAAATGAATATTGTAAATGGAAATGAGGTGGAATGTGGCACTCACGACAAAAGTTAAATCCTTTTGAAAATTTTCAAATATTTTCATCATTTTCCAAAACCCCAAGTATTTTTCAAATATTTGCTTGAAGGGCTTAGTTTTAAAATAATTTCCATTTCAAAACCTTTTATTAAAAATGTCCTGCTTTTCTTTAAAACACACAAACTTTTATGTACAAAAACAAACAAAAATGAAAGAAAAACAAGTAAAAAGTTAAATTTTTTATTGTATTTATGAGTTTTTTTTTATTTTTTTTGAATTTTTATGAATTTTCACATTTTTACAACAAAACAAAATTTGGTTTTGCACAAAACCACCCCACCACACTTAGACCTTTGTTTGTCCTCAAACAAAAAGTTCAAAAATGAGAGAAATGTGGAAATTGGAAAAATTGAAAAATTATTGGGGTTTTGTACAAAATCTCGCCCACCACACTTAAAATTTTGCGTAGAAAAAGTTCAAGTGTAAAGAGAAGTTTTGTAAAGAGAAGAAAAATAAAATAAAGAAACAAAAAATACGACTTGACACGACGAGTTGCCTCTCGCCAAGCGGCCTTGTTTTACGTCTTGAGCTCGACGCCTCTTGTGTTAGCCTTGCTTGAAAGGATCATACATATGAGTAAATCCTTGTAAGAGCTCACATGGTGGAAATAGGATCCTCTGATCTTTTGTTTGCTCTTTCTTGGTTTCGCAAAGAAGTAAGAAGTGTGATTTTGTGGCTTTTGGATGGGGTTTGGTTTCGAATTCGGTTGAGAGGGGCAATTCAATGCCCAAATTTATCCCTTGTTGAGGTGGAAGGTCAACGAAAATTACACTGCTTGTTTTGAGTTGGGTATAGTGTATAGTTTGGCAAGAGATAGGATGTGGGAAATTTGGTGGAGTTGACTCGTGGTTAATTCGGGTGCTTGACTCAATGTATGTTTTAACCATTGAATCATGGTTTGACTCATAATCATCCCCAACACACAGTTCCTCAAATTCGAAATTTGGGTTAATGGCACTTGACTCATTGCAAGATCCACTCCTTGAGTCATGGTTTGACTCACATTCCACTTCATACCAAAATTCCGCAAAGTTGAAACTAGGGTTGATTGCACTCGACAATTCATGAGATTCAATCCCCTCTTCATGGTCTGACTCACTCTCACCATCACACAAATACTCTTCCAATATAATGCTAGGGTTCTCTTCTTCCACAACTTCTTCAAACATTTCCTTGTCTTCGTCATCACTTTTGGATTCCTCAACTCTTGATTCCTCAAATTTGAAAATCGCATTTGTAGTGCTCGACTCGTCACTAGATTCCATACCCTCTTCTTTGTCTAACTCACTTTCACCGTCACACCCATACTCTTCAAATTCAAAACTAGGGTTCTCTAGTTCCACAACTTCTTCCCCTTCAAACATTATCACATTTCTTGAACTTTCTTCCACCCCCAATTCTCTATTCTCGTGTTACACCCAATAACACTCGTCATGATGGCTAGCTTCATTGTAACAAGATTGGAGAGAGGGTTCTTGTGTCATGGGATCCTCAGTTTGTAATTGAGAAGTGGTGCAGGCTTGTTTGATATCGTCGACAAATCCACCGAGCGTGTTGGACATTTTGTTAAACTCATGCTGCATGGCATTCATCATTTGGAACAATTGATCATATGAAGAGGTTTGTGGTTGTTGATATTCATGATTTCGAGGATAGTGCTCGTTTGGGTAAAAGTAAGATTCCGAAAAACAAAACAAATTATGTTTTTTTTTTCCACGTATTAGACTTCAATTTTTGTGGTTTTGTGAAAACAAAAAAATATTGTATTTTTCCATGTATCATACTTCAATTAAATTTTTGTGGTTTTGTGAAAATCTATAACAACGGAGTTTTTCCATGCGTTAGACATCATTTTCTATTGTTTTATGAAAATAAATACGATTGACTTTTTTTCCATATGTTGGACTTCATTTTTGTGATTTTGTGAAAACAATAAAAGATTGCTTTTTTTTCCTTGTATTACAATGAAAAAAGATTTTTTTGGTTTTGTGAAAATCAATAACAAGGAGTTTTTCCATGTCATAGAATTTATTTTTTGTTATTTTCCAAAAAAGACAAAACAAATTATATTTTTTCCATGTATTATTAGACAAAACAAAAGATTGGTTTTTTCCATGTATTATAACTTCAATTTGATTTTTGTGGTTTTGTGAAAATCTATAACAACAGAGTTTTTACGTGCATTAGACTTCATTTTTGGGTGTTTTATAAAATAAATACGAATACTATTTTTTCCATATGCTGGACTTCATTTTTTGGGGTTTTGTGAAAACAACAAAAGATTGCTTTTTTTCCATGTCTTACATCGAAAAAAAGGGGGTTTTAACGTGTATTGGAATTTTTTTTTTGTTTTCCGAAAAATAAAACAAATTATGTTTTTTATCCATGAATTAGACTTCAATTTTTGTGGTTTTGCGAAAACAACAAAAGATTATTTTTATCCATGTATCATACTTCAATTAAATTTTTGTGGTTTTGTGATAATCTATAACAATGAAGTTTTTTAATGCATTAGACTTCAATTTTTGTTGTTTTACGAAAATTAATACGAGTAATATTTTTTTCTATATGTTCGACTTTATTTTTTGTGGTTTTGTGAAAACAACAAAAGATTGCTTTTTTTCTATGTATTACATCGAAAAAAGGATTTTTTTGGTTTTGTGAAAAACAATAACAAGGAGGTTTTACCATGTATTGGAATTTATTTTTTGTTGTTTTCCGAAAAAGAAAACAAATTATGTTTTCTTCCATATATTGGACTTGAATTTTTGTGGTTTCGAGAAAACAACAAAATATTATTTTTTTTCATGTATTTTAGATCAACTAAATTTTTGTGGTTTTATGAATATCCATAACAACGGAGTTCATCCATGCGTTAGACTTCATTTTTTTTGTTGTTTTTTCATCTGTTTGACTTCATTTTTTGTGGTTTTGGGAAAACAATAAAAGATTGCTTTTTTTTCCTTGTATTACAATGAAAAAAGATTTTTTTGCTTTTTATGAAATTCAATTACAAGGAGTTTCTCCACGTATTAGAATTTGTTTTTTGTTATTTTCCAAAAAAACAAAACAAATTATATTTTTTCGATGTATTATTAGACTTTAATTTTTGTGTTTTTGTATAAACAACAAAATATTGCTTTTTTCCATTTTTGTGATTTTCTGAAAATCTATAGCAACAGAGTTTTTACGTGCATTAGACTTCATTTTTTGTTGTTTTGTAAAATAAATAGGAATAATATTTTTTCCATATGCTGGACTTCATTTTTTGTGGTTTTGTGAAAACAATGAAAGCTTCCTTTTTTTTTCCATGTATTACATCGAAAAAAGATTTCTATAGTTTTGTGAAAATCAATAACAAAGAGGTTTTACAATATATCGGTATGTATTTTTTGTTGTTTTCCGAAAAACATAACAAATTATGTTTTTTTTTCCATATATTGGACTTCAATTTTTGTGGTTTTGTGAAAACAACAAAATATTATTTTTTTTCCATGTATCACACTTCAATTAAATTTTTGTGGTTCTGTTAAAGTCTATAACAACAGAGTTTTTCCATGTGTTAGACTTCATTTTTTGTTGTTTTATGGAAATAAATATGATTAACATTTTTTCCATATGTTGGACTTTATTTTTTGTGGTCTTGTGAAAACAATAAAAGATTGCTTTTTTTTCCTTGTATTACAATGAAAAAATATTTTTTTGGTTTTGTGAAAATCAATAACACGGACTTTTTCCATGTATTAGAATTTATTTTTTGTTATTTTCCGAAAAAGACAAAACAAATTATATTTTTTCCATGTATTATTAGGCTTTAATTTTTGTGGTTTTCTGAAAACAACAAAAGATTGCTTTTTTCCATGTATTATAACTTCAATTTGATTTTTGTTGTTTTGTGCAAATCTATAACAACGGAGTTTTTACGTGCATTAGACTTTATTTTTGGTTGTTTTATAAAATAAATACGAATAATATTTTTTTCATATGCTGGACTTCAATTTTTGTGGTTTTGTGAAAACAACAAAAGATTACTTTTTTTCCATGTATTACATCGAAAACAGATTTTTTTGGTTTTGTGAAAAATAATAACAAGGAGGTTTTAACATGTGTTGAAATTTATTTTTTGTTATTTTCCGAAAAATAAAATAAATTATATTTTTTCCATGTATTAGACTTCAATTTTTGTGATTTTATGAAAACAACAAAAGATTCTTTTTATCCATGTATCATAGTTCAATTAAATTTTTTTGGTTTTGTGAAAATCTATGATAACGGAGTTCTTGCATGTATTAAATGTCATTTTTTATTGTTTTTTGAAAATAAACACGATTAACGTTTTTTTCATATGTTAGACTTCATTTTTTATGGCTTTGTGAAAACAACAAAAGATTGTTTTTTTGTTCCTTGTATTACATTGAAAAAAGATTTTTTTGGTTTTGTGAAAATCAATAACAAGGAGTTTATCCATGTATTAGAATTTATTTTTTGTTATTTTCCAAAAAAGACAAAACAAATTATATTTTTTCCATGTATTATTAGACTTTAATTTTGTGGTTTTGTGAAAACAACAAAATATTGCTTTTTTCCATGTAATATAACTTCCATTCGAATTTTGTGATTTTGTGAAAATCTATAACAATGGAGTTTTTACGTCCATTAGACTTCCGTTTTGGTTGTTTTATAAAATAGATACGAATAATATTTTTTTCATATGTTGGTCTTCATTTTTTGTGTTTTGTAAAAAAAACAAAAAATTGTTTTTTATCCATGTATTACATCGAAAAAGGATTTTTTTGGAATTTATTTTTTATTGTTTTCCGAAAAACAAAGCAAATTATGTTTTTTTTCCATATATTAGACTTCAATTTTTGTGGTTTTCTGAAAACAACAAAAGATTATTTTTTTCCATTTATTATACTTCAATTAAATTTTTTTGGTTTTGTAAAAATCTATAACAACGGAGTTTATCCATGCATTAGACTTCAATTTTTGTTGTTTTATAAAAATAAATACGAATAACGTTTTTTCCATATGTTGGGCTTCATTTTTTGTGGTTTTATGAAAACAATAAATGATAGCTGTTTTTTCCTGGTATTACAATGAAAAAAGATTTTTTTGGTTTTGTGAAAATCAATAACATGATGTTTTTCCATGTATGAGAATTAATTTTTTGTTATTTTCAAAAGAAGATAAAACAAATAATTTTTTTCCATGTATTATTAGACTTTAATTTTTGTGGTTTGTGAAAACAACAAAAAATTAATTTTTCCATGTATTATAACTTCAATTCAATTTTTGTAGTTTTGTGAAAATCTATAACAATGGAGTTTTTACATGCATTATACTTCATTTTTGGTTGTTTTATAAAATAAATACGAATAATATTTTTTCCGTATGCTGGACTTTATTTTTGGTGGTTTTATGAAAATAACAAAAGATTGCTTTTTTTGGTTTTGTGAAAAACAATACCCAGGAGGTTTTAACGTGTATTGGAATTTATTTTTTGTTGTTTTCCGAAAAATAAAAAGAATTTTGTTTTTTTTCCATGTATTAGGCTTCAATTTTTGTGGTTTTGTGAAAACAACAGAAGATTGTTTTTATCCATGTATCATACTTCAATTAAATTTTTGTGGTTTTGTTAAAATTTATAACAACGGAGTTTTTCCGTGTATTAGAAATTATATTTTGTTATTTTCCAAGAAAGACAGAAGAAATTATATTTTTTTCATGTATTATTAGACTTTCATTTTTGTCGTTTTGTGAAAACAACAAATGATTGCTTTTTTCCACGTATTATAACTTCAATTCAATTTTTGTGGTTTGTGAAATTTTTTTACAACAGAGTTTTTACGTGCATTAGACTTCATTTTTGGTTGTTTTATAAAATAAATAAGAATAATTTTTTTTCCATATGCTGGACAGTATTTTTTGAGATTTTGTGAAAACAACAAAAGATTGCTTTTTTTCCATGTAATACATCAAAAAAAGATTTTTTTGGTTTTGTAAAAAACAATAACGAGGAGGTTTTAACATGTATCGGATATTATTTTTTGTTGTTTTCCGAAAAACAAAACAAATTATGTTTTTTTCCATGTATTGGACTTCAATTTTTGGGGTTTTGTGAAAACAACAAAATATTATTTTTTTTCCATGTATCATTCAATTAAATTTCTGTGGTTTTTTGAAAATCTATAACAACGGAGTTTTTCCGTGCGTTAGACATAATTTTTTGTTATTTTATGGAAATAAATACGATTAACGCTTTTTTGCATATGTTCGACTTTATTTTTTGTGGTTTTGTGAAGGAAATAAAAGATTTTTTTTCCTTGTATTATAATGAAAACAGATTTTTTTGGTTTCGTGGAAATCAATAACAAGGACTTTTTCCAAGTATTAGAATTTATTATTTTTTTATTTTCAAAAAAAGACAAAAAAAATTATTTTTTTTCCATGTTTTATTAGATTTTAATTTTTGCGATTTTGTGAAAACAACGAAAGATTACTTATTTCCATGTATTATAACTTCAATTTGATTTTTGTGGTTTTGTGAAAATTTATAACAATTGAGTTTTTATCGTGCATTATACTTCATTTTTGGTTCTTTTATAAAAAAATACGAATAATGTTTTTTTCCATATGCTGGACTTCATTTTTTGTGATTTTGTGACAGCAACAAAAGATTGCTTTTTTTCCATGTATTACATCGAAAAAGATTTTTTTGCGTTTGTGAAAAACAATAACAAGGAGGTTTTAACGTTGATTGGAATTTATTTTTGGTTGTTTTTCGAAAAATAAAACAAATTATATTTTTTTTTCAATGAATTAGACTTCAATTTTTGTGGTTTTGTGAAAGCAACAAAAGATTGTTTTTATCCATGTATACTACTTCAATTAAATTTTTGTGGTTTTACGAAAATCTATAACACCGGATTTTTTTAATGAATTAGACTTCAATTTTTGTTATTTTATGAAAATTAATACGAATAATATTTTTTCCATATGTTCGACTTTATTTTTTGTGGTTTTGTGAAAACAAGAAAAGATTGCTTTTTATCCGTGTATTACATTGAAAAAGGATTTTTTTGGTTTTGTGAAAAATAATAACAAGGAGGTTTTACCATGTATTGGAATTTATTTTTTGTTATTTTCCGAAAAATAAAACAAATTATGTTTTTTTTGCATGTATTAGTCTTTAATTTTTGTGGTTTTGTGAAAACAACAAAATATTGTTCTTTTTCCATGTTTTATACTTCAATTAAATTTTTGGGGTTTTGTGGAAATCTATAACATTGGAGTTTATCCATGCGTTAGACTTTATGTTTTGTTGTTTTGTAACAACACAGTTTTCTTGTGCATTAGACTTTATTTTTGGTTGTTTTATAACATAAATACGAATAATATTTTTTCCTTATGCTGGACTTGCTTGTTTGTGATTTTGTGAAAATAACAAAAGATTGCTTTTTTTTCCCTGTATTATATCAAAAAAAGATTTTTTTGGTTTCGTAAAAAATAATAACAAGGAGGTTTTAACATGTATCGTAATTTATTTTTTGTTGTTTTCCGAAAAACAAAACAAATTATGTTTTTTTTTTCTATGTATCAAACTTCAATTTTGTGGTTTTGTGAAAACAAAAAGAGATTGTTTTTATCCATGTATACATTCAATTAAATTTTTGTGGTTTAGTGAAAATCGATAACAACGGAGTTTTTTAATGCATTAGACTTCAATTTTTGTTGTTTTATGAAAATTAATACAAATAATGTTTTTTTCCATATGTTGGACATTAGTTTTTGTGGTTTTATGAAAACAAGAAAAGATTGCTTTTTTTTCCATGTATTACATCGAAAAATGATTTTTTTTGGTTTTTTTGAAAACAATTACCAGGAGGTTTTACCATGTATTGGAATTTATTTTTTGTTGTTTTCCGAAAAAGAAAATAAATTATATTTTTTATTCCAAATATTGGACTTCAATTTTTGGGTTTTTGAGAAAACAACCAAAATAGTGTTTTTTCCCATGTATTTTACATCAATTAAATTTTTGTGGTTTTGTGAAAATCTATAACACCGGAGTTTATCCATGCGTGAGACTTTATTTTTTGTTGTTTTATGAAAATAAATACAAATAACGTTTTTTCCATATGTTGGACTTCAATTTTTGTGATTTTATGAAAACAGTAAGAGATTGCTTTTTTTTCTTTGTATTACAATGAAAAAAGTTTTTTTGGTTTTGTGAAAATCAATTAAATGGAGATTTTGCATGTATGAGAATTCATTTGTTGTTATTTTCCAAAAAAGATAGAACAAATTATATTGTTTTGATGTATTATTAGACTTTAATTTTTGTGGTTTTGTGAGAACAACAAAAGATTGCTTTGTTCCATGTATTATAACTTCAATTCGATTTTTGTGGTTTTATGAAAATCTATAACAACGGAATTATTACGTGCATTAGATTTCAATTTTTGTTGTTTTATGAAAATTAATACGAATAATGTTTTTTCCATATGTTCGACTTTATTTTTTGTGGTTTTGTGAAAATAAGAAAATATTGATTTTTTTCCAAGTCTTAATTCGAAAAAGGATTTTTTTTGTTTTGTGAAAAACAATAACAAGGAGGTTTTACCATGTATTGGAATTTATTTTTTTTTGTTTTCCGAAAAACAAAACAAATTATGATTTTTTTCATGTATTAGACTACAATTTTTGTGGTTTTGTGAAAACAAAAAAATATTGTTTTTTTCCATGTATGATACTTCAACTAAATTTTTGTGGTTTTGTGAAAATCTAAAACATCGGAGTTTATCCATGCGTTTGACATCATTTTTTCTTGTTTTATGAAAATAAATACGAATAATATTTTTTTCATATGTTGGACTTCATTTTTTCTGGTTTTGTGAAAAGAATAAGAGATTTCTTTTTTCTTTCCTTGTATTACAATGAAAAAAGATTTTTTTTGGTTTTGTGAAAATCAATTAAAAGGAGTTTTTCCTTGTATTAGAATTTATTTTTTGTTATTTTCCATAAAAGACAAAATGAATTATATTTTTTCGATGTATTATTAGACTTTAATTTTTGTGGTTTTGTGAAAACAACAAAAGATTGCTTTTTTTCCATGTAATATAAATTCAATTCGATTCTTGTGGTTTTATGAAAATCTATAAAAACGGAATTATTAAGTTCATTAGACTTGAATTTTTGTTGTTATATGAAAATTAATACGAATAATGTTTTTTCCATATGTTGGATTTCATTTTTTGTGGTTTTGTGAAAACAAGAAAATATTACTTTTTTTCATTGTATTACATCGAAAAAGGATTTTTTTGTTTTGTGAAAAACAATAACAAGGAGGTTCTACCATGTATTGAAATTTATTTTTTGTTGTTTTCCGAAAAAGAAAACAAATTAAGTTTTTTTCCAAATATTGGACTAAAATTTTTGTGGTTTTGAGAAAACAACAAAATATTATTTTTTTCCATGCATTTTACGTCAATTTAATTTTTGTGGCTTTGTGAAAAACAATAACAAGGAGGTTTTAACGTGTATTGGAATTTATTTTTTGTTGTTTTCCGAAAAATAAAACAAATTATGTTTTTTTTCATGTATTATTACACTACAATTTTTGTGGTTTTGTGAAAACAATAAAATGTTGTTTTTATCCACGTATCATACTTCAATTATATTTTTGTGGTTTTGTGAAAATCTATAACAACGGAGTTTGTCGTTGTGTTAGACTTCATTTTTTGTTGTTTAATGAAAATAAATACGATTAACATTTTTTCCATATGTTGGATTTCATTTTTTGGGGTTTTGTGTAAACAAGAAAAGATTGCTTTTTTGTTCCATGTCTTACATTGAAAAAAGATTTTTTTGGTTTTTTGAAAATAAAAAACAAAGAGTTCTTCCGTGTATTAGAATTTATCTTTTCTTATTTTCCAAAAAAGACAACAAATTATATTTTTTTCATGTATTATTAGACTTTAATTTTTGTGGTTTTGTGAAAACAACAAAAGATTACTTCTTTCCATTTATTATAACTTCAATTTGATTTTTGTGGTTTTGTGAAAATTTATTACAACAGAGTTTTTACGTGCATTAGACTTCATTTTTGGTTGTTTTATAGAATAAATACGAATAATTTTTTTTCCATATGCTGGACTTTATTTTTTGAGATTTTGTGAAAACAAGAAAAGATTGCTTTTTTTCCATGCATTACATAAATTTTTTTTTTTGGGTTTGCAGAAAATAATAAAAAGGAGGTTTTAACATGTATCGTCATTTCTTTTTCGTTGTTTTCCGAAAAACAAATCAAATTATGTTTTTTTTCCTTTGAATTGGACTTTAATTTTTGTGGTTTTGTGAAAAGAACAAAAGATTGTTTTTATCCATGTATACTACTTCAATTACATTTTTGTGGTTTTGTGAAAATTTATAACAATGGAGTTTTTTAATGCATTAGACTTCAATTTTTGTTGTTTTATGAAAATTAATACGAATAATGTTTTTTTTCCATTTGTTCGACTTTATTTTTTGTGGTTTGGTGAAAACAAGAAAAGATTGCTTTTTTTCGATGTATTACATCGAAAAAGGATTTTTTTTGATTTTTTGAAAAATAATAACAAGGAGGTTTTACCATGTATTGGAACTTATTTTTTGTTGTTTTCAGAAAAAGAAAACAATTTATATTTTTTTTCCAAATATTTTGAGAAAACAACAAAATATTATTTTTTTCCATGTATTTTACTTCAATTAAATTTTTGTGGTTTTGTGAAAATCTAAAACAACAGAGTATATCCATGTGTTAGACTTTATTTTTTGTTGTTTTATGAAAGTAAATACAAATAATATTTTTTCCATATGTTGGACTTCATTTTTTGTGGTTTTGTGAAAAATAATAACAAGGAGGTTTTAACATGTATCGTAATTTATTTTTTGTTGTTTTCCGAAAAACAAAACAAATTGTGTTTTTTTCCATGTATTAGCCTTCAATTTTTGTGGTTTTGTGAAAATAACAAAAGATTGTTTTTATCCATGTATCATACTTCAATTGAATTTTTGTGGTTTTGTGCAAATTTATAACAACGGAGTTTTTTAATGCATTGGACATCAATTTTTGTTGTTTTATGAAAATTAATACGAATAATATTTTTTTCATATGTTCGACTTTATTTTTTGTTGTTTTGTGAAAACAAGAAAAGATTGCTTTTTTTCCATGTATTACAATGAAAAAGGATTTTTTTTTGTTTTGTGAAATACAACAAGAAGGAGGTTTTACCATGTATTGGAATTTTTTTTTTGTTTTCCGAAAAACAAAACAAATTATGTTTTTTTCCATGTATTAGACATTAATTTTTGTGGTTTTGTGAAAACAACAAAAGATTACTTTTTACCATTTATTATAACTTCAATTCGATTTTTGTGGTTTTATGAACATCTATATCAACGGAATTATTACTTGCATTAGACTTCAATTTTTGTTGTTTTATGAAAATTAATATGAATAATGTTTTTTTCCATATGTTAGACTTTATTTTTTGTCGTTTTGTGAAAACAAGAAAATATTGCTTTTTTTTTCATGTATTACATAGAAAAAGGATTTTTTTTGGTTTTGTGAAATACAATAACAAGGAGGTTTTACCATGTATAGGAATTTATTTTTTTTTGTTTTCCGAAAAACAAAACAAATTATGTTTTTTTCCATGTATTAGACTTAATTTTTTGTGGTTATGTGAAAACAACAAAATATTATTTTTTTCCATGTATTATTATTCAATTAAATTTTTGTGCTTTTGTGAAAATCTATAACATCGGAGTTTATCCATGCGTTTGACTTCATTTTTTGTTGTTTTATGAAAATAAATACGAATAATGTTTTTTCCATATGTTGGACTTCATTTTTTGTGGTTTTGTGAAAACAATAAGAGATTGATTTTTTTCCTTATATTACAATGAAAAAAGATTTTTTTTGGTTTTGTGAAAATCAACTAAAAGGTGTTTTTCCATGTATTAGAATTTATTTTTTGCTATTTTCCAAAAAAGACAAAACAAATTATATTTTTTCGAGATATTATTAGACTTTAATTTTTGTGATTTTGTGAAAACAACAAAATATTGCTTTTTTCCATGTATTATAACTTCAATTCGATTTTTGTGGTTTTATGAAAATCTATAACAACGGAATTATGACGTGCATTAGACTTCATTTTTAGTTGTTTTATGAAATAAATACGAATAATTTTTTTTCCATATGCTGGGCTTTATTTTTTGTGGTTTTGTGAAAACAACAAAGCATTGCTTTTTTCCCTGTATTACATCGAAAAAGGATTTTTTTGGTGTTCAGAAAAATAATAACAACGAAGTGTTACCATGTATTGGAATTTATTTTTTGTTGTTTTCCGAAACACAATAACAAATTATGTTTTTTTCCATGTATTAGACATCAATTTTTGTGGTTTTGTGAAAACAACAAAATATTATTTTTTTCGATGTATTATACTTCAATTATATTTTTGTGATTTTGTGAAAATCTATAACATCGGAGTTTATCCATGCGTTAGACTTCATTTTTTGTTGTTTTATGAAAATAAATACGAATAACATTTTTTCCATATGTTTGACTTCATTTTTTGTGTTTTTGTGAAAACAATAAAAGATTGCTTTTTTTTTCCTTGTATTACAATGAAAAAAGATTTTTTCGGTTTCGTGGAAATCAATAACAAGGACTTTTTGCATGTATTAGAATTTATTTTTTGTTATTTTCTAAAAAAGACAAAAAAAATTAGATTTTTACCGTGTATTTTTAGATTTTAATTTTTGTGGTTTTGGGAAAACAACGAAAGATTGCTTTTTTCCCTGTATTATAACTTCAATTTGATTTTTGTGGTTTCGTAAAAATCTATAACAATAGAGTTTTTACGTGCATTAGACTTCATGTTTGGTTGTTTTGTTAAATAAATACGAATAATGTTTTTTCCATATGCTGGACTTCATTTTTTGTGGTTTTGTGAAAACAACAAAAAATTGCTTTTTTTCCGTGTATAACATCGGAAAAAGATTTTTTTGGTTTTGTGAAAACAACAAGGAGGTTTTAACGTGTATTGGTATTTATTTTTTGTTGTTTTTCAAAAAATAAAGTAAATTATGTTTTTTTTTCTATGAATTAGACTTCAATTTTTGTGGTTTTGTGAAAACAACAAAAGATTGTTTTTATCCATATATACTTCTTCAATTAAATTTTTGTGGTTTTGTGAAAATCTATAACAACGGAGTTTTTTAATGCATTAGAATTCAATTTTTATTGTTTTAGGAAAATAAATACAAATAATGTTTTTTCCATATGTTCGACTTTATTTTTTGTGGTTTTGGGAAAACTAGAAAAGATTGCTTTTTACCAAGTATTACATCGAAAAAGAATTTTTTTTGGTTTTTTGAAGAACAATAACAAGGAGGTTTTACCATGTATTGGATTTTATATTTTGTTGTTTCCGAAAAAGAAAACAAATTATGTTTTTTTTCAAATATTGGACTTCAATTTTTATTGTTTTGAGAAAACAACAAAATATTATTTTTTCCATGTATTTTACTTCAATTAAATTTTTGTGGTTTTGTGAAAATAAAAAACAACGGAGTTTATCCATGTGTTAGACTTTAGTTTTTGTTGTTTTATGAAAATAAATACGAATAACGTTTTTTCCATATGTTGGACTTCATTTTTTGTGGTTTTGTGAAGACAATAAGAGATTGCTTTTTTTCCTTGTATTACAATGAAAAAAGATTTTTTTGGTTTGTTAAAATCAATTAAAAGGGGTTTTTCCCTGTATTAGAATTTATATTTTGTTATTTTCCAAAAAAAGACAGAACAAATTATATATTTTCGATGTATTACTAGACTTTAATTTTTGTGATTTTATGAAAACAACAAAAGATTGCTTTTTTCCATGTATTGTAACTTCAATTCGATTTTTGTGGTTTTAAGAAAATCTATAACAACGGAATTATTACGTGCATTAGACTTCATTTTTAATATTTTTTTCACATGCTGGGCTTCATTTCTTGTGGTTTTGTGAAAACAACAAAAGATTGCTTTTTTCCATATATTACATCGAAAAAGATTTTTTTTTTGGTTTTGTGAAAAACAATAACAAGGACGTTTTACCATGTATTGGAATTTATTTTTTTGTTGTTTTCCGAAAAACAAAGCAAATTATGTTTTTTTTCCATGTATTCGACTTCAATTTTTCTGGTTTTGTAAAAATCTATAACAATGGAGTTTTTACGTGCATTATACTTCATTTTTGGATGTTTTATAAAATAAATACAAATAATGTTTTTTCCATACGCTGGTCTTCATTTTTTGTGGTTTTGTGAAAACAATAAAAGATTGCTTTTTCTGCATGTATTACATCGAAAAAAGACTTTTTTGGTTTTGTGAAAAATAATAACAAGGAGGTTTTAACATGTATCAGAATTTATTTTTTGTTGTTTTCCGAGATATAAAACAAATTATGTTTTTTTTCCATGTATTAGACTTCAATTTTGTAGTTTTGTGAAAACAACAAAAGATTGTTTTTATCCATGTATCATACTTCAATTAAATTTTTGTTGTTTTGTGAAAATCTATAACAACGGAGTTTTTCCATGCGTTAGAGTTCTTTTTTAATTGTTTCATGAAAATAAATACGATTAATGTTTTTTCCGTATGTTGGACTTCATTTTTTGTGACTTTGTGAGTACAACAAAAGAATGCTTTTTTGTTCCATGTATTACATTCAAAAAATATTTTTTTATTTTGTGAAAATCAATAACAAGAAATGTTTCCATATATTAGAATTTATTTTTTGTTATTTTCCAAACAAGACAAAAAAAATTATATTTGTTCCCTGTATTATTAGACTTTAATTTTTGTGGTTTTGTGAAAATATCAAAAGATTGCTTTTTTACATGTATTATGACTTCCATTCGAATTTTGTGGTTTTGTGAATATCTATAACAACGGAGTTTTTACGTGCATTAGACTTCATTTTTGGTTGTTTTATAAAATAAATACGAATAATATTTTTTTCCATATGTGTTGCTTCTTTTTTTGTAGTTTTGTGAAAACAACAAAAGATTACTTTTTTTTCATGTATTACATCGAAAAAGGATTTTTTTGGTATTGTGAAAAATAATAACAAGGAAATTTTACCATGTATTGGAATTTATTTTTTGTTGTTTTCCGAAAAACAAAACAAATTATGTTTTTTTCTCCATGTATTGGACTTCCATTTTTGTGGTTTTGTGAAAACAACAAAATATTATTTTTTTCCTTGTATTATACTTCAATTAAATTGTTGTGGTTTTGTGAAAATCTATCACATCGGAGTTTATCCATGCGTTAGACTTCGTTTTTTGTTGTTTTCCGAAAAACAAAGCAAATTATGTTTTTTTTCCATGTATTCGACTTCAATTTTTCTGGTTTTGTAAAAATCTATAACAATGGAGTTTTTACGTGCATTATACTTCATTTTTGGATGTTTTATAAAATAAATACAAATAATGTTTTTTCCATACGCTGGTCTTCATTTTTTGTGGTTTTGTGAAAACAATAAAAGATTGCTTTTTTTTCTTGTATTACATCGAAAAAAGATTTTTTTGGTATTGTGAAAAATAATAACAAGGAGGTTTTAACATGTATCGTAATTTATTTTTTGTTGTTTTCCGAAAAACAAAACAAATTATATTTTTTTTCATGTATTAGACTTCAATTTTTGTGGTTTTGTGAAAACAACAAAAGATTGTTTTTATCCATGTATCATACTTCAATTGAATTTTTGTGGTTTTGTGCAAATTTATAACAACGGAGTTTTTTAATGCATTGGACATCAATTTTTGTTGTTTTATGAAAATTAATACGAATAATATTTTTTCCATATGTTCGACTTTATTTTCTATGGTTTTGTAAAAACAACAAAAGATTTCTTTTTTCCATGTGTTAAATCGAAAAGTGATTTTTTTTGTTTTGTGAAAAATAATAACAAGGAGGTTTTAACATGTATCGGAATTTATTTTTTGTTGTTTTCCGAAATATAAAACAAATTATGTTTTTTTCCATGTATTAGACTTCAATTTTGTTGTTTTGTGAAAACAACAAAAGATTGGTTTTATCCATGTATTGTGAAAATCTATAACAACGGAGTTTTTCCATGTGTTAGACTTCATTTTTTATTGTTTCATTAAAATAAATACGATTAACGTTTATTTCCGTATGTTGGACATCATTTTTTTGTGACCCAACAAAGGATTGCTTTTTTGTTCCATGTATTACATTCAAAAAAGATTTTTTTGCTTTGTGAAAATCAATAACAAGAAGTTTTTCCATATATTAGAATTTATTTTTTGTTATTTTCCAAACAGGACAAAACAAATTACATTCAAATTATGTTTTTTTCTCCATGTATTGGACTTCCATTTTTGTGGTTTTGTGAAAACAACAAAATATTATATTTTTCCATGTATTATACTTTAATTGAATTGTTGTGGTTTTGTGAAAATCTATAACATCGGAGTTTATCCATGCGTTAGACTTCATTTTTTGTTGTTTTATGAAAATAAATACGAATAACTTTTTTTCCATATGACTTCAGTTTTTGTGGTTTTGTGAAAATAATAAAAGATTACTTTTTTTTCCTTGTATTACAACGAAGAAATTTTTTTTTTCGTTTTGTGAAAATCAATTACAAGGAGTTTTGCCATGTATTAAGATTTATTTTTTGTTATTTTCCAGAAAACACAAAACAAATTATATTTTTTCCATGTATTATTGGACTTCCAAAGATTGCTTTTTTCCATGTATTATAACTTCCATTCGATTTTTGTGGTTTTGTGAAAATCTATAACAGCTGAGTTTTTACATGCATTAGACTTCATTTTTGGATGTTTTATAAAATAAATAAGAATAATGTTTTTTCCATATGCTGGACTTCATTTTTTGTGGTTTTGTGAAAACAGTAAAAGATTGCTTATTTTCCATATATTACATCGAAGAAATATTTTTTTGTTTTTGTGAAAAACAATAACAAGGAGGTTTTAACGTGTATTGGAATTTATTTTTTGTTGTTTTCCGAAAAAGAAAACAAATTATGTTTTTTTCCAAATATTGGATTTCAATTTTTGTGGCTTTGAGAAAACTACAAAATATTATTTTTTTCAATGCATTTTACATCAATTAAATTTTTGTGGTTTTGTGAAAAACAATAACAAGGAGGTTTTAACGTGTATTGGAATTATATTTTTTTCCATCTATTAGACAACAATTTTTGTGGTTTTGTGAAAACAACAAATGGTTGTTTTTATCCACGTATCATACTTCAATTAAAATTTTGTGGTTTTGTGAAAATCTATAACATCGGAGTTTGTCGTTGTGTTAGACTTCATTTTTTGTTGTTTAATGAAAATAAATACGATTAACATTTTTTCCATATGTTGGATTTCATTTTTTGTGGTTTTGTGAAAACAATAAAAGATTGCCTTTTTTTTTCGATGTATTACATTGAAAAAGGATTTTTTTGGTTTTGTGAAAATCAATAACAAGAAGTTTTTCCGTGTATTAGAAATTACATTTTGTTATTTTCCAACAAAGACAAAACAAATTATGTTTTTTCATGTATTATTAGACTTTCATTTTTGTCGTTTTGTGAAAACAACAAATGATTGCTTTTTTCCACGTATTATAACTTCAATTTGATTTTTGTGGTTTTGTGAAAATTTTTTACAACAGAGTTTTTACGTGCATTAGACTTCATTTTTGGTTGTTTTATAAAATAAATACGAATAATATTTTTTCCATATGCTGGACAGTATTTTTTGAGATTTTGTGAAAACCACATAAGATTGCTTTTTTTCCATGTAATACATCAAAAAAAGATTTTTTTGGTTTTGTAAAAAACAATAACGAGAAGGTTTTAACATTTATCGGATTTTATTTTTTGTTGTTTTCCGAAAAACAAAATAAATTAGGTTTTTTTCCATGTATTAGACTTCAATCTTTGTGGTTTTGTGAAAACAACAAAATATTATTTTTTTTCCATGTATCATTCAATTAAATTTTTGTGGTTTTATGAAAATCTATAACATCGGAGTTTTTCCACGCGTTAAACATAATTTTTTGTTATTTTATGGAAATAAATACGATTAACGTTTTTTTGCATATGTTCGACTTTATTTTTTGTGGTTTTGTGAAGGAAATAAAAGATTGCTTTTTTTTCCTTGTATTACAATGAAAACAGATTTTTTTGGTTTCGTGGAAATCAATAACAAGGACTTTTTCCACGTTTTAGAATTTATTATTTTTTTATTTTCAAAAAAAAGACAAAAAAAATTATATTTTTTCCATGTATTATTAGATTTTAATTTTTGCGATTTTGTGAAAACAACGAAAGATTGCTTATTTCCATGTATTATAACTTCAATTTGATTTTTGTGGTTTTGTGAAAATTTATAACAATTGAGTTTTTATCGTGCAGTATACTTCATTTTTGGTTCTTTTATAAAAAAATACGAATAATGTTTTTTTCCATATGCTGGACTTCATTTTTTGTGATTTTGTGAAAACAACAAAAGATTGCTTTTTTTTCCATGTATTACATCGAAAAAGGTTTTTTTGGTTTTGTGAAAAACAATAACAAGCAGGTTTTAACGTGTATTGGAATTTATTTTTTGTTTTTTTTCGAAAAATAAAACAAATTATATTTTTTTTTTCAATGAATTAGACTTTAATTTTTGTGGTTTTGTGAAAGCAACAAAAGATTATTTTTATCCATGTATACTACTTCAATTAAATTTTTGTGGTTTTACGAAAATCTATAACACTGGAGTTTTTTAATGCATTAGACTTCAATTTTTGTTGTTTTATGAAAATTAATACGAATAATATTTTTTCCATATGTTCGACTCTATTTTTTGTGGTTTTGTGAAAACAAGAAAAATTGCTTTTTATCCGTGTATTACATTGAAAAAGGATTTTTTTGGTTTTGTGAAAAAAAATAACAAGGTGGTTTTACCATGTATTGAAATTTATTTTTTGTTGTTTTCCGAAAAACAAAACAAATTATGTTTTTTTTCCATGTATTAGTCTTGAATTTTTGTGGTTTTGTGAAAACAACAAAAAATTGTTCTTTTTCCATGTTTTATAGTTCAATTAAATTTTTGGGGTTTTGTGAAAATCTATAACATCGGAGTTTATCCATGCGTTAGACTTTATTTTTTGTTGTTTTATGAAAATAAATACGAATAACGTTTTTTTCCATATGTTGGTATTTATTTTTTGTGATTTTGTGAAAACAATAAGAGATTGCTTTTTTTCCCCTTGTTTTACAATGAAAAAAGATTTTTTTGGTTTTGTGAAAATCAATTAAAAAGAGTTTTTCCATGTATTAGAATTCATTTTTTGTTATTTTCCAAAAAAGACAGAACAAATTATATTGTTTTGATGTATTATTTGAGTTTAATTTTTGTGGTTTTGTGAAAACAAGAAAAGATTGCTTTTTTCCATATATTATAACTTCAATTCGATTTTTGTGATTTTGTGAAAATTTATAACAACAGAGTTTTCATGTGCATTAGACTTCATTTTTGGTTAATTTATAACATAAATACGAATAATATTTTTTTCCTTATGCTGGACTTGCTTGTTTGTGATTTTATGAAAACAACAAAAGATTGCTTTTTTTCCCTGTATTACATCAAAAAAAGATTTTTTTGGTTTCGTAAAAAATAATAACAAGGAGGTTTTAACATGTATCGTAATTTTTTTTTTGCTATTTTCCGAAAAACAAAACAAATTATGTTTTTTTTTCTATGTATTAGACTTCAATTTTTGTGGTTAAGTGAAAACAAAAAGAGATTGTTTTTATCCATGTATACTACTTCAATTAAATTTTTGTGGTTTAGTTAAAATCTATAACAACGGAGTTTTTTAATGCAACAGACTTCAATTTTTGTTGTTTTATGAAAATTAATACAAATAATGTTTTTTCCATATGTTGGACTTTAGTTTTTGTGGTTTTGTGAAAGCAAGAAAAGATTGCTTTTTTTTCCATCTATTACATCGAAAAATGAGTTTTTTTGATTTTTTGAAAACAATAACCAGGAGGTTTTACCATGTATTGGAATTTATTTTTTGTTGTCTTCCGAAAAAGAAAATAAATTATATTTTTTATTCCAAATATTGGACTTCAATTTTTGGGTTTTTGAGAAAACAACCAAAATAGTGTTTTTTCCCATGTATTTTACATCGATTAAATTTTTGTGGTTTTGTGAAAATCTAAAACACCGGAGTTTATCCATGCGTGAGACTTTATTTTTTGTTGTTTTATAAAAATAAATACAAATAACGTTTCTTCCATATGTTGGACTTCATTTTTTGTGGTTTTGTGAAAACAGTAAGAGATTGCTTTTTTTTCTCCGTATTACAATGAAAAAAGATTTTTTTGGTTTTGTGAAAATCAATTAAATGGAGATTTTCCATGTATGAGAATTCATTTTTTGTTATTTTCCAAAAAAGACAGAACAAATTATATTGCTTTGATGTATTATTAGACTTTAATTTTTGTGGTTTTGTGAAAACAACAAAAGATTGCTTTGTTCCATGTATTATAACTTCAATTCGAATTTTGTGGTTTTATGAAAATCTATAACAACGGAATTATTACGTGCATTAGATTTCAATTTTTGTTGTTTTATGAAAATTAATACGAATAATGTTTTTTCCATATGTTCGACTTTATTTTTTGTGGTTTTGTGAAAAAAATGAAAAGATTGCTTTTTTTTCCAAGTCTTACATCGAAAAAGGATTTTTTTGGTTTTGTGAAAAACAATAACAAGGAGGTTTTACCATGTATTGGAATTTATTTTTTTTTGTTTTCCGAAAATCAAAACAAATATTATTTTTTTCCATGTATGATACTTCAATTAAATTTTTGTGGTTTTGTGAAAATCTATAACATCGGAGTTTATCCATGCGTTAGACATCATTTTTGTTGTTTTATGAAAATAAATACGAATAATATTTTTTCCATATGTTGGACTACATTTTTTATGGTTTTGTGAAAACAATAAGAGATTTCTTTTTTTCTCCTTGTATTACAATGAAAAATGATTTTTTTTGGTTTTGTGAAAATCAATTAAAAGGAGTTTTTCTTTGTATTAGAATTTATTTTTTGTTATTTTCCAAAAAAGAAAAAACAAATTATATTTTTTCTGATGTATTATGAGACTTTAATTTTTGTGGTTTTGTGAAAACAACAAAAGATTGCTTTTTTCCATGTATTTTAACTTCAATTCGATTTTTGTGGTTTTATGAAAATCTATAACAACGGAATTATTACGTGCATTAGACTTCATTTTTTGTTGTTTTATGAAAATTAATACGAATAATGTTTTTTCCATATGTTGGATTTCATTTCTTGTGGTTTTGTGAAAACAAGAAAAGATTGCTTTTTTTCATTGTATTACATCGAAAAAGGATTTTTTTGTTTTGTGAAAAACAATAACAAGGAGGTTCTACCATGTATTGAAATTTATTTTTAGTTGTTTTCCGAAAAAGAAAACAAATTATGTTTTTTTTCCAAATATTGGACTTCAATTTTTGTGGTTTTGCGAAAAACAATAACAAGGAGGTTTTAACGTGTATTGGAATTTATTTTTTGTTGTTTTCCGAAAAATAAAACAAATTATGTTTTTTTCCATGTATTATTAGACTACAATTTTTGTGGTTTTGTGAAAACAACAAAAGGTTGTTTTATCCACGTATCATACTTCAATTAAATTTTTGTGGTTTTGTGAAAATCTATAACAACGGAGTTTGTCATTGTATTAGACTTCATTTTTTGTTGTTTAATGAAAATAAATACGATTAACATTTTTTCCATATGTTGGATTTCATTTTTTGTGGTTTTGTGAAAACAACAAAAGATTGCTTTTTTGTTCCATGTCTTACGTTGAAAAAAATTTTTTTTGGTTTTGTGAAAATCAAAAACAACGAGTTCTTCCGTGTATTAGAATTTATCTTTTGTTATTTTCCAAAAAAGACAAAAAAAATTATATTTTTTTCATGTATTATTAGACTTTAATTTTTGTGGTTTTGTGAAAACAACAATATATTACTTTTTTCCATTTATTATAACTTCAATTCGATTTTTTTTGGTTTTTTGAAAATTTATTACAACATAGTTTTTACGTGCATTAGACTTCATTTTTGGTTGTTTTATAAAATAAATACGAATAATTTTTTTTCCATATGTCGGACTTTATTTTTTGAGCTTTTGTGAAAACAACAAAAGATTGCTTTTTTTCCATGTATTACATAAATTTTTTTTTTGTTTTGCAAAAAACAATAACAAGGAGGTTTTAACAAGTATTGTAATTTCTTTTTTGTTGTTTTCCGAAAAACAAATCAAATTATGTTTTTTTCCTATGAATTAGACTTCAATTTTTGTGGTTTTGCGAAAACAACAAAAGATTGTTTTTATCCATGTATACAACTTCAATTACATTTTTGTGGTTTTGTGAAAATTTATAACAATGGAGTTTTTTAATGCATTAGACTTCAATTTTTGTTGTTTTATGAAAATTAGTACGAATAATGTTTTTTTTCCATTTGTTCGACTTTATTTTTTGTGGTTTTGTGAAAACAAGAAAAGATTGCTTTTTTTCGATGTTTTACATCGAAAAAAGACTTTTTTTGGTTTTTTGAAAAACAATAACAAGGAGGTTCTACCATGTATTGAAATTTATTTTTTGTTGTTTTCAGAAAAAGAAAACAAATTATATTTTTTTTCCAAATATTGGACTTTAATTTTTGTGGTTTTGAGAAAACAACAAAATATTATTTTTTTCCATGTATTTTACTTCAATTAAATTTTTGTGGTTTTGTGAAAAATCTAAAACAACGGAGTGTATCCATGTGTTAGACTTCATGTTTTGTGGTTTTGTGAAAACAATAAGAGATTGCTTTTTTTTCTTGTATTACATCGAAAGAAGATTTTTTTGGTATTGTGAAAAATAATAACATGGAGGTTTTAACATGTATCGTAATTTATTTTTTGTTGTTTTCCGAAAAACAAAACAAATTATGTTTTTTTCCATGTATTAGACTTCAATTTTTCTGGTTTTGTGAAAACAAGAAAAGATTGTTTTTATTCATGTATCATACTTCAATTGAATTTTTGTGGTTTTGTGCAAATTTATAACAACGGAGTTTTTTAATGCATTGGACATCAATTTTTGTTGTTTTATGAAAATTAATACGAATAATATTTTTTCCATATGTTCGACTTTATTTTTTGGTGTTTTGTGAAAACAAGAAAAGATTGCTTTTTTTCCATGTATTACAACGAAAAAGGATTTTTTTTGGTTTTGTGAAATACAACAACAAGGAGGTTTTACCATGTATTGGAATTTTTTTTTTGTTTTCCGAAAAACAAAACAAATTATGTTTTTTTCCATGTATTAGACATTAATTTTTGTGGTTTTGTGAAAAAAACAAAAGATTACTTTTTTCCATGTATTATAACTTCAATTCGATTTTTGTGGTTTTATGAACATCTATATCAACGGAATTATTACTTGCATTAGACTTCAATTTTTGTTGTTTTATGAAAATTAATACGAATAATGTTTTTTCCATATGTTCGACTTTATTTTTTGTGGTTTTGTGAAAACAAGAAAATATTGCTTTTTTTTCATGTATTACATCGAAAAAGAATTTTTTTTGGTTTTGTGAAATACAATAACAAGGAAGTTTTACCATGTATAGGAATTTATTTTTTTTTGTTTTCCGAAAAACAAAACAAAATATGTTTTTTTTCCATGTATTAGACTTTAATTTTTGTGATTTTGTAAAAACAACAAAATATTATTTTTTTTCCATGTATCATATTTCAATATAATTTTTGTGATTTTGTGAAAATCTATAACAACGGAGTTTTTACGTGCATTAGACTTCATTTCTGGTTGTTTTATAAAATAAATACAAATAATGTTTTTTCCTTATGCTGGAATTCATTTTTTGTGATATTCTGAAAACAATAAAAGATTGCTTTATTTTTCCTTGTATTACAATGAAAAAAAATTATTTTGGTTTCGTGAAAATGAATAAAAAGGACTATTTCCGTGTGTTTGAATTTATTTTTTGTTATTTTTTAAAAAACAGAAAACAAATTATATTTTTTCCATGTATTATTAGATTTTAATTTTTGTGGTTTTGTGAAAACAACAAAGATTTCTTTTTTCCATGTATTATAACTTCAATTTGATTTTTTTTGTTTTGTGAAAATCTATAACACCGGAGTTTTTACGTGCATTAGACTTCATTTTTGGTTGTTTTATAAAATAAATACGAATAATGTTTTTTCCATATGCTGGAATTCATTTTTTGTGGTTTCGTGGAAATAACAAAAGATTGTTTTCTTTCCACGATTTTTGTGGTTTTGTGAAAATATATAACATCGGAGTTTATCCATGCGTTAGACTTCATTTTTTGTTGTTTTACGAAAATAAATACGAACAATTTTTTTTTCATATGTTGGTCTTCATTTTTTGTGGTTTTGTGAAAACAATAAGATATTTCTTTTTTTTCCTTGTATTACAATGAAAAAAGATTTTTTTGGGTTTTGTGAAAATCAATTAAAAGGAGTTTTTCGTTGTATTAGAATTTATTTTTTGTTATTTTCCAAAAAAGACAAAACAAATTATATTTTTTCGATGTATTATGAGACTTTAATTTTTGTGGTTTTGTGAAAACAACAAAAGATTGCTTTTTTCCATGTATTAGAACTTCAATTCGATTTTTGTGGTTTTATGAAAATTTATAACAACGGAATTATTACGTGCATTAGACTTCAATTTTTGTTGTTTTATGAAAATTAATACGAATAATATTTTTTCCATTTGTTGGATTTCTTTTTCTGTGGTTTTGTGAAAACAAGAAAAGATTGCTTTTTTTCATTGTATTACATCGAAAAAGGATTTTTTTGTTTTGTGAAAAACAATAACAAGGAGGTTCTACCATGTAACGAAATTTATTTTTAGTTGTTTTCCGAAAAAGAAAACAAATTATGTTTTTTTTCCAAATATTGGACTTCAATTTTTGTGGTTTTGAGAAAACAACAAAATATTATTTTTTTCCTTGCATTTTACGTGAATTAAATTTTTGTGGTTTTGTGAAAAATAATAAAAAGGAGGTTTAAAAGTGTATTGGAATTTATTTTTTGTTGTTTTCCGAAAAATAAAACAAATTGTGTTTTTTTCCATGTATTATTAGACTACAATTTTTGTGGTTTTGTGAAAACAACAAAATGTTGTTTTATCCACGTATCATACTGCAATTAAATATTTGTGGTTTTGTGAAAATCTATAACAACGGAGTTTGTCGTTGTGTTAGACTTCATTTTTTGTTGTTTAATGAAAATAAATACGATTATCATTTTTTCCATATGTTGGATTTCATTTTTTGTGGTTTTGTGAAAACAGCAAAAGATTGTTTTTTTGTTCCATGTCTTACATTTAAAAAAGATTTTTTTGGTTTTGTGAAAATAAAAAACAAGGAGTTCTTCGGTGTATTAGAATTTATCTTTTGTTATTTTCCAAAAAAGACAAAAAAAATTATATTTTTTTCATGTATTATCAGAGTTTAATTTTTGTGGTTTTGTGAAAACAACAAAAGATTACTTTTTTCCATTTATTATAACTTCAATTCGATTTTTGTGGTTTTGTGAAAATTTATTACAACATAGTTTTTACGTGCATTAGACTTCATTTTTCGTTGTTTTATAAAATAAATACGAATAATTTTTTTTCCATATGCTGGACTTTATTTTTTGAGCTTTTGTGAAAACAACAAAAGATTGCTTTTTTTCCATGTATTACATAAATTTTTTTTTTTGGTTTTGCAAAATACAATAACAAGGAGGTTTTAACATATATCGTAATTTCTTTTTTGTTGTTTTCCGAAAAACAAATCAAATTATGTTTTTTTTCCTATGAATTAGACTTCAATTTTTGTGGTTTTGTGAAAACAACAAAAGATTGTTTTTATCCACGTATACAACTTCAATTACATTTTTGTGGTTTTGTTAAAATTTATAACAATGGAGTTTTTTAATGCATTAGACTTCAATTTTTGTTGTTTTATGAAAATTAATACGAATAATGTTTTTTTTCCATTTGTTCGACTTTATTTTTTGTGGTTTTGTGAAAACAAGAAAATATTGCTTTTTTTCGATGTATTACATCGAAAAAGGACTTTTTTTGGTTTTTTGAAAAACAATAACAAGGAGGTTCTACCATGTATTGGAATTTATTTTTTATTGTTTTCAGAAAAAGAAAACAAATTATATTTTTTTTCCAAATATTGGACTTTAATTTTTGTGGTTTTGAGAAAACAACAAAATATTATTTTTTTCCATGTATTTTACTTCAATTAAATTTTTGTGGTTTTGTGAAAATCTAAAACAATGGAGTGTATCCATGTGTTAGACTTTATTTTTTGTTGTTTTATGAAAGTAAATACAAATAATATTTTTTCGATATGTTGGACTTCATTTTTTGTGGTTTTGTGAAAACAATAAGAGATTGCTTTTTTCCTTGTATTACATCGAAAAAAGATTTTTTTTCTATTGTGAAAAATAATAACATGGAGGTTTTAACATGTATCGTAATTTATTTCTTGTTGTTTTCCGAAAAACAAAACAAATTATGTTTTTTTCCATGTATTAGACTTCAATTTTTGTGGTTTTGTGAAAACAACAAAAGATTGTTTTTATTCATGTATCATACTTCAATTAAATTTTGTGGTTTTGTGCAAATTTATAACAACGGAGTTTTTTAATGCATTGGACATCAATTTTTGTTGTTTTATGAAAATTAATACGAATAATATTTTTTCCATATGTTCGACTTTATTTTTTGGTGTTTTGTGAAAACAAGAAAAGATTGCTTTTTTTCTATGTATTACAACGAAAAAGGATTTTTTTTGGTTTTGTGAAATACAACAACAAGGAGGTTTTACCATGTATTGGAATTTTTTTTTTGTTTTCCGAAAAACAAAACAAATTATGTTTTTTTCCATGTATTAGACAATAATTTTTGTGGTTTTGTGAAAACAACAAAAGATTACTTTTTTCCATTTATTATAACTTCAATTCGATTTTTGTGGTTTTATGAACATCTATATCAACGGAATTATTACTTGCATTAGACTTCAATTTTTGTTGTTTTATGAAAATTAATATGAATAATGTTTTTTCCATATGTTCGACTTTATTTTTTGTGGTTTTGTGAAAACAAGAAAATATTGCTTTTTTTTCATGTATTACATCGAAAAAGAATTTTTTTTGGTTTTGTGAAATACAATAACAAGGAAGTTTTACCATGTATAGGAATTTATTTTTTTTTGTTTTCCGAAAAACAAATCAAATTATGTTTTTTTTCCATGTATCAGACTTTAATTTTTGTGATTTTGCGAAAACAACAAAATATTATTTTTTTTCCATGTATCATATTTCAATATAATTTTTGTGGTTTTGTGAAAATCTATAACACCGGAGTTTTTACGTGCATTAGACTTCATTTTTGGTTGTTTTATGAAAATAAATACGAATAATGTTTTTTCCATATGCTGGAATTCATTTTTTGTGGTTTTGTGGAAATAACAAAAGATTGTTTTCTTTCCACGATTTTTGTGGTTTTGTGAAAATATATAACATCGGAGTTTATCCATGCGTTAGACTTCATTTTTTGTTGTTTTATGAAAATAAATACGAATAATTTTTTTTCCATATGTTGGTCTTCATTTTTTGTGGTTTTGTGAAAACAATAAGAGATTTCTTTTTTTTTCCTTGTATTACAATGAAAAAAGATTTTTTTTGGTTTTGTGAAAATCAATTAAAAGGAGTTTTTCGTTGTATTAGAATTTATTTTTTGTTATTTTCCAAAAAAGAGAAAACAAATTATATTTTTTCGATGTATTATGAGACTTTAATTTTTGTGGTTTTGTGAAAACAACAAAAGATTGCTTTTTTCCATGAATTATAACTTCAATTCGATTTTTGTGGTTTTATGAAAATTTATAACAACGGAATTATTACGTGCATTAGACTTCAATTTTTGTTGTTTTATGAAAATTAATACGAATAATGTTTTTTCCATTTGTTAGATTTCTTTTTCTGTGGTTTTGTGAAAACAAGTAAAGATTGCTTTTTTTCATTGTATTACATCGAAAAAGGATTTTTTTGTTTTGTGAAAAACAATAACAAGGCGGTTCTACCATGTATTGAAATTTATTTTTAGTTGTTTTCCGAAAAAGAAAACGAATTATGTTTTTTTTCCAAATATTGGATTTCAATTTTTGTGGTTTTGAGAAAACAACAAAATATTATTTTATTCCATGCATTTTACGTCAATTAAATTTTTGTGGTTTTGTGAAAAACAATAAAAAGGAGGTTTTAACGTTTATTGGAATTTATTTTTTGTTGTTTTCCGAAAAATAAAATAAATTATGTTTTTTTCCATGTATTATTAGACTACAATTTTTGTGGTTTTGTGAAAACAACAAAAGGTTGTTTTATCCATGTATCATACTTCAATTAAATTTTTGTGGTTTTGTGAAAATCTATAACAACGGAGTTTGTCGTTGTGTTAGACTTCATTTTTTGTTGTTTAATGAAAATAAATACGATTAACATTTTTTCCATATGTTGGATTTCATTTTTTGTGGTTTTGTGAAAACAGCAAAAGATTGCTTTTTTGTTCCATGTCTTACATTGAAAAAAGATTTTTTTGGTTTTGTGATAATAAAAAACAAGGAGTTCTTCCGTGTATTAGAATTTATCTTTCGTTATTTTCCAAAAATGACAAAAAACATTATAATTTTTTCATGTATTATTGGACTTTAATTTTTGTGGTTTTGTGCAAACAACAAAAGATTACTTTTTTCCATTTATTATAACTTCAATTCGATTTTTGTGGTTTTGTGAAAATTTATTACAACATAGTTTTTACGTGCATTAGACTTCATTTTTGGATGTTTTATAAAAGAAATACGAATATTTTTTTTCCATATGCTGGACTTTAGTTTTTGAGCTTTTGTGAAAACAACAAAAGATTGCTTTTTTTCCATGTATTACATAAATTTTTTTTTTTGGTGTTGCAAAAAACAATAACAAGGATCTTTTAACATATATATCAAATTATGTTTTTTTTCCTATGAATTAGACGTCAATTTTTGTGGTTTTGTGAAAACAACAAAATATTGTTTTTATCCATGTATACAACTTCAATTACATTTTTGTGGTTTTGTGAAAATTTATAACAATGGAGTTTTTTAATGCATTAGACTTCAATTTTTGTTGTTTTATGAAAATTAATACGAATAATGTTTTTTTTCCATTTGTTCGACTTAATTTTTTGTGGTTTTGTGAAAACAAGAAATTGCTTTTTTTCGATGTATTACATCGAAAAAGGACTTTTTTTAGTTTTTTGAAAAACAATAACAAGGAGGTTTTACCATGTATTGGAATTTATATTGTTGTTTTCAGAAAAAGAAAACAAATTATATAATTTTTCCAAATATTGGACTTTAATTTTTGTGGTTTTGAGAAAACAACAAAATATTATTTTTTTCCATGTATTTTACTTCAATTAAATTTTTGTGGTTTTGTGAAAATCTAAAACAACGGAGTGTATGTGTTAGACTTTATTTTTTGTTGTTTTATGAAAGTAAATACAAATAATATTTTTTCCATATGTTGGACTTCATTTTTTGTGGTTTTGTGAAAACAATAAGAGATTGCTTTTTTTCCTTGTATTACATCGAAAAAAGATTTTTTTTGTATTGGGAAAAATAATAACATGGAGGTTTTGACATGTATCGTAATTTATTTTTTGTTGTTTTCCGAAAAACAAAACAAATTATGTTTTTTTCCATGTATTAGACTTCAATTTTTGTGGTTTTGTTAAAACAACAAAAGTTTGTTTTTATTCATGTATCATACTTCAATTGAATTTTTGTGGTTTTGTGCAAATTTATAACAACGAAGTTTTTTAATGCATTGGACATCAATTTTTGTTGTTTTATGAAAATTAATACGAATAATATTTTTTCCATATGTTTGACTTTATTTTTTGGTGTTTTGTGAAAACTAGAAAAGATTGCTTTTTTTCCATGTATTACAACGAAAAAGGATTTTTTTTGGTTTTGTGAAATACAACAACAAGGAGGTTTTACCATGTATTGGAATTTTTTTTTTGTTTTCCGAAAAACAAAACAAATTATGTTTTTTTCCATGTATTAGACATTAATTTTTGTGGTTTTGTGAAAACAACGAAAGATTACTTTTTTCCATGTATTATAACTTCAATTCGATTTTTGTGATTTTATGAACATCTATATCAACGGAATTATTACTTGCATTAGGCTTCAATTTTTGTTGTTTTATGAAAATTAATATGAATAATATTTTTTCCATATGTTCGACTTTATTTTTTGTGGTTTTGTGAAAACAAGAAAATATTGCTTTTTTTTTCATGTATTACATAGAAATAGGATTTTTTTTGGTTTTGTGAAATACAATAACAAGGAGGTTTTACCATGTATAGGAATTTATTTTTTTTTGTTTTCCGAAAAACAAAACAAATTATGTTTTTTTCCATGTATCCGACTTTAATTTTTGTGATTTTGTGAAAACAACAAAATATTATTTTTTTTCCATGTATCATATTTCAATATAATTTTTGTAGTTTCGTGAAAATCTATAACAACGGAGTTTTTACGTGCATTAGACTTCATTTTTGGTTGTTTTATAAAAAAAATACGAGTAATGTTTTTTCCATATGCTGGAATTCATTTTATGTGATATTGTGAAAACAATAAAAGATTGCTTTTTTTTCCTTGTATTACAATGAAAAAAGATTTTTTTGGTTTCGTGAAAATGAATAAAAAGGACTATTTCCGTGTGTTTGAATTTATTTTTTGTTATTTTTTAAAAAACACAAAACAAATTATATTTTTTCCATGTATTATTAGATTTTAATTTTTGTGGTATTGTGAAAACAACAATGATTTCTTTTTTCCATGTATTATAACTTCAATTTGATTTTTGTCGTTTTGTGAAAATCTATAACACCGGAGTTTTTACGTGCATTAGACTTCATTTTTGGTTGTTTTATAAAATAAATACGAATATTGTTTTTTCCATATGCTGGAATTCATTTTTTTTGTTTTTGTGGAAATAACAAAAGATTGTATTTCTTTCCACGATTTTTGTGGTTTTGTGAAAATATATAACATCGGAGTTTATCCATGCGTTAGACTTCATTTTTTGTTGTTTTATGAAAATAAATATGAATAATTTTTTTTCCATATGTTGGTCTTCATTTTTTGTGGTTTTGTGAAAACAATAAAAGATTTCTCTTTTTTTCCTTGTATTATAATGAAAAAAGATTTTTTTTGGTTTTGTGGAAATCAATTAAAAGGAGTTTTTCGTTGTATTAGAATTTATTTTTTATTATTTTCCAAAAAAGACAAAACAAATTATATTTTTTCGATGTATTATGAGACTTTAATTTTTGTGGTTTTGTGAAAACAACAAAAGATTACTTTTTCCATGTATTATAATTTCAATTCGATATTTGTTGTTTTATGAAAATCTATAACAACGGAATTATTACGTGCATTAGACTTCAATTTTTGTTGTTTTATGAAAATTAATACGAATAATGTTTTTTCCATTTGTTGGATTTCTTTTTCTGTGGTTTTGTGAAAACAAGAAAAGATTGCTTTTTTTCATTGTATTACATCGAAAAAGGATTTTTTTGTTTTGTGAAAAACAATAACAATGAGGTTCTACCATGTATTGAAATTTATTTTTTGTTGTTTTCCGAAAAACAGTAACAAATTATGTTTTTTTCCATGTATTAGACATCAATTTTTGTGGTTTTGATAAAACAACAAAATATTATTTTTTTCCATGCATTTTACGTGAATTAAATTTTTGTGGTTTTGTGAAAAACAATAAAAAGGAGGTTTTCACGTGTATTGCAATTTATTTTTTGTTGTTTTACGAAAAATAAAATAAATTATGTTTTTTTCCACGTATTAGACTACAATTTTTGTTGTTTTGTGAAAACAACGAAAGGTTGTTTTTATCCACGTATCATACATTAATTAAATTTTTGTGGTTTTGTGAAAATCTATAACAACAGAGTTTGTCGTTGTGTTAGACTTCATTTTTTGTTGTTTAATGAAAATAAATACGATTAACATTTTTTCCATATGTTGGATTTTATTTTTTGTGATTTTGTGAAAACAACAAAAGATTGCTTTTTTGTTCTATGTCTTACATTGAAAAAATATTATTTTTGTTTTGTGAAAATCAATAACAAGGAGTTTTTCCGTGTATTAGAATTTATCTTTTGTTATTTTCCAAAAAAGACAGAACAAATTATATTTTTTTCACGTATTATTAGACTTTAATTTTTGCTGTTTTGTGAAAACAACAAAATATTGCTTTTTCCCATTTATTATAACTCCAATTCGATTTTTGTGGTTTTGTGAAAATTTATTACAACAGAGTTTTTACGTGCATTAGACTTCATTATTGATTGTTTTATAAAATAAATACGAGTAATTTTTTTCCATATGTTGGACTTTATTTTTTGAGATTTTGTGAAAACAACAAAGGATTGCTTTTTTTCCATGTATTACCTCAAAAAAAGTTTTTTTTTGGTTTTGTAAAAAATAATAACAATGAGGTTTTAACATGTATCGGAATTTATTTTTTGTTGTTTTTCGAAAACCAAAACAAATTATGTTTTTTTTTCTATGAATTAGACTTCAATTTTTGTGGTTTTGTGAAAACAACAAAAGATTATTTTTATCCATGTATACTACTTCAATTGCATTTTCGTGGTTTTGTGAAAATCCATAACAACGGAGTTTTTTAATGCATTAGACTTCAATTTTTGTTGTTTTATGAAAATTAATACGAATAATATTTTTTCCATTTGTTCGACTTTATTTTTTGTGGTTTTGTGAAAACAAGAAAAGATTACTTTTTTTCCATGTATTACACCGAAAGTGGATTTTTTTTGGTTTTTTGAAAAACAATAACAAGGTGGTTTTACCATGTATTGGAATTTATTTTTTGTTGTTTTCCGAAAAAGAAAACAAATTATATTTTTTTCCAAATATTGGACTTTAATTTTTGTGATTTTGAGAAAACAACAAAATATTGTTTTTTCCATGTTAGTTCAATTAAATTTTTGTGGTTTTGTGAAAATCTAAAACAACGGAGTTTATCCATGTGTTAGACTTTATTTTTTGTTGTTTAAATACAAATAATATTCTTTCCATATGTTGGACTTCATTTTTTGTGGTTTTGTGAAAACAATATGAGATTGGTTTTTTTTCCTTGTATTACAATGAAAAAAGATTTTTTTGGTTTTGTGAAAATCAATTAAAAGGAGTTTTTCCATGTATTAGAATTCATTTTTTGTTATTTTCCAAAAAAGACAGAACAAATTATTAGACTTTAATTTTTGTGGTTTTGTGAAAACGACAAAATATTACTTTCTTCCATGTATTATAATTTCAATTCGATTTTTAAGGTTTTATGAACATCTTTAACAACGGAATTATTACGTGCATTAGACTTCAATTTTTGTTCTTTTATGAAAATTAATATGAATAATGTTTTTTCCACATGTTGGATGTTATTTTTTATGGTTTTGTGAAAACAAGAAAAGATTGCTTTTTTTCCATGTATTACATCGAAAAAGGATTTTTTTTGGTTTCGTGAAATACAACAACAAAGAGGTTTTACAATGTATTGGAATTTTTTTTTTGTTTTCCGAAAAACAAAACAAATTATGTTTTTTTCCATGTATTAGACATTAATTTTTGTGATTTTGTGAAAACAACAAAAGATTACTTTTTTCCATGTATTACAACTTCAATTCGATTTTTGTGGTTTTATGAACATCTATAACAACGGAATTATTACTTGCATTAGACTTCAAGTTTTGTTGTTTTATGAAAATTAATATGAATAATGTTTTTTCCATATGCTAGACTTTATTTTTTGTGGTCTTGTGAAAACAAGAAAATATTGCTTTTTTTCTATGTATTACATCGAAAAAGGATTTTTTTTGGTTTTACGAAATATAATAACAAGGAGGTTTTACCATGTATAGGAATTTATTTTTTTTGTTTTCCGAAAAACAAAAGAAATTATGTTTTTTTTCCATGTATCAGACTTCAATTTTTGTGGTTTTGTGAAACCAACAAAATATTATTTTTTTCCATGTATTATACTTCAATTAAATTTTTGTGGTTTTGTGAAAACAACAAAATATTATTTTTTTCCATGTATTATACTTCAATTAAATTTTTGTGGTTTTGTGAAAATCTATAACATCAGAGTTTATCCACGCGTTTGACTTCATTTTTTGTTGTTTTATGAAAATAAATACGAATAATATTTTTTCCATATGTTGGACTTCGTTTTTTGTTATTTTGTGAAAACAATAAGAGATTGATTTTTTTTCTTGTATTTGTAATGTGTATTTTTTTATACACATTTTTAGGGTTTTTATCATCTCAAATTCATTCTTAATTCACCTAAATGTATGAAAAATACTTAAAATTCATAAAACATGATTTGGAACCTCTTAATACATTTTTTTATATTATTTTACAGGCGAAAAGGCCATAAGATGAAGATTTCTATCCAAATCGCAAATCATGGGCCAAAGATGGCCAACCAAGTCTACCAAAACCCTACACAAATTCACCCAAATAACCGATTTTCAAACAAGCTCAAAATCGATCAAACTGCATATCCTTGGATTCAGCACGACGAGACGAATCGGTTGGTATTATACTCCACCTCTGAAGACGCCAGCGATCGCCGGAATCCGCTAGCCAAAAGCAACCAGCCATGTTTCTGACCTGAGAAAGCTTCTTCGAGCAACCTTGCCTTCTACAGTCCACCATTCGAGCCAAAACCAACTCTATTCTCTTCATCTCTTCCTGCCCTTTCTATCCGTATGAAGAACTCCTCAAATGGTGCAAAATCGAGTAAGAAATCTGAAGTTAAATCAACTGTTCGACGAAATCCTAAATGAACTTTTGAAGAACTGATGAACCAACGGTCGAGTTTCGAACAACGGATGAATTCGATCAACCATTTCAATTTTTCTCAAGCAAAGATGATTCTTTTTGTGTCTTAAAGCTTTAGTAAAGGCTCACAATGAATTCCGAAGCCTCAATTCGATGGAAAAATAACTCAAAATCATAGTTTGATTCACAAGTTCAGCATTTTTTGGTTATTTTCGCAAAACTGAAATCGAGTTGGTTAATGGAGGAATTCTTTGGATTCCAGGCGGATTGGGGAGCTATAATGGTTGTGAACCATCATGAGGAAGTTGAGAACGAAGCCTGAGTCACCGTTTTGGATTTCGTTGTGTGAAATGCGAGAAAAAGATCGATTTGCACACTCTGGTCAGCAATGGCGGAACAACGAACCGATGATAGCCAAAACATCAAAACTCGAGATTTACTCAACGGTTTTCGACCATTCAAAGACCGGTAGATTCGTGAGAAGATGGATAAGAGATCTGGATTGATGAATCACAGCGAAATGTGCAGAATCACAAGTTCTAATCAATGGTTGTGAGAAACAGGTAAACGGGTTCGAAATCCAAGAGAAAAATCAATCCAAAGTCCAAATTCGCAACTTACACGGCTGTCAGAGGATTGTTTTAGGACGAGCATACAATCGCAGGCCACAGAAGACCGAGAAAAGAAATTCAGCGCTAATTCTGAAGAAGAAGATGACTCGTTTCATCAGTTATGACTCGTCTCACGCGATTCAAACCGGTTCGCCACACCAGATCGGCGGAACGAGTTAAAACAAGTCAGTACCAGCTCACACAAAAGTGACCCGTTTCAAGCGAGCTGCAGCTCGTTTCGTCGCATGAAATCCGGAGAATTAATTCAAAACTCAGCGCCAAAGGGTGAATAAGAAGACGACTCGTTTCGCGTGTTTCGACCCGTCTCGCCACAGAAAATCCAAAAGACAGTTTAAAAACTCAGAGATTAATAACAGAAACAGCGACTCATTTCATGCGATAACGACCCGTTTCACCACAACTTATTCTGAAGGGGCCCACTGTCAGTCTCAGTAATGCATTCAAATCGCATCTGAATTGAAGTCAGTTCGCGCGAATAAACAGATGAAAAATTCGATGATTCAAAAACCGTTCAATTTTCAACCAAATTGAACGAAATTTCATCCAGATCTTCAGTACAACCCACTTGATCTGCCTGAGCCAATGGAATCGCTCGGTTTGTCCCCCACTCTCCAGACCAGCCTCTCTATAAATTCGACCGATCAACCCATTCAAAGAAAATCATCCTTCCATTCTCCAAATTCTGTCAACACAACACTCTCCAATCATCCTCTTTAAGCTATAGTAACTCCATTACTAGAGCTTCAATTTTCGAGTTTGAGTGAAATTCTCCAATTCGGGCCGATTTTGGTGAAAAAGGCAGTCGATCGGTTCCGGTTGGGATAAAGCATCATTTGGAGGTTTAAATCGACTCAAGGAAGTTTCTGGTTGATCTTCTACGTCTTGGTTCAATCCAATTTTCATTTAATCTCTTATATTCAATTTTAGATCACAACATCCAATTTGTAAAAAAATTTATGATGAACACATGCCTAATTTCGGTTGATCTTATCATGTGTGAGTAGACTCTTGTAGGGATAGGCTTTTTGTGATAGGATTGTTTGAAATCTTGCTTTAATTTGAAGAAAATTTACTGATTTGGTTACTGTTCATAATGTGCTGTTGAATCTGGATTTTCTTGATTTAATCGATTCGGTTGGATTAATTAGGTCATTTAGAACTAAATTTTCATGCATGTTAGTCCATTTTATCATCTTGAATCTTGGTTAAGGTTTTTGCTTGATTTAGTGAAGTTTTTAGTTCAAAAGTTGAGATCAAACACTAAGTTGGTTGACTGGTGTTTGATCTGAAATTTTGATCTATTTGCTGAATTTTTCTGGTTAGAAATAATTCAAACTTGTGCCAAATCTGATAAACTGAATATTTAGTGATTAGTGATACAATTCTTGATCAAATTGCCTTAAAAATCCCTACTTTTATCCTATAAATTCAAAAATACATTTTTTGTGCATTTTGTTTTTGTCATTCCAGTAAAAAATTGTTTGATTTCAGATCTGATCAAAGAAAATTATAAAAATAATATTTCGTGTTTCTTTTGATATTTTAGGACAACTTTCATATAATATGTGCCCAATGGTTTTATGTTAAATTTGTAAGAAAAAATCTGTGCAAAGTTTTGACTTTTTAAAATTTTCTATTCTTGATTTTTGATTCTGTTGGTTTTTCTACGATTTTTAGAAATTAGTAGAAAAATCCTATAAATATAAAATCTCTATCTCAGTAAATCATTTTGAAGTTTAGTTTCTTGATCTGAATTTTAATTGAATTGTTGTTTGGATAAAATTTGAATTCCACCCTCTTTTGGCAACATATACCATTCTCTGCCTAATTCCATCATATGTTCTGAGTTTTGACCATAATTGTTGAAAGATCAATTTTTTTGATCTGGGATTTTTACCACATAATCTGAACTTGCTTTCCTAATTTCTGTTAAATTTTGGTGATTTTTGAAGTAATTTTCGATTTTCTGTGATTTTTCTGAATAACTCGGTAGACTAGTTATGAAAAGTGTGGACTAAAATGAAAATTACATAAAAATATGAACAGAAGTGATAATTGATTTACCTTGCATTGTGAAGATATCGTTCTCTGGTTTCCATTGACATATCATTTGCAACTTTTGGATATTTGGAAGTATTATTAAAGAACTTTCAAAAGAATTGTGTACGAACTTGTTTCAATTCCAGCTAATACATCAATAACCTTCTAAAAACAGTCTGCAACATTTGAACAAAAACAAGACCTACTTTTGAAAAGAATTGTAATATCTCAAGGCCATTCTCCTTGTGTTCGACCCCTAAACTCATTACCACTCATACTGGTAATTGATTAATAGGGAAATATAAATTGTTTTGTTAAATTGTGTAAAATATAAACGACGATTTTAACACGATTTACAGAATTACAATGAAAAAAGATTTTTTTTGGTTTTGTGAAAATCAATTAAAAGGTGTTTTTCCATGTATTAGAATTTATTTTTTGTTATTTTCCAAAAAAGATAAAACAAATTATATTTTTTCGTGATATTATTAGACTTTAATTTTTGTGATTTTGTGAAAACAACAAAATATTGCTTTTTTCCATGTATTATAACTTCAATTCGATTTTTGTGGTTTTATGAAAATCTATAACAATGGAATTATTACGTGCATTAGACTTCATTTTTAGTTGTTTTATGAAATAAATACGAATAATTTTTTTTCCATATGTTGGGATTCATTTTTTGTGGTTTTGTGAAAACAACAAAATATTGCTTTTTTCCATGTATTACATCGAAAAACAATAACAAATTATGTTTTTTCCATGTATTAGACTTGAATTAAATTTATTATAACTTCAATTCGATTTTTGTGATTTTGTGAAAATTTATTACAATAGAGTTTTTACGTGCATTGGACTTCATTTTTGATTGTTTTATAAAATAATACGAATAATTTTTTTTCCATATGCTGGACTTTATTTTTTGAGATTTTGTGAAAACAAAAAAAGATTGCTTTTTTTTTCATGTATTACATCAAAAAAAGTTTTTTTTTGGTTTTGTAAAAAACAATAACAAGGAGGTTTTAACATGTATTGGAATTTATTTTTTGTTGTTTTCCGAAAACCAAAACAAATTATGTTTTTTTTTTTTATGAATTAGACTTCAATTTTTGTGGTTTTGTGAAAACAACAAAAGATTGTTTTTATCCATGTATACTACTTCAATTACATTTTCGTGGTTTTGTGAAAATCTATAACAACGGAGTTTTTTAATGCATTAGACTTCAATTTTTGTTGTTTTATGAAAATTCATACGAATAATATTTTTTTCATTTGTTCGACTTTATTTTTTGTGGTTTTGTGAAAACAAGAAAATATTGCTTTTTTTCCATGTATTACTCCGAAAGTGGATTTTTTTTGGTTTTTTGAAAAACAATAACAAGGTGGTTATACCATGTATTGGAATTTATTTTTTGTTGTTTTCCGAAAAAGAAAACAAATTATATTTTTTTCCAAATATTGGACTTTAATTTTTGTGGTTTTGAGAAAACAAAGGAGTTTATCCATATGTTAGACTTTATTTTTTGTTGTTTTGTGAAAGTAAATACAAATAATATTTTTTCCATATGTTGGACTTCAGTTTTTGTGGTTTTGTGAAAACAATATGAGATTGCTTTTTTTTCCATGCATTACATTGAAAAGATATTTTTTTGGTTTTGTGAAAATCAATTAAAAGGAGTTTTTCCATATATTAAAATTCATTTTTTGTTATTTTCCAAAAAAGACAGAACAAATTATATTGTTTTGATTTATTATTAGACTTTAATTATTGTGGTTTTGTGAAAAGAACAAAATATTACTTTTTTCCATGTATTATAATTTCAATTCGATTTTTATGGTTTTATGAACATCTATAACAACGGAATTATTACGTGCATTAGACTTCAATTTTTGTTGTTTTATGAAAATTAATATGAATAATGTTTTTTCCATATGTTGGACTTTTTTTTTTATGGTTTTGTGAAAACAAGAAAAGATTGCTTTTTTTCCGTGTATTACATCGAAAAAACAATTTTTTTTGGTTTTGCGAAATACAATAACAAGGAGGTTTTACCATGTATAGGAATTTTTTTTTTTTTTGTTTTCCGAAAAACAAAACAAATTATGTTTTTTTTCCATGTATTAGACTTCAATTTTTGTTGTTTTGTGAAAACAACAAAATATTGTTTTTTCCATGCATTGCATTAGACTTCAATTAAATTTTTGTGGTTTTGTGAAAATCTATAACATCGGAGTTTGTCCATGCGTTTGGCTTCATTTTTTGTTGTTTTATGAAAATAAATACGAATAATATTTTTTTCCATATGTTGTACTTCATTTTTTGTGGTTTTGTGAAAACAATAAGAGATTGATTTTTTTCCTTGTATTACAGTGAAAAAAGATTATTTTTTGTTTTGTGAAAATCAATTAAAAGGAGATTTTCCATGTATTAGAATTTATTTTTTGTTATTTTCCAAAAAAGACAAAACAAATTATATTTTTTCGATGTATTATTAGACTTTAATTTTTGTGATTTTGTGAAAACAACAAAATATTGCTTTTTTCTATGTATTATAACTTCAATTCGATTTTTGTGGTTTTATGAAAATCAATAACAACGGAATTATTACGTGCATTAGACTTCATTTTTAGTTGTTTTATGAAATAAATACGAATAATTTTTTTTCCATATGCTGGGCTTCATTTTTTGTGGTTTTGTGAAAACAACAAAATATTGCTTTTTTCCTTGTATTACATCGAAAAAGGATTTTTTTGGTGTTCAGAAAAATAATAACAACGAGGTTTTACCATGTATTGGAATTTATTTTTTGTTGTTTTCCGAAAAACAGTAACAAATTATGTTTTTTTCCATGTATTAGACATCAATTTTTGTGGTTTTGTGAAAACAACAAAATATTATTTTTTTTCGATGTATTATACTTCAATTAAATTTTTGCAATTTTGTGAAAATCTATAACATCGGAGTTTATCCATGCGTCAGACTTCATTTTTTGTTGTTTTATGAAAATAAATACGAATAACATTTTTTCCATATGTTTGACTTCATTTTTTGTGTTTTTGTGAAAACAATAAAAGATTGCTTTTTTTTCCTTGTATTACAATGAAAAAAGATTTTTTCGGTTTCGTGGAAATCAATAACAAGGACTTTTTCCATGAATTAGAATTTATTTTTTGTTATTTTCTAAAAAAGACAAAAAAAATTAAATTTTGTACCGTGTATTATTAGATTTTAATTTTTGTGATTTTGGGAAAACAACGAAAGATTATTTTTTCCCTATATTATAACTTCAATTTGATTTTTGTGGTTTCGTAAAAATCTATAACAATAGAGTTTTTACGTGCATTAGACTTCATGTTTGGTTGTTTTGTTAAATAAATATGAATAATATTTTTTCCATATGCTGGCGTTCATTTTTTGTGGTTTTGTGAAAACAACAAAAGATTGCTTTTTTTCCACGTATAACATCGAAAAAAGATTTTTTTGGTTTTGTGAAAATAACAAGGAGGTTTTAACGTGTATTGGTATTTATTTTTTGTTGTTTTTCAAAAAATAAAATAAATTATGTTTTTTATTCTGTGAGTTAGACTTCAATTTTTGTGGTTTTGTGAAAACAACAAAAGATTGTTTTTATCCATATATAATACTTCAATTAAATTTTTATGGTTTTATGAAAATCTATAACAACGGAGTTTTTTAATGTATTAGAATTCAATTTTTGTTGTTTTAGGAAAATTAATACGAGTAATATTTTTTCCATATGTTCGACTTTATTTTTTGTGGTTTTGTGAAAACAAGAGAAGATCGCTTTTTCCATGTATTACATCAAAAAATGATTTTTTTCGGTTTTTTTTAAAATAATAACAAGGAGGTTTTTCTATGTATTGGATTTTATATTTTGTTGTTTTCCGAAAAAGAAAACAAATTATGTTTTTTTTTTCAAATATTGGACTTCAATTTTTGTGGTTTTGAGAAAACAACAAAATATTATTTTTTCCTTGTATTTTACTTCAATTTAATTTTTGTGGTTTTGTGTAAATAAAAAACAACGGAGTTTATCCATGCGTTAGACTTTAGTTTTTGTTGTTTTATGAAAATAAATACGAATAACGTTTTTTTCATATGTCGGACTTCATTTTTTGTGGTTTTGTGAAGACAATAAGAGATTGCTTTTTTTCCTTGTATTACAATGAAAAAATATTTTTTTGGTTTGTTAAAATCAATTAAAAGGGGTTTTTCCCTGTATTAGAATTTATATTTTGTTATTTTCCAAAAATGACAGAACAAATTCTATATTTTCGATGTATTACTAGACTTTAATTTTTGTGGTTTTGTGAAAACAACAAAAGATTGCTTTTTTCCATGTATTATTACTTCAATTTGATTTTTGTGGTTTTAAGAAAATTTATAACAACGGAATTATTACGTGCATTAGACTTCCTTTTTAATATTTTTTTCACATGCTGGACTTCATTTTTTGTGGTTTTGTTAAAATAACGAAAGATTCCTTTTTTCCATGTATTACATCGAAAAAAGATTTTTTTGGTTGTGTGAAAAATCAATAACAAGTAGGTTTTACCATATATCGGAATTTATTTTTTGTTGTTTTCCCAAAAACAAAAGAAATTATGTTGTTTTCCATATATTGGATTTCAATATTTGTGGTTTTGTGAAAACAACAAAATATTATTTTTTTCAATGTATTATACTTCAATTAAATTTTTGTGGTTTTGTGAAAATCAATAACATCGGAGTTTATCCTTGCGTTAGACTTCATTTTTTGTTATATGAAAATAAATACGAATAACATTTTTTCCGTATGTTGGGCCTCATTTTTTGTGGTTTTATGAAAACAATAACATATTGCTTTTTTTTCCTTGTATTACAATGAAAAAAGATTTTTTTAGTTTTGTGGAAAGCAATAACAAGGACTTTTTCCATGTATTAGAATTTATTTTTTCTTATTTTCTAAAAAAGACAAAAAAATTATATTTTTTTCATGTATTATTAGATTTTAATTTTTGTGGTTTTGTGAAAACAACGAAATATTACTTTTTTCCCTGTATTATAACTTCGATTTCATTTTTGTGGTTTTGTGAAAATCTATAAGAACGGAGTTTTTACGTGTATTAGACTTCATTTTTGGTTGTTTTGTAAAATAAATATGACTAATATTTTTTCCATATACTAGACTTCATTTTTTGTGGTTTTGTGAAAACAACAAAAGATTTCATTTTTTTCATGTATTCCATCGAAAGAAGATTTTTTTGCTTTTGTGAAAAACAATAACAAGGAGGTTTTAACATGTATCATAATTTATTTTTTGTTGTTTTCGGAAAAACAAAACAAATTGTGTTTTTTTCTATGTATTAGACTTCAATTTTTGTGGTTTCGTGAAAATAACAAAATATTATTTTTTTTCATGTATCATACTTCAATTTAATTTTTGTGGTTTTGTGAAAATCTATAACAACGGAGTTTTTCCATGCGTTAGACATCATTTTATGTTGTTTTATGAAAATAAATACGATTAACGTTTTTTCCAAATGTCGGCTTCATTTTTTGTGGTTTTGTGAAAACAATAAAGGACTGCTTTTTTTCCTTGTATTACAATGAAAAAAGATTTTTTTGGTTCCGTAAAAATCAGTAACAGGGACTTTTTCCATGTATTAGAATTTATTTTTTGTTATTTTCTAAAAAACACAAAGCAAATTATATTTTTTCCATGTATTAGTAGATTTTAATTTTTGTGGTTTTGTGAAAACATCAAAAGATTGTTTTTTCCGTGTATTATAGCAATGGAGTCTTTACGTGCATTAGACTTCATTTTTTATTGTTTTGTAAAATAAATACGAATAATGTCTTTTCCATATGCTGGACTTCAGTTTTTGTGGTTTTGTGAAAAGAACGAAAGATTCCTTTTTTCCATGTGTTACATCGAAAAAAGATTTTTTGGTTGTGTGAAAAATCAATAACAAGTATGTTTTACCATATATCGGAATTTATTTTTTGTTGTTTTCCCAAAAACAAAACAAATTATGCTGTTTTCCATATATTGGAGTTCAATATTTGTGGTTTTTTGCAATCAACATAATATTATTTTTTTCCATGTATTATACTTCAATTAAATTTTTGTGGTTTTATGAAAATCAATAACATCGGAGTTTATCCATGCGTTAGACTTCATTTTTTGTTGTTTTGTGAAAACAATTACATATTGGTTTTTTTCCATGTATTACAATGAAAAAAATTTATTAGTTTTGTGGAAAGCAATAATAAGGACTTTTTCCATGTATTAGAATTTATTTTTTGTTATTTTCAAAAAAAAGACAAAAAAATTATATTTTTTTCATGTATTATTAGATTTTGATTTTTGTGGTTTTGTGAAAACAACGAAATATTACTTTTTTCACTGTATTATAACTTCAATTTGATTTTTGTGGTTTTGTGACAATCTATAACAACGGAGTTTTTACCTGCATTAGACTTCATTTTTGGTTGTTTTGTAAAATAAATACGAATAATATTTCTTCCATACACTAGACTTCATTTTTTGTAGTTTTGTGAAAACAACAAAATATTGTTTTCTTTTTCATGTATTCCTTCGAGAAAAGATTTTTTTGGTTTTGTGAAAAATAATAACAAGGAGGTTTTAACATGTATCATAATTTATTTTTTGTTGTTTTCGGAAAAACAAAACAAATTGTGTTTTTTTCTATATATTAGACTTCAATTTTTGTGGTTTCGTGAAAATAACAAAATATTATTTTTTTCCATGTATCATAACTTCAGTTTAATTTTTGCGGTTTTGTGAAAATCTATAACAACGGAGTTTTTCCATGCGTTAGACATCATTTTTTGTTGTTTTATGAAAATAAATACGATTAACGTTTTTTCCATATGTTCGACTTCATTTTTTGTGGTTTTGTGAAAACAATAAAAGATTGCTTTTTTTTCCTTGTATTACAATGAAAAAAGATTTTTTTGGTTCCGTAAAAATCAATAACAGGGACTTTTTCCATGTATTAGAATTTATTTTTTGTTATTTTCTAAAAAAGACAAAGCAAATTATATTTTTTCCATGTATCAATAGATTTTAATTTTTGTGGTTTTGTGAAAACATCAAAATATTGCTTTTTTCCGTGTATTATAACTTCAATTAGATTTTTGTGGTTTCGTGAAAGTCTATAGCAACAAAGTTTTTACGTGCATTAGACTTCATTTTTGGTTGTTTTGTAATATAAATACGAATAATATTTTTTTCATATGCTAGACTTCATTTTTTGTGGTTTTGTGAAAACAACAAAAGATTGCTTTTTTTTCATGTATTACATCGAAAAAAGATTTTCTTGGTTTTGTGAAAAACAATAGCAAGGAGGTTTTAACATGTATCATAATTTATTTTTTGTTGTTTTCGGAAAAACAAAATAAATTGTGTTTTTTTCTATGTATTAGACTTCAATTTTGGTGGTCTCGTGAAAATAGCAAAATATTATTTTTTTTCCATGTATCATACTTCAGTTTAATTTTTGTGGTTTTGTGAAAATCTATAACAACGGAGTTTTTCCATGCGTTAGACACCATTTTTTGTTGTTTTATGAAAATAAATACGATTAACTTTTTTCCGTATGTTCGAGTTCATTTTTTGTGGTTTTGTGAAAACAATAAAAGATTGCTTTTTTTTCCTTGTATTAAAATGAAAGTTTTTTTTTGGTTCCTTAAAAATCAAGAACAGGGACTTTTTCCGTGTATTAAAATTTATTTTTTGTTATTTTCTTAAAAAGACAAAACAAATTATATTTTTTCCATGTATTAATAGATTTTAATTTTTGTGGTTTTGCGAAAACATCAAAAGATTGCTTTTTTCCGTGTATTATAACTTCAATTCGATTTTTATGGTTTCGTGAAAATCTATAGCAACGAAGTTTTTACGTGCATTAGACTTCATTTTTTGTTGTTTTGTAAAATAAATACGAATAATGTCTTTTCCATATGCTGGACTTCATTTTTTGTGGTTTTGTGATAACAACGAAAGATTCCTTTTTTACATGTATTACATTGAAAAAACATTTTTTTGGTTGTGTGAAAAATTAATAACAAGTAGGTTTTACCATATATCGGAATTTATTTTTTGTTGTTTTCCCAAAAACAAAATAAATTATGTTGTTTTCCATATATTGGAGTTCAATATTTGTAGTTTTGTGAAAACAACATAATATTATTTTTTTCCATGTATTATACTTCAGTTAAATTTTTGTGGTTTTATGAAAATCAATAACATCGGAGTTTATCCATGCGTTAGACTTCATTTTTTGTTGTTTTATGAAAATAAATACAAATAACATTTTTTCCGTATGTTGGACTTCATTTTTTGTGGTTTTGTGAAAACAATAACAGATTGCTTTTTTTTCCTTGTATTACAATGAAAAAAGATTTTTTTTCGTTTTGTGGAAAGCAATAATAAGGACTTTTTCCATGTATTAGAATTTATTTTTTGTTATTTTAAAAAAAAAGACAAAAAAATTATATTTTTTTCATGTATTATTAGATTTTGATTTTTGTGGTTTTGTGAAAACAACGAAATATTGCTTTTTTCACTGTATTATAACTTCAATTTGATTTTTGTGGTTTTGTGAAAATCTATAACAACGGAGTTTTTACCTGCATTAGACTTCATTTTTGCTTGTTTTGTAAAATAAATACGAGTAATATTTCTTCCATACACTAGACTTCATTTTTTGTAGTTTTGTGAAAACAACAAAATATTGTTTTTTTTTCATGTATTCCATCGAAAAATTTTTTTTTTGGTTTTGTGAAAAATAATAACAAGGAGGTTTTAACATGTATCATAATTTATTTTTTGTTGTTTTCGGAAAAACAAAACAAATTGTGTTTTTTTCTATATATCAGACTTCAATTTTTGTGGTTTCGTGAAAATAACAAAATATTATTTTTTTCCATGTATCATAACTTCAATTTAATTTTTGCGGTTTTGTGAAAATCTATAACAACGGAGTTTTTTCATGCGTTAGACATCATTTTTTGTTGTTTTATGAAAATAAATACGATTAACGTTTTTTCCATATGTTCGACTTCATTTTTTGTGGTTTTGGGAAAACAATAAAAGATTGCTTTTTTTTCCTTGTATTACAATGAAAAAAGATTTTTTTGGTTCCGTAAAAATCAATAACAGGGACTTTTTCCATGTATTAGAATTTATTTTTTGTTATTTTCTAAAAAAGACAAAGCAAATTATATTCTTTCCATGTATTAATAGATTTTAATTTTTGTGGTTTTGTGAAAACATCAAAAGATTGCTTTTTTCCGTGTATTATAACTTCAATTAGATTTTTGTGGTTTCGTGAAAATCTATAGCAACAGAGTTTTTACGTGCATTAGACTTCATTTTTGGTTGTTTTGTAATATAAATATGAATAATATTTTTTTCATATGCTAGACTTCATTTTTTGTGGTTTTGTGAAAACAACAAAAAATTGCTTTTTTTTTCATGTATTACATCGAAAAAAGGTTTTCTTAGTTTTGTGAAAAACAAAAACAAGGAGGTATTACCTTGTGGTCTTTCCAGGAAATGGTGAGCTCGAGAAAACTGCAGCTCGAAATTGGTTATTTTTGGGCTGACGGGAGGTTTTCGCATTTTGCGGCCAACTCTCGCCGTTCCAGCGATGGCTAATCTTACGGTCGTGCTTGTCTTGTCAAGACGAGTTGAATGGTATTAAGTTTGTTCAATTCCGAGCATTTCGAAAAAAAATCGCATTTTTGAGAGAGAAAGGGTTGACTTGACTGCGACGGTTGACTTTTCAGTTTTGACCAGAATTTCGGCGCGTCACATTTTCTTTATTCTTGCGCTGCAAGGTTTATTTGAGGTGTAAAACGATGGTTAGGATTCATTTGATCGGAAGTGACGTTCCGATACGAAACGTCATAGAAAACGTGGACGTTTCTTCTCTGTTTTGGGACCGAGCGTGGTCGGTTTACGTATCGATTCGGCTGAAGAACGTCATGAGACAGTTGACGTTTTCATTACGTTTTGTGGTCGTTTCTTACTCGTTCCAATGTTTGGTCTTTTCCACCGACGTTGTTTATCGTTTAAGGTTAGAGAAGTATGTGTATGGGAAATGTGAGAGTTTTAGGGATAATTTGGCCATCGTTGGCCCATTAGTTGCGTTATGGTGCTTCTTTTGGAGTTGACTTTCGAATAAGTCCTCCAATCCTTCTTTTTATGACCTTTTCGCCTGTAAAATAACACAAAAATGTATTAAGAGGTTTCAAATTATGTTTTATGAGTTATGAGTCTTTTTCATACATTTTATGTGAAATTCGATTGAATTTGAGATGATAAATACCCTAAAAATGTGTATAAAAATAAACATTACAGTCTCGACTAAACTTTGAAACGAAACAACGGGCTTCGGGCCTGGCAAAAGGAGAGGTTCTAGTCTAATTGGAAAGCATAAGGCCTCGAGCATAAGGAATTCGTCAATCAACAAACCGACGAGAAAGGGCTGAGAGTGCGACCTATTCGGCATATAGATCAGAGAATCCACCTCAAAAAAAGATGCTCGAAAGAGGTATCTAATCTCCTCCCCATCCGTCTGAGACGTGGATAGATCAGATGGCCAACCCAACACGAAAAGAGCGAAATTTTAAAATATTTATTCACAATCTTTGTGTGCACCACAAACTCATGTTTAATGCATTTGTTCGGTCGTTTCATTCAATAAAACGAATTATGTTTTTTTCCATGTATTATACTTCAATTTTTGTCGTTTGTGAAAAAACAAAAGATTGTTTTTATCCATGTATAATACTTCAATTAAATTCTTGGTTTTCTGAAAATCTATAACAACGTAGTTTTTACATGCATTAGACTTTATTTTTTTTTTGTTCTATGAAAATAAATACGATTAATATTTTTTCAATATGTTGGACTTCACTTTTTGTGGCTTTGTGAAAACAAGAAAGGATTGCTTTTTTTCCACGTATTATATCGAAAAAAGATTATTTTGGTTTTGTGAAAAACAATAACAAGGAGGTTTTATCATGTATTGGAATTTATGTTTTGTTATTTTCTAAAAAAGACAAAACAAAGTATATTTTTTCCATGTATTATTAGATTTTAATTTTTGTGGTTTTGTGAAAACAACAAAAGATTGCTTTCTTCCATGTTTTATAACTTCAATTTATTTTTTATGGTTTTTTGAAAATCTATAACAACAGAGTTTTTACGTGCATTAGACTTCATTTTTGGTTGTTTTATAAAATAAATACGAATAATATTTTTTCCATATGTTGGATTTCAATTTATGTGATTTTGTGAAAAGAACAAAAGATTGCTTTTTTCCTTGTATTACATCGAAAAAAGATTTTCTTGGTTTTGTGAAAAACAATAACAAGTCGGTTTTAACATGTATCGTAATTTATTTTTTCTTGTTTTCCGAAAAATAAAACAAATTATGTTTTTTTCCATGTATCAGACTTAAATTTTGTTGGTTTTGTGAAAACAACAAAATATTAATTTTTTTTCCATGTATCATATTTCAATTAAATTTTTGTAGTTTTGTGAAAATCTATAACAACGGAGTTTTTCCACGCCTTGAACATCATTTTTTGTTGTTTTATGAAAATAAATGTGATTAACGTTTTTTCCATTTGTGCGACTTCATTTTTTGTGATATTGTGAAAACAACAAAGATTTCTTTTTTCCATGTCATTTTTTGTTATTTTTTAAAAAACACAAAACAAATTATATTTTTTCCGTGTATTATTAGATTTTAATTTTTGTGGTTTTGTGAAAACAATAAAGATTTCTTTTTTCCATGTATGTATTATAACTTCAATTTGATTTTTGTGGTTTTGTGAAAATCTATAACAACGGAGTTTTTACATGCACTAGACTTCATTTTTTGTTGTTCTATAAAATAAATACGAATAATATTTTTTCCATATGCTGGAATTCATTTGTTGTGGTTTTGTGAAAACAACAAAAGATTGCTTTTTTTCCATGTTTTACATCGAAAAAAGATTTTTTGCTTTTGTGAAAAACAATAACAAGGAGGTTTTAACGCGTATTGGAATTTATTTTTTGTTGTTTTCCGAAAAATAAAATAAATTATGTGTTTTTTTCTATGAATTAGACTTCTATTTTTGTGGTTTTGTGAAAACAACAAAATATTATTTTTATCTATGTATACTACATGAATTAAATTTTTGTGATTTTGAGAAAATTTATAACAACGGAGTTTTCAAATGTATTGGACGTCAATTTTAGTTGTTTTATGAAAATTAATACGAATAATATTTTTTCCATATGTTCGACTTTATTTTTTGTGATTTTGTGAAAACAAGAAAAGATTGATTTTTTCCATGTATTACATAGAAAAAGGATTTTTTTGGTTTTGTGAAAAACAATAACATGGAGGTTTTACCATGTATTGGAATTTATTTTTTGTTGTTTTCCGAAAAACAAAACAAATTATCTTTTTTTTCCATATATTGGACTTCAATTTTTGTGGTTTTGTGAAAACAACAAAATATTGTTTTTTTTCCATGTATCATACTTCAATTAAATTTTTGTGGCTTTGTAAAAATCTATAAGAACGGAGTTTTTCCATCTGTTAGACTCTATTTTTTTGTTATTTTACGAAAATAAATATGATTAATGTTTTTTCCATATGTTGGACTTCATTTTTTGTGGTTTTGTGAAAACAACAAAAGATTGCTTTTTTGTTCCATGTATTACATTGAAAAAAGATTTTTTTGGTTTTGTGAAAATAAATAACAAGGATTTTTTCCATGTATTGGAATTTATCTTTTGTTATTTTCCAAAAAAACAAAACAAATTATATTTTTTCCATTTATTATTGGATTTGAATTTTTGTGGTTGTGTGAAACCATAAAAGATTGCTTTTATGCATGTATTATAACTTCAATTCGATTTTTGTTGTTTTTTGAAAATCTATTACAACGGAGTTTTTACGTGCATTGGACTTCATTTTTCGTTATTTTATAAAGTTAATACGAATAATATTTTTTCCGTATACTGGACTTCTTTTTTTGTGGTTTTGTGAAAACAAAAAAAGATTCCTTTTTTCCATGTATTGTATTGAAATTTTTTTTTTGGTTTTGTGAAAAACAATAACAAGGAGGTTTTAACTAATATTGGAATTTAATTTTTTTTGTTTTCCGAAAAATAAAACAAATTATATTTTTTTCTATGAATTAGACATAAATTTTTGTGGTTTTGTGAAAACATCAAAAGTTTTTTTTATCCATGTGTCATACTTCAATTAAATTTTTGTGGTTTTGTGAAAATCTATAAATGTGGAGTTTTTTAATGCATTAGACTTCAATTTTTCTTGTTTTATGAAAATTAAGATGAATTATGTTTTTTCCATATGTTCGACTTTATTTTTTGTGGTTTTGTGAAAACAAGAAAAAATTGCTTTTTTCCATGTATTACATCGAAAAAGGATTTTTTTGGTTTTGTGAAAAACAATAACAAGGAGGTTTTTCCATGTATTGAAATTTATTTTTTGTTGTTTTCCGAAAAAGAAAACAAATGATTTTTTTTCCAAAGATTGGACTTCAATTTTTGTAGTTTTGAGAAAACAACAAAATATTATTTTTTCCATGTATTTTACTTCAATTAAATTTTTGTGTTTTTGTGAAAAATCTATAACAACGGAGTTTTTCCATGCGATAGACTTCATATTTTGTTGTTTTATGAGAATCATTTACAAGGAGTTTTTCCATGTATTAGAATTTATTTTTTGTTATTTTCCAAACAAGACAAAACATATTATATTTTTTCGATGTATTATTAGACTTTAATTTTTTTCATGTATTATAACTTGAATACGATTTTGTGGGTTTTTGAAAAAATCTATAACAACGGAGTTTTTACGGGCGTTAGACTTCAATTTTGGTTGTTTTATAAAATAAATACGAATAATGTTTTTTCCATATGCTGGACTTCATTTTTTTGTGATTTTGTGAAAACAAGAAAAATTACATCGAAAACAACAAAAAATTGCTTTTTTTTCCATGTATTACTTTGAAAAAAGATTTTTTTGGTTTTGTGAAAATCAATAACAAGGAGTTTTTCCATGTATTGGAATCTATCTTTTGTTATTTTCCAAAAAGGACAAAACAAATTATATTTTTTCCATTTATTATTAGACTTTAATTTTTGTGGTTGTATGAAACCATAAAAGATTGCTTTTATGCGTGTATTATAAGTTCAATTCGATTTTTGTGGTTTTGTGAAAATCTATAACAATGGAGTTTTTACGTGCATTAGACTTCATTTTTGGTTGTTTTATAAAATAAATACGAATAATGTTTTTCCAAATGCTGGACTTCATTTTTTGTGGTTTGTGAAAACAACAAAACTTACATCGAAAAATGATTCTTTTTGGTTTTGTGAAAAACAATAACAAGGAGGTTCTTTCGTGTATTGGAATTTTTCCATGTTCTTAAAAAATAAAACAAATTATGTTCTTTTTTCCATGTATGACACTTCAATTTTTGTGGTTTTGTCAAAACAACAAAAGATTATTTTTATATTTGTATCACACTTCAATTAAATTTTTGCGGTTTTGTGAAAATCCATAACAACGGAGTTTTTCTATGTGTTAGACTTCATTTTTTGTTGTTTTATGAAAATAAATACAATTAATGTCTTTTCCAGGTGTTGGACTTCATTTTTTGTGGTTTTGTGAAAAACACTAAAATATTGCTTTTTTTTCCTGGTATTACAATGAAAAAAAAATTTGTTTTGTAAAAATCAATTACAAGGAGTTTTTCCATGTATTAGAATTTATTTTTTGTTATTTTCCAAAAAAGACAAAACAAATTATATTTTTTCCATTTATTATTAGACTTTAATTTTTCTGATTTTGTGAAAACAACAAAAGATTGCCTTTTTTCATGTATTGTTACATCAATTCGATTTTTTTGGTTTTGAGAAAATCTATAACAACGGAGTTTTTACGTGTATTAGAATTCAGTTTTAGTTGTTTTACAAAATAAATTTTAATAATATTTTTTGCATATGTTGGACTTCACTATTTGTGGCTTTTTGAAAACAACAAAAGATAGCTTTTTTCAAATGTATGACATTGAAAAAGGATTTTTTATAAAACAACAAAAACAAGATTTCCATGTATTAGAATTTATTTTTTGTTATTTTCTAAAAAAGACAAAACAAATTATTTTCCTTGTATTATTAGATTTTAATTTTTATGATTTTGTGAAAACAACAAAAGATTGCGTTTTTTCACGTTTTATAACTTCAATTTGATTTTTTTGGTTTTCTGAAAATCTATAACAACGGAGTTTTTACGTGCATTAGAATTCATTTTTGGTTGTTTTATAAAATAAATACGAATAACGTTTTTTCCATATGTTGGACTTCTTTTTTTGTGATTTTGTGAAAACAACAAAAGATTGCTTTTTTTTCTTGTATTACATCGAAAACAGATTTTTTTGGTTTTGTGAAAAACAATAGCAAGTCGGTCTTAACATGTATCGTAATTTATTTTTTGTTGTTTTCCGAAAAACAAAACAAATTATGTATTTTTCCATGTATTAGAGTTTAATTTTTGTGGTTTTCTGAAAAACAACAAAATATTATTTTTTTGCATGTATTATACTTCAATTAAATTTTTGTGGTTTTGTGAAAATCTGTAACATTGGAGTTTATCCATGCGTTAGACTTCATTTTTTGTTGTGTTATGAAAATAAATACGAATAAAGTTTTTTCCATATGTTGGAATTCATTTTTTGTGGTTTTGTGAAAACAATAAAAGATTGCTTTTTTTTCCTTCTATTACAATGAAAAAAGATTTTTTTGGTTTCGTGAAAATTATAACAAGGAGTTTTTCATGCATTAGTATTTATTTTTTGCTATTTTTTAAAAATGACAAAACAAATTATATTTTTTCCATGTATAATTAGATTTTAAGTTTCGTGGTTTTGTGAAAAGATTGCATTTTTCCATGTATTATAACTTCAATTTGATTTTTGTGGTTTTGTGAAAATCTAGAACAACGGAGTTTTTACGTGCATTAGACTTCATTTTTGGTTGTTTTATAAAATAAATACGAATAATATTTTTTCCATATGCTGGACTTCATTTTTTGTGGTTTTGTGAAAACAATAAAAGATTGTTTTTTTTTCCATGTATTACATCGACAAACGATTTTTTTGGTTTTGTGAAAAATAATGACAAGGAGGTTTTAACATGTATCGTAATTTATTTTTTGTTGTTTTCCAAAAAACAAAACAAATTATGTTTTTTTCCATGTATTAGACTTTAATTTTTGTGGTTTTCTGAAAACAACAAAATATGGTTTTGTGAAAATCTATAACAACGGAGTTTTTCCGTGCGTTAGACAACATTTTTTGTTGTTTTATGAAAATAAATACGATTAACGTTTTTTTCATATGTTCGACTTCATTTTTTGTGGTTTTGTGAAAACAATAAAAGATTGTTTTTTTTTCCTTGTACAATGAAAAAATATTTTTTTGGTTTCGTGAAAATCAATAACAAGGACTTATTCTAAAGCAATGCAAAATTTGTTTTTATTTCAAAATATTTCTCCTCAATCTTTGTGTGCACCACAAAGTCATGTTTAATGCATTTGTTCGGTCGTTTCATTCAATAAAAACTCGGCTAGATTTTTCTTAAAGAATATACTAAATTATTGAAACGCAAACCAAAATTCATTTTTATTTTAAGATATTTCTCCACAATCTTTGTTTGTACCTAAAACTAATGTTTCATACGTTTCTTTGCTCGTTTCATCCAAAAAAAACTCGGATAAATTTTTCGTAAAAAATGATAATAAACACTAAATTATTCTGATGCAAATCAAAAATTGTTTTCATTTTAAAATATTTCTCCAAAATCTTTGTTTGAACCTATAACTAATGTTTCTTGCATTTGATTGCTCTTTTCATTCAAAAAAAACTCGTATAGATTATTCGTAAAGAATTATAGTAAATACTAACTTACTCAAATGCAAACAAAAATTTTATTCATTTTAAAATATTTCTCCACAATCTTTGTTTGTCCCTAAAACTCATGTTTCATGCGTTTGTTCACTCGTGTCATGCAATAAAAAGTTGGCTAGATTTTTCGTAAACAATATACTAAATTATTCAAGAGCAAAGCAAAATTTATTTTTAATTTAAAATATTTATCCGCAATCTCTGTGTGCACCACAAACTCATGTTTAATGCAATTATTCGGTCGTTTCATTCAATAAAAACTCGGCTAGATTTTTCCATGTATTATGACTTGAATTCGATTTTTGTGGTTTTGTGAAAATCTATAACAACGGAGTTTTCACGTGCATTAGACTTCATTTTTAGTTGTTTTATAAAATAAATTCGAATAATGTTTTTTCCATAAGCTGGACTTCATTTTTTGTGATTTTGTGAAAACAACAAAAGATTGCTTTTTTTCCAAGTATTACATCAAAATTTTTTGGTTTTGTGAAAAACAATAACAAGGTGGTTTTAACGTGTATTGGAATTTATTTTTTGCTGTTTTCCGAAAAATAAAACAAATTATGTTTTTTTCCATGCATTATACTTCAATTTTTGTGGTTTTGTGAAAAAACAAAAGATTGTTTTTATCCATGTACAATACTTCAATTAAATTTTTGTGGTTTTTTGAAAATCTATAGCAACGTAGTTTTTCCATGCATTAGACTTCATTTTTTGTGGTTTTGTGAAAAAACAAAAGATTGTTTTTATCCATGTACAATACTTTGATTAAATTTTTGTGGTTTTTTGAAAATAAATACGATTAACGTTTTTTCCATATGTTGGACTTCACTTTTTGTGGCTTTGTGAAAACAACAAAGGATTGCTTTTTTTCCATGTATTACATCGAAAAAAGATTTTTTTGGTTTTGTGAAAAACAATAACAAGGACGTTTTAACATTTATTTTTTGTTGTTTTCCGAAAAATTAAACAAATTATGTTTTTTTTTCCATTTATTATAGTTCAATTTTTGTGGTTTTGTGAAAACAACCAAATATAATTTTTTTTCCATGTATTATAGTTCAATTAAATTTTTGTGGTTATGTGAAAATCTATAACAACGGAGTTTTTTCATGCGTTGGACATCATTTTTTTATTCTTTCATGAAAATATATATGATTAACGTTTTTTCAATATATTCAACTTAATTTTTTGTGATTTTGTGAAAACAATAAAAGATTGCTTTTTTTTCCTTGTATTACAATGAAAAAAGATTATTTTGGTTTCGTGAAAATTCATAACAAGGAATATTTGCATGTATTACAATTTATTTTTTGTTATTTTCTAAAAAAGACAAAACAAATTATATTATTTCCATGTATTATTAGATATTAATTTTTGTGGTTTTGTTAAAACAACAAAAGATTGCTTTTTTCCATGTTTTATAACTTCATTTTCATTTTTGTGGTTTTGTGAAAATCTATAACAACGGAGTTTTTACGTGCATTAGGCTTCATTTTTGGTTGTTTTATAAAATAAATACGAATAACATTTTTTCCATATGTTGGACTTCATTTTTTGTGATCTTGTGAAAACAACAAAAGATTGCTTTTTTTCCTCGTATTACATCTAAAAAAGATTTTTTTTGGTTTTGTGAAAAACAATAACAAGTCGGTTTTAACATGTATCGTAAGTTATTTTTTGTTGTTTTCCGAAAAACAAAACAAATTATGTTTTTTTTCCATGTATCAGACTTTAATTTTTGTAGTTTTGTGAAAACAACAAAATATTATTTTTTTTCCATGTATCATATTTCAAATAAATTTTTGTGGTTTTGTGAAAATCTATAACAACGGAGTTTTTCCACATCTTGGACATCATTTTTTGTTGTTTTATGAAAATAAATGTGATTAACGTTTTTTCCATATGTTCGACTTCATTTTTTATGATATTGTGAAAACAATAAAAGATTGCTTTTTTTTCCTTGTATTACAATGAAAAAAGATTATTTTGGTTTCGTGAAAATCAATAAAATGGACTATTTCCATGTATTTGAATTTATTTTTTGTTATTTTTTAAAACGGACAAAACAAATTATATTTTTTCCATGTACTATTAGATTTTAATTTTTCTGGTTTTGTAAAAACAACAAAAGGTTTCTTTTTTCCATGTATTATAACTTCAATTTGATTTTTGTCATTTTGTGAAAATCTATAACAACGGAGTTTTTACGTGCATTAGACTTCATTTTTGGTTGTTTTATAAAATAAATACGAAGAATATTTTTTCCATATGTTGAAATTCATTTTTTGTGGTTTTGTGAAAACAACAAAAGATTGCCTTTTTTCCATGTTTTACATCGAAAAAAGATTTTTTTGGTTTTGTGAGAAACAATAACAAGGAGGTTTTAACGTGTATTGGATTTTATTTTTTGTTATTTTCCGAAAAATAAAACAAATTATGTTTTTTTCGATGAATTAGACTTCTGTTTTTGTGGTTTTGTGAAAACAACAAAATATTATTTTTATCCATGTATACTACATGAATTAAATTTTTGTGGTTTTGAGAAAATGTATAACAACAGAGTTTTCTAATGCATTAGACTTCAATTTTTGTTGTTTTACGAAAATTAATACGAATAATATTTTTTCCATTTGTTCGACTTTATTTTTTGTGATTTTGTGAAAACAAGAAAAGATTAATATTTTTCCATGTATTACATAGAAAAAGGATTTTTTTTTGGTTTTGTGAAAAATAATAACAAGGAGGTTTTACCATGTATTGGAATTTATCAATGGAGTTTTTACGTGCATTGGACTTCATTTTCGGTTGTTTTATAAAATAAATACGAATAATGTTTTTTCCAAATACTGGACTTCATTTTTTGTGGTTTGTGAAAACAACAAAAATTACATCGAAAAATGATTTTTTTTGGTTTTGTGAAAAACAATAACAAGGAGGTTCTTACGTGTATTGGAATTTTTTTTTTGTTTTCTGAAAAATAAAACAAATTATGTTTTTTTTTCCATGTATGAGACTTCAATTTTTGTCGTTTTGTGAAAACAACAAAAGATTGTTTTTATATATGTATCACACTTCAATTAAATTTTTGTGGTTTTGTGAAAATCTATAACAACGGAGTTTTTCCATGTGTTAGACTTCATTTTTTGTTGTTTTATGAAAATAAATACGATTAATGTTTTTTCCAGGTGTTGGACTTCATTTTTTGTGGTTTTGTGAAAACAGCAAAACATTGCTTTTTTGTTCCACGTATTATCTTATATTGAAATTTTTTTTTTGGTTTTGTGTAAATCGATAACAATGAGTTTTTGCATGTATTAGAATTTATCTTTTGTTGCATTATAACTTCAATTCGATTTTTGTGCTTTTGTGAAAATTTATAGCAACGGAGTTATTACGTGCATTAGACTTCATTTTTGGTGGTTTTATAAAATAAATACGAATAATGTTTTTTCCATATGTTGGACTTCATTTTTTGTGGTTTTGTGAAAACAACAAAAGATTGATTTTCTGTTCCATGTATTACATTGAAAAAAGATTTTTTTGGTTTTGTGAAAATCAATAACAAGGAATTTTTCCATGTATTGAAATTTATCTTTTGTTATTTTCCAAAAAAGACAAAACAAATTATATTTTTTCCATTTATTATTAGACTTTAATTTTTGTGGTTGTGTGAAACCATAAAAGATTGCTTTTATGCATGTATTATAACTTCAATTCGATTTTTGTTGTTTTGTGAAAATCTATAACGACGGAGTTTTTACGTGCATTAGACTTCATTTTTGGTTATTTTATAAAATTAATACGAATAATGTTTTTTCCATATAATGGACTTCATTTTTTCTGGTTTTGTGAAAACAAAAAAAGATTGCTTTTTTCCATGTATTATATCGAAAAAAGATTTTTTTGGTTTGGCGAAAAATAATAACAAGGAGGTTTTAACTAATATTGGAATTTTTTTTTGTTTTCCGAAAAATAAAAGAAATTATATTTTTTTTCTATGAGTTGGACTTAAATTTTTGTGATTTTGTGAAAACATCAAAAGTTTGTTTTTATCCATGTGTCATACTTCAATTAAATTTTTGTGGTTTTGTGAAAATCTATAAAAATGGAGTTTTTTAATGCATTAGACTTTAATTTTTGTTGTTTTATGAAAATTAAGACGAATTATGTTTTTTTCCACATGTTCGACTTTATTTTTTGTGGTTTTGTGAAAACAAGAAAAGATTGCTTTTTTTCAATATATTACATCGAAAAAGGATTTTTTTGGTTTTGTGACAAACAATAACAAGGAGGTTTTTCCATGTATTGGAATTTATTTCTTGTTGTTTTCCGAAAAAGAAAACAAATTATGTTTTTTTTCCAAATATTGGACTTCAATTTTTGTGGTTTTGAGAAAACAACAAAATATTATTTTTTCCATGTATTTTACTTTAATTAAATTTTTTTGGTTTTGTGAAAAATCTATAACAACGGAGTTTTTCCATGCCATAGACTTCATTTTTTCTTGTTTTATGAAAATCAATTACAAGGTGTTTTTCCATGTATTAGAATTTATTTTTTGTTATTTTCCAAAAAAAGACAAAACAATTTATATTTTTTCGATGTATTATTAGACTTTAATTTTTTTCATGTATTATAACTTGAATTCGATTTTGTGGTTTTTTGAAAATCTATAACAACGGAATTTTTACGGGCGTTAGACTTCAATTTTGGTTGTTTTATAAAATAAATACGAATAATGTTTTTTTCATATGCGGACTTCATTTTTTGTGATTTTGTGAAAACAACAAAAGATTGCTTTTTTTCCATGTATTACATCGAAAAAAGATTTTTTTGGTTTTCTGGAAAACAATAACAAGGAGGTTTTATTGTGCATTGGAATTTATTTTTTGTTATTTTCTTGAAAAATAAAACAAATTATTTTTTTTCCATATATTAGACTTCAATTTTTGTGGTTTTGTGAAACCAACAAAAGAATGTTTTTTATCCGTGTATAATAATACTTCAATTAAATTTTTGTGATTTTGTGAAAATCTATAACAACGGAGTTTTTCCATGTGTTAGACTTCATTTTTTGTCGTTTTATGAAAGTAAATACGATTAACATTTTTTTCATATGTTGGATTTCATATTTTGTGGTTTTGTGAAAACAACAAAAGATTGCTTTTTTGTTCCATATATTACAATGAAAAAATATTTTTTTGGTTTTGTGAAAATCAATAACAATGAGTTTTTCCATGTATTGGAATTTATCTTTTGTTATTTTCCAAAAAGGACAAAACAAATTATATTTTTTCCATTTATTATTAGACTGTACTTTTTGTGGTTGTGTGAAACCATAAAAGATTGCTTTTATGCATGTATTATAACTTCAATTCGATTTTTGTGGTTTTGTGAAACTCTATATCAATGGAGTTTTTACGTGCATTGGACTTCATTTTCGGTTGTTTTATAAAATAAATACGAATAATGTTTTTTCCAAATGCTGGACTTCATTTTTTGTGGTTTGTGAAAACATCAAAAATTACATCGAAAAATGATTTTTTTTTTGTTTTGTGATAAACAATAAGAAGGAGGTTCTTACGTGTGTTTGAATTTTTTTTTTTGTTTTCTGAAAATAAAACAAATTATGTTTTTTTTCCATGTATGAGACTTCAATTTTTGTGGTTTTGTGAAAACAACAAAAGATTATTTTTATATATGTATCACACTTCAATTAAATTTTTGTGGTTTTGTGAAAATCTATAACAACGGAGTTTTTCCATGTGTTAGACTTCATTTTTTGTTATTTTATGAAAATAAATACGATTAATGTTTTTTCCAGGTGTTGGACTTCATTTTTTGTGGTTTTGTGAAAACAACAAAACATTGCTTTTTTGTTCCACGTATTATATGGAAAAAAGATTTTTTTGGTTTTGTGTAAATCAATAATAATGAGTTTTTGCATGTATTAGAATTTATCTTTTGTCATTTTCCAAAAAAGACAAAACAAGTTATATATTTTCAATGTATTATTATACTTTAATTTTTTTGATTTTGTGAAAACAACAAAAGATTGCTTTTTTCCATGCATTATAACTTCAATTCGATTTTTGTGCTTTTGTGAAAATTTGTAACAACGGAGTTATTACGTGCATTAGACTTCATTTTTGGTTGTTTTATTAAATAAATACGAATAATGTTTTTTCCATATGCTGGAATTCATTTTTTGTGGTTTTATGAAAACAAGAAAAGATTGCTTTTTTGTTCCATGTATTACATTGAAAAAAGATTTTTTTGGTTTTGTGAAAATCAATAACAAGGAGTTTTTTCATGTATTAGAATTTATTTTTTGTTATTTTCCGAAAAATAAAACAATTTATCTTTTTTCCATGTATTAGACTTCAATATTTGTGGTTTTGTAAAAACAACAAAAGATTGTTTTTATCCATGTATCATACTTTGATTTACTTTTTGTGGTTTTGGTAAAAATCGATAAGAACGGAGTTTTTCCATGCGTTAGACTTCATTTTTTGTTATGTCATGAAAATAAATACGATTAACGAATTTTCCATTTGTTGGACTTTATTTTTTGTGGTTTTATGAAAACAATAACAGATTGCTTTTTTTCCTTGTATTACAATAAAAAAAGATTTTTTTGGTTTTGTGAAAATCAATTACAATGAGTTTTTCCATATATTAGAATTTATTTTTTGTTATTTTCCAAAAAGAGAACAAATTATATGTTTTTGATGTATTATTAGAGTTTAATTTTTGTGGTTTTGTGAAAACAACAAATTTTTTTTTTCTTCCATGTATTATAACTGGAATTCCATTTTTGTGATTTTGTGAAAGTCTATAACAACGGAGTTTTTACGGACATTAGACTTCATTTTTTGTTGTTTTGTAAAATAAATACGAATAATGTTTTTTCGATATGCTGGACTGCATTTTTTGTGGATTTGTGAAAACCACGAAAGATTCCTTTTTTTCCATGTATTATATAGAAAAAAGATTTTTTTGGTTTTGTGAAAATCAATAACAAGGAGGTTTTACCATATATCGAAATTTATTTTTTGTTGTTTTCCAAAAAACAAAACAAATTATGTTTTTTTTCCATATATTGGATTTCAATTTTTGTGGTTTTGTGAAAACAACAAAATATTATTTTTTTCCATGTATTATACTTCAATTAAAATTTTGTGGTTTTGTGAAAATCTATAACAACGGAGTTTTTCCATTTGTTGGACTTCATTTTTTGTTGTTTTATGAAAATAAATACAATTAATATTTTTTCCATATGTTGGACTTCGTTTTTTGTGGTTTAGTGAAAATAATAAAAGATTGCTTTTTTCCTTGTATTACATCGATAGGATTTTTTTTGTTTTGTGAAAAACAATAACAAGGAGGTTTCACCAAGTATTGGAATTTATTTTTTGTTGTTTTCCTAAAAACAAAACAAATTATTTTTTTTTTCATGTATTAGACTTCAATATTTTTGGTTTCGTGAAAATCAATAACAAGGACTTTTTCCATGTATTAGAATTTATTCTTTTGTTATTTTCTAAAAAAGACAAAATAAATTATATTTTTTCCATGTATTATTAGACTCTATTTTTTGTGGTTTTGTGAAAACAACAATAGATTGCTTTTTTCCATGTATTATAACTTCCATTCGATTTTTGTGATTTTGTGAAAATCTATAACAACGGAGTTTTTACGTGCATTAGACTACATTTTTGGTTGTTTTATAAAATAAATACGAACAATGTTTTTTCCATATGTTGGGCTTCATTTTTTGTGGTTTTGTGAAAACAACAAAAGATTGCTTTTTTTCCATATATTACATCGAAAAAAGATTTTTTTGTATTTGTGAAAAAGAATAACAAGGAGGTTTTACCCTGTATTGGAATTTATTTTTGGTTTTTTTCCGAAAAACAAAACAAATTATATTTTTTCCATCCATTGGACTTCAATTCTTGCGGTTTTGTGAAAACAACAAAATATTTCTTTTTCCTTGTATCATACTTCAATTAAATTTTTGTGGTTTTCTGAAAATCTATAACAACGGAGTTTTTCCAATTGTTAGACTTCATTTTTTTCCGTGTATTTGGAAAAATATTTTTTTGGTTTTGTGAAAATCAATAACAAGGAGTTTTTCCATGTATTAGAATTTATCTTTTGTTATTTTACAAAAAAGAAAAAACAAATTATATTTTTTCCATGTATTATTAGACTTTAATTTTTGTGGTTTTGTGAAAACAATAAAAGATTGCTCTTTTCCATGTATTATAATTCAATTCGATTTTTGTTGTTTTGTGAAAATCTATAACAACAGAATTTTTACGTGCATTAGACTTCATTTTTGGTTGTCTTGCGAAAACAACAAAAGATTGCTTTTTTTTCCATGTATTACATCGAAGAAAGATTTTTTTGGTTTTGTGAAAAACAATAACAAGGAGGTATTAACGTGTATATAAATTTATTTTTTGTTGTTTTCCGAAAAATAAAACAAATTATGTTTTTTTTCCATGAATTAGACTTTAATTTTGTGGTTTTGTGAAGACAACAAAAGATTGTTTTTATCCATGTATCATACTTCAATTAAATTTTTGTGGTTTTGTGAAAATCTATAACAAAGAAGTTTTTTAATGCATTAGACTTTAATTTTTGTTGTGTTATGAAAATTAATACGAATAATATTTTTTCCATATATTCGACTTTATTTTTTGTGATTTTGTGAAAACAAGAAAAGATTTCTTTTTTTTCATATATTACATCGAAAAACGATTTTTTTGGTTTTGTGAAAAACAATAACAAGGAGGTTTTTCCTTGTATTGGAATTTATTTTTTGTTGATTAGACTTCATTTTTTGTTGTTTTGTATAATAAATATGAATAATATTTTTTCCATACGCTGGACTTCATTTTTTGTGGTTTTGGGAAAACAACGAAAGATTGCTTTTTTCCCTGAATTACATCGAAAAAAGATTTTTTTGATTTTGTGAAAAACAATAACAAGGAGGTTTTAACATTTATGGGAATTTATTTTTTATTGTTTTGCGAAAATAAAACAAATTATATTTTTTTTCCATGCTTTAGACTTCAATTTTTGTGGTTTTGTGAAAACAACAAAAGATTATTTTTGTGGTTGAAGTTTGCGTGAAGCGAGTTAATGTTTGGACTGAAATTTGACGCTAGATCGTACAGTAGACTCTGTCGATCTCTTGTGGCATCGCGTAGTGTGTTTGGTTCTAAAAACTAACCCTGACAGGTTCAGTTTAATAGCTGCGGATTTTGGATCCACTTTCTTATCGGACTGGCTCCGTCTCACCTTCTTATTCATTCAGCAATGCAGTTCGTGTTTGTTTCTCGTCAGCTAAGCTTTTTGTTTCAGAGTGTTTCGTTCCCTCTATACGAATTCGTAGTAAAAGAAACAAACCGAAATGGCTCAGGGAAACTAATTTTTTTTTTCTTGTCGAAACATCAGTTCCCCTTTCTTCCGCCATTGATGACTAGTAACCAATGCTCCAACTTCCACTCGCAATTTAATCATCCTTACTCGAAATCAACACTCAGGCTATTTTAACAACTCAATTGCGATACCTTCTGTGCAACAACATGACCTGAAAACCTTTCCATGTCCGTAATTCTCGCAATGTGCCAACTCAGCTTCGTTTAAATGAAAATACCCAAAAAAATGATAACTCATGAATCAAAAACTCATCCAGACCAGTTTGTAGATTCAATTGAGTTACCGAAATCACTCTTACATCGTCCTCAAAGCTCTCTAAAGCAAAACAATCATGTTCTTATTCGAGAAAATTTGGAGGAATGCCACGCACAATCGAACCAGTCGCAGTCCACTCAAAACTCGACCGTTGCATATCCAATTTTTGAATTTTTCTCAGAGAATATCATCAAACACGTTCTTTAGTCGCACATTTCTCACTCGTTTGTGAATCATTTGATGTGTTCTGCATATGGATAGAAAGGACAGAGGATGAGGAATAGAATGATCTTGGTTTGGGCTCGAATAGAAGATTGTAGCACGCACGGTAAGTAGGCCATGTTTTCAGCACATTTTCTCATCTGTTTTGACCGAATTCCGGCGATCACCGGGGTTTTCAAGACCGAAGAATGGTACCGGCAGATTCCTCTCTTCATGCTGAATCCATGGCTGGCCGGTTTGTTCGATTTTGAGCAGAATTGGAATTTGAGGTTTGGGGAAGAAGGGTCTGACCTGGTCAACACGCTGACTTTGACCAGGTCGACCAGATTTTAAATCGGCGATTATGAGAGTTCTAGAAGGTTTCTGATCGCGAGGCTTGTACCGTTGGGTTCATCTCGTCGAGCTCTTCATTTTGGTATATCGTTTGACCTATTTCGGAAAAAGTTAACTTTTGGTCAACTTGGCGATTTTTGGCATTTGACTCGGTTTGACTTGGTTATAAAAGGTTTTTGAATTGTTGTAAAAGTTCGGGGAATTTTTATAGAGTGTTTGAGGATTTTGTTTGGCCATTTTTGGCCCATATTTTGCGTGTTGATCTAATTCATCCTTTTATGGCCTTTTCGCATGTAAAATAACACAAAAAATGTATTAAGAGCTTTCAAATTATGTTTTATGAATTATGAGTATTTTTCATACATTTTATGTGAATTATGATTGAAATTGAGATGATAAAAAACAAAAAATGTCTATAAAAATACACATTACAATACTTCAATTAAATTATTGTGGTTTTGTGAAAATCTATAACAACGGAGATTTCCGCGCGTTAGACTTCATTTTTTGTTGTTTTATGAAAATAAATATGATTAACTATTTTTTCCGTATGTTGGACATCATTTTCTGTGGTTTTGTGAAAACAACAAAAGATTCATTTTTTGTTCCACGTATTACATTGAAAAAAGATTTTTTTAGTTTTGTGAAAATCAATAATAAGGAGTTTTTCCATGTATTAGAATTTATTTTTTGTTATTTTCCAAAAAAGACAAAACAAATTATATTTTTTTCATGTATTATTAGACTTCAATTCGATTTTTGTGGTTTTGTGAAAATGTATAACAACAGATTTTTTACGAGCATTAGACTTCATTTTTGGTTGTTTTATAAAATAAATACTAATAATGTTTTTTCCATATGCTGAACTTCATTTTTTGTGGTTTTGTGAAAACATCAAAAGATGGCTTTTTTTTCATGTATTACATCGAAAAAAGATTTTTTGGTTTTGTAAAAAACAATAAGAAGGAGGTTTTAACATGTAACGGAATTTATTTTTTGTTGTTTTCCGAAAAAAAAAATAAATTATGTTTTTTTCCATGTATTAGACTTCAATTTTTGTGGTTTTATGAAAACACAAAAGATTGTTTCTATCCATATATCATACTGTAATGTGTATTTGTATACAAAATTTTATAATTTTTATCATCTTAGGTTCAATCATAATTCAATTAAAATGTGTGAAAACTGCTCATAATTCATAAAACATGATTTGAAACCCTTTAATACATTTTTGTGTTATTTTACAGGCGAAAATGCCATAAAATGAGAATTCAACAAAAACGCGAATAATGGGCCGATGATGACCAAATTCTCCCTAAAAATGCTCATATTCCCCATACACACACTTTTCTAACCCTAAAAGATGAGAAACACTGGTGGAAAAGAGGAATGATCATAAAACGCTATGAAAATGTCCACGGTCTCATGTCGTTTTTGAACCCAACCGTTACGTGAACCGACCACGTTCGGATCCAAAACAGAGAAGAAACGTTCATTTTTTCATGACGTTTGGAATCGGAACATGACGTTCGAATTAAGCGGAACCTTACCATCATTTACATCTCAAAATAAACCTAGCAAGAATAGAGAAAATGCGATGCGAAAAAATTCTGGTCAAAACTGAAAAGTCAACCGTCACAGTCAAGTCAACACTTTCTCTCTCAAAAATGCGAATTTTTCAAAATGCTCGGAATTGAACAAACTCAATACCATTCAACTCATCTTGATAAGACAAGCACAAGCGTATGATTAGCCATCGCTGGAACGGCCAGAATTGACCGCAAGACACGAAAAATCTTCTGTGAGACCAAAAATAACCAATTTCGAGCGGCAGTGTTCTCGAGCTAACCATTTCTTGCACAGACATTGGTTTGTCATGATTCCAACACCATTCTCTTCTCCTTATTCTCCTCTTTCGAACCATATAAAGAACTCAAAAAGTGATGAAGAATTGAGTGAGATAATCGAGTTTGAACTCAGTGATCAATGAAATTGAATTCTGTTTTAGCTGAAATAACTCAATTCGAGCTGAAATTTCTCAAGTCCATAACTCACTCTGCAAACCTCCATTTCATGCGAAACCAGCTCCATTCTTGTCTTCTCTCTTCCCTCTTTCCAATGATATAAAGAACATAAAAAATGATCAACAAATGAGTGAGAATTTTGAATTTTAAATAAGTGCTCGATAAGAATTGGTTATTTCGGATCTGAAGCATTCCGCCCAAAATAGGGCAAAAATTGAACCGCTAAATACTCGGTCAAATCTCAATCATTTTCAATGAAATTTCATCCATATCCCCAGTACAACCTTCTGATCCTCCTGAGCTAATCACAAGTCTCGATTTGTTCCCTACTCTCCTCTCCATTCAAAACAGGCCATTGGACTCTCAAGTCGATTTCAACCTATGAAACACCCCTCAAGCTCCACCATAAAAAAACACTCATTCTCCCACTCTCCATAACTTAGACATCACTCTCCACTCATCTTTAACCTCTAGAATCACCATTGTTGAGTTTCAAGCTCTCTTGAGCTCTAAATTTCATTTTTGAGTGAAAACGCGCAATTTGGGGCTGATTTGGGTGAAATTCGAATTGGTCGATTTTAGCTTGAATCAAGAGGCAATTGGAGCATCAAATTGACTCAAGGGAGCTACCGGTTGGTCTTCCAACTCTCGGTTTAATCCAATTCTCTTTAAATTGTTTGATTTGAATTTTAGATCGCAAGAACTCAATTTGTAGTTATAATAATTAAGTCTTGTTAAATTCTTGTTCTTGTGAATTTGAGTGAGTAAATCTAGATAGGGAAGGGAATTTATGAGTTGTATACATGAAATCTTGCTTTAATATCTTATAATTTTGCTGAATAATCATAAACACACACATTTTTAAATAAATTGGGGAAAATTACTTACCTTAGTATTTTTCGTCAATTGAGCTATTAAATTTGAAGTTTATTGGCTTGTTAATCATTTGAAATATTTAGCTTAGTATTTTGTGTGATTAATTTGGGGTTATGATAAAGTTTGTTTTGAAATGGCCGTTATAGAATAAACTAGTTCTTGAGTCAAATTCTTGAGTAAATCTTAGCTTTGATTGCTCGAATACATCATCTAAATTTGAGAAATTATACAATTAGTGATTAATAATTGTTACACATCATAAATTTCCTATAAATCCCTATTTTTAAATCGAAAATCAAACCACAATCCAGTTTATGTCTTGCTGTTGTTATTTCTCTGTTTTTCAATTTTTCCCTTAATTTTGTGTCTAGTTCTGATCTGAAAAATTAAATAAATATTTTTACAATTTATATCTCATTTAGTAGATAATTTTTAAATCAAATTTTTCCCACTTCCAATTTATAATTTGCGAGATATTAATTTTCTAAGTTTGTAATATTTTTGGTTTGATCTTACTGTCGAGATTTACTGTTTCTTTTCTTCTTAATTTTTAAAAATATAAAAACATAAAATAAAAATACAAAAATAGTCCTACTTGAAGAATTTCTTAGTATAGAATCAAAATCCGAATTTTAAAATAGTACTTGTTAAAGCAGATCAGGAGATATTACAACTTTTGCAAGTACGGTCTGTCAGAAGCAGTTTCTGATCCATATCTAAATTTTTATTATAAATCACGAACTACAAAACATCATTGCACAAAACTATAACATCTAATCCGAAACTTGATAATTGAATTTCTAAACAAATTTTGGATTTTTTTAAGCTTTGGTGGTTTTTCTATAATTTTTTGAAGTTATTGCTGAACCGATTTTGAATCTCAAATAAGTTCTGGACTAAACTGCAAATATCTCAAAATTCTTGAATAAAATAATAATACCAGTAAAGGACCACATCATAGATATCTCCTTCTAGTTTCCAAAGATATATTATGTGTTGTATTCCGAGTTTATTTGGTGTAGTTACAAATTAAAACGCTAAAGTGTGACGTGCTGAATTTTTGAAACACAAACTGAAATTGTTGAATTAAACTTGGAAATTTACCTAATAAACCTTGAAATAAAAAATTTTACACTAGAGATAAATCAGTGAGATTAGTTAATTTTTCAGGCCACGCCTCCTTGTGTACGACCTCTAAACTCAGTTACCGCTCATACTCGTAAATTGAAAAATAGAGAAATATAAATTATTTTGTTAAATTGTGTAAAATATAAATGATGATTTTACCCGATTTACAAATGGCGCCATTGCCGGGGAGGCGGCTTACATCATGCTTTTAACTAACCCATCTCATATTTTCTTTAGTATTTTTGTCTCTTGAATTTTTGAAGTTTTATGAGAAAGACGAGATCACAAGGTGAAGTACACACTCCTCGCAAAAAGGACATCAACAAGCATCTAAGAGAGATCAAGAGGAACAAGGCGCGAAGCGAGCAAGGTGCAACTTCGTCAAGCACAGGAACACGACAAGAAGAGGCTTCGCAAGGGCCTCGAGTACGACAAGAAGAGCTAAACAAGGTGGAAGAGCCACAAGAAGAAGTTCAAACTCGACCTCTCGTCATTCCGTCTTCAAGACCCGTTTCTCCGTCTCCTTCTATTTCTCATTCTAAATCTATTTCACCAACATCATCATCATCTTCATCTCATTTTAAAAATCAAGAAGTTGAAAAAGAATTTAAAGAAACTTTAATAAACGTACAAATGGCTCAACAAAGAACATTAGGGGAATTTTTAGAACACATAATTCAAAAAAATCTTATAAACATTGTTATACGTAGAGTACCAAATTTTAAGATAAGTCCATCCATGTTAAGTGCTTTACCAACATTTCAAGGGCATAAAAATGACAATCCATATGCACATTTAGATGAATTTCATATGAAATGCACCGCATTATTTGGTAAAACTGACAATCTGGACAACATCAAGTTGATCATTTTTCCTCATACACTAGGAGCTGCCCCTAGGGATTGGCTAAATCATTTATAGGGTGGACCATTCGAGACATTCGACGATGTGGTGAAGCGTTTTCTTAAGCGCTATTTCCCGAGCACACTTACCGCTAAAATACGCAAGGAGAATACAAACATTCAACAACGAGGCGATGACACCCTTCAAGAGTACTACGAGCGCTTTCTAATATTGTGCGCATCATGCCCTAACCATAACCTCACTGAGACCTTGTTACTCGACCAATTTATCCAAGGGATGAACGCGCTAGAAGCCCGTCTTCTTCAATGTTCGGCTGGTGGATCTTTCAACGACAAAACTCCTGCCGAAGTGCGTGCACTCATCGAAATCATGGCTGAGGGAAACTTGGGTCGTGATGGGATGTTAGGGCAAGTAAACACAACAAGCACAGTGGATCTCAAAGCTATGGAATCTCGCATCACGGAAAATTTCGAGACAAAGTTCAACAAGGTGCTTAAGGCTGTAGGGGCAAAGATGGAACCCACACCATGCGAGTTTTATGCGAGCACAGACCATGCAACTGACGAATGTGATACTCTTCAAGACGTGAACCATGTGGATGGTTACCAACGCCCTCAATATGCATACAAACCTTGGAAGAAAAACCCTAACCTCCGTTGGCGTGATAATCCTCAATTTCAACAACCCCAAAAAGGTTATCAAAAATCTGGAGTTTATGTTCATCCCGACGCGCAATCTCAACACCAACCTCAACCACAACCACTTCAACCCTCTTCAAATCCTCAACCTCCCTCTCTCGATGAAAAATTTGACAACATGATGGCCATGATGACGACCAACTTTTCGAGTTTTTCAACGGAATTGGGGGCAGTAAGGAGCGACATGAACATTCTTTCTCAAGGCCACGCAACCACGAATCGACAAGTGCAAAACATTGAGATTAAAATTAAGCAAATTGCAAGTGAAGTCAATATATTAAAGGGACAAGTAGAGAACAAGTTACCTTCTCAAGGATCGGACCCTGCAAATCTCAAGCGCATCAACGCGATCCAATTGAGAAGTGCGAAGCAAGTGGAGTTTCCAAGAGAAGAGGAGGAAGTAGTGGTACAAAGGCCAATAGAAGACGAGTTGAGCACAAAGGAGGTACAAGATGTTGAATATGAAAATATTAACGTGGGGGATGAAAGAGGAAAATGTGCCAAGAAAAAGATTCAAGAGAAAGAGAAAGAGGCACCAAAAGAGAAGTCTCATATGCCAAAGGCACCCTTTCCGCATCGCTTGGCGGTAAACACCAAGAAAGATGAACTCGACAAGGATATTCTTGAAGTGTTCAAAAAGGTGGAGGTGAACATCCCTATAATCGACGCAATCTGAATGCACCCTCCTTATGCAAAACTTTTCAAGAACTTATGTACAAACAAGAGGAAGCTAAAAGGGAATGAAACAATAAACCTACCCTCGGTGATGAGCATCAACACACGAATGGCCCAAAAAGAAAAAGTCCCCAGAGTCTTTGCCATTCCCTGCACCATCAGGCTTCAAGAACTCGCGAAGTGTATGCTTGATTTGGGTGCTTCCATCAATGTGATGCCTAGGTCCGTTTATGAAACAAAGGGCTTAGGCGAGCTCAAAGATACGCGTGTGATGGTTCAATTCACCAATCGCTCTGTAGCCCCAGTTTTGGGTGTTGCGGAAGATGTGCTGGTAAAGATGAATGGATTGTATTCCCTGTTGATTTCTACATACTCGAAATGGGAGACAACGCCGACTCATTCGCCATTCTCTTGGGAAGACCCTTCTTGAGGATGGCTCGAACGAGGATCGATTGTTACTCGAGCACATTATCCATGGAGTTCGACAACGAGAAGATCACCTTCAACATTTTTGACACGATCAAATACCCCGACGATTATAACGTGTCTAGCATTTGTGTCATTGACGAAATCGATGAGCTTGTTGAGGAACATCTTGAAGGGGAGTATTTAAATTCATTAAAATCACTTAATTCAGATTTTGATGAGTTTTGGGATGATTTAGAAAACGTAAATGCATTCGACAATGTGAATGAAAATAATTTACTACAAGATACAAGTCCAAGCAAAAATGATGTAGTGATAGAAGAAATACAAAATGAAAACTTGCCTAATCTTGAAAGTTGTAGGAAAGAAGAGATTTATTCTTTTTCAGGTCCAACTTCAAGCAAACTTAAGATTTTAGGGAAACAAATGCCTCCATCAATCGAGACGGCATCCGCCCTCAAACTCAAAACGCTACCCGACCATCTCAAATACACCTACCTTGGACCTAAGGAGACTCTACCCGTCATCATCACCTCCAACCTAACACCCGAGCAAGAGGATCGCCTCATCGACGTTCTCAAGCAACATAAGAAAGCAATTGGGTGGACCCTAGCCGACATGCCTGGAATTATCCCTTCAACTTGTATGCATAAGATCTCACTCGAGGAAGGCTCTAAACCCTCGAGGGAAGCTCAAAGGAGGCTAAATCCCGTTATGATGGAAGTAGTGAAAAAGGAACTCCTCAAGCTTCTTGATGCGGGGATCCTCGGAATGGGTATCTCCAATTCATGTGGTTCCCAAGAAGACGGGAATCACGATTGTGGAAAATGCTAAAGGCGATAAGGTGCCAATGCGAGTGCAAAACGGATGGAGGGTTTGTATCGACTATCGCAAAATTAACGTAGCGACAAAGAAGGACCATTTTCCTCTTCCCTTCATCGACCAAATGCTCGAAAGATTAGCGGGGTGACCTTACTATTGTTTCTTGGATGGATATTCGGGATATTTTCCAATCGCCATCGACCCCGACGACCAAAAGAAAATAACCTTCACATGTCCCTTTGGTACATTTGCCTATCGAAGGATGTCGTTTGGGTTGTGCAACGCACGTGGTACATTTCAAAGGTGTATGATCTCTATTTTTTCTGAATATATTTCTAAATTCATTGAGGTGTTTATGGATGACTTTTCCATTTATGGCAACTCTTTTGATGAGTGTCTCCATAATTTTGGCCTAAAAATGGAAAAGTGTGTGGAAGGTAATCTTGTCTTGAATTTTGAGAAGTACCACTTTATGGTGAGCCAAGGAATTATTTTAGGGCATTTAATCTCAGAAAAAGGCTTGGAGGTCCACAAGGCAAAGATTGATGTGATTAAGACGCTTCGATATCCTCGTAACGTGAAAGACGTGCACTCCTTCCTCGGCCATGCGGGGTTCTATAGGCGATTCATTCGGGATTTCTCCAAGATCGCCCAACTCATGTGTCGTCTTCTCCGAAAGGAAGTGAAGTTCGAGTTCGATGACGCGTGCAAGGAGGCGTTCGACATCCTAAAAGGGAAATTATGCGAAGCTCCAATCATCAAGCCCCCCGACTGGAATCTTCCTTTCGAAATCATGTGTGATGCCAGCGACTTGTGCATTGGTGCCGTCTTGGGCTAACGTGTCATTTACTATGCTTCTAGGACCCTAGATGAAGCCCAAAGAAATTATACAACAACTGAAAAAGAATTATTAGCAATTATTTTTGCATTGGAAAAGTTCCGATCATATTTGGTCGGGACGAAGGTTGTTGTGTTTTCAGATCATGCAGCGCTCAAACACTTGATGAAAAAGAAGGAGTGCAAACCTCGACTTCTCCGATGGATCCTTCTTCTACAAGAGTTCAACGCGGAGATTCGGGACAAGAAAGGCGCTGAAAACTTGGTGGCCGATCATCTTAGCCGACTCCCGACAAAAGAAGGCGACATACTTTCCATAAACGAGCTCTTCCCTGACGAACAACTTTACGCCATCCATGGTGTGACGCCTTGGTATGCTGACATCGTTAACTATATGGAGACCCAGGAGCTACCAAGCACTCTCTCTCGTGCTCAGAAGGACAAAATAAAAAGCGGCGCCCGTAATTACTTTTGGGAGGATCCTCATCTCTACAAGATTTGCTCTGACCTAATGGTGCGCAAATACGTGCCTGACCCCGAAAAACAGTCGGTACTCTCTTTTTGTCATACTTTGGAATGTGGGGGTCATTTTGGGGGGCAACGTACAAGCCACAAGGTGCTTCAAAGTGGCTTGTACTGGCCAACTCTTTACAAAGATGCTCATTCCTTTATAAAGAGTTGCGAAAATTGCCAAAAGACGGGAAATCTAACCCGCAAAAAATGAAATGCCTCTCAAAACTTTATTGTTTTGTGAGCTTTTCGATGTTTGGGGGATAGATTTCATGGGCCCCTTTCCCCAATCAAATGGTTATCTCTACATATTGGTGTGTGTAGATTATGTGTCAAAATGGGTGGAGGCAGTTCCTACAAGGGATGCCAACTCCAAAATGGTGATAGAGTTTTAGCGTTTTCGAGTCCCTAAAGCCATCATAAGTGATAGGGGCTCCCATTTCAATAACAAATACATGGAAAACCTATTGAAAAATAACCATGTATAACACCGTATGTCTACCGCTTACCATCCCCAAACTAATGGACAAGCCAAAATCTCAAACAAAGAAATTAAATTAATCCTGGAGAATGTGGTTAATCCCTCTCGCAAGGATTGGAGTCAAAGGCTTGGGGATGCGTTATGGGCCTACATGACCGCGTATAAAACACCAATAGGTATGACATCATTTAAACTTGTGTATGGTAAAAGTGATCACCTACATGTTGAAATAGAGCATAAAGCATACTGGGCTATTAAAATTGTAAATTGTGAATACCCAAAAGACGCGGGAATGCGTAAATTACAAATTCAAGAGTTGGAGGAAATTAGAATTGAGGCCTACGATAACTCTCGAATTTATAAAGAAAAATTGGCCACCTACCATAACAAGATAATTAGACGAAAATATTCAAAGTGGGAGATAAAGTCTTGTTATTCAATTCTCGGTTGAGGTTACATCCCGAAAAATTGAAAAGTAGGTGGATAGGGCCTTTTGAAATAACAAATATCTTTCCCTTTGGAGTCTTTGAAATTTTTAGTAAAACGAATGGCGCGTTCAAAGTCAATGGGCATCGACTCAAAGCGTTTTACGAAAATCACGATACAAGGTGGCTAGATGAGCAAGAGTTCGGCGAGTACCCAAGCGGGAAGGTACGAACGAATGAGGAAAAATGCGTCAAGCTCAAGACGTAAAACAAGGGCACTGGCGAGAGGCAACTCGTCATGTCAGGTTGTATTTTTCTTTTCTTTCTTTTCATTTTTGTTCTTTTTACAAAACTCTTTTTCACACTTAAACATTTGCTACGCAAAAGTTTAAGTGTGGTGGGGGAGGTTTTGCACAAGACCCCAATAATTTTTTCAATTTTCACAAATATCTCACTTTTGAACTTTTTGTTTGAGGACAAACAAAGGTTTAAGTGTGGTGGGGTAGTTTTCTGCAAAACTAAGTTTTATTTTCTTGTAAAAATATGAAAATTCATAAAAATTGAAAATTAAAAAAAAAATTAACAAAACTCATAAATACCATAAAAATTTAAATTTTTGCTTGTTTTTCTTTCATTTTTTGTTTGTTTTTGTATGTGCAAAGCACAGCTTGTCTTTTGATAACATGAGTGAATAGCATACCAACTTTTACATGTTTATAAAAGAGAAAGTTGAGTTAGTTGGAACTTTTGGGGTAATTTGTATAAATTCACCATTTTAAATTTAGGGGGAGAAAGTATAAAAAATAAAATTAGGGCATTGCTTTTTGAAAAAGGTTTGTATTTCAAGGATTGGGGAATTTTAAATAAATTTGAATTTGAAATTATTAATGGATATTCATCGACCCTCGTGTACTATTATAATAATCAAATATTAGTATATAACATTCATGGCAAAAATTAAATCTCTTTTCAAAATGATTTAAACTGATTCTAAAAACCCTAAACCTTGATTTTAATTAACGCTTGAGGGCAAGCTTGGTTTAAGTGTGGTGGAATTTATACTGTGTATTTTTATACACAATTTTATAATTTTTATCATCTTAAATTCAATCATAATTCAAATAAAATGTGTAAAAACTGCTCATAATTCATACAACATGATTTGAAACCCTTTAATACATTTTTGTGTTATTTTACAGGCAAAAATGCCATAAAATGAAGAATTCAACAAAAACACGAATAATGGGACAATGATGGCCAAATTCTCCCTAAAAATGCTCATATTCCCCATACACACACTTTTCTAACCCTAAAAGATGAGAAACACTGGTGGAAAAGAGGAACGATCATAAAACGCTATGAAAATGTCCACGGTCTCATGTCGTTTTTGAACCCAACCGATACGTGAACCGACCACCTTCGGCTCCAAAACAGAGAAGACACGTTCATGTTTTCATGACGTTCGGAATCGGAACGTAACGTTCGAACTAAGACGAACCTTACCATCGTTTACATCTCAAAATAAACCTAGCAGGAATAGAGAAAATGCAACGCGCAAAAATTCTGGTCAAAATTGAAAAGTCAACCGTCGCAGTCAAGTCAACATTTTCTCTCTCAAAAATGCGATTTTTTCGAAATGCTCGGAATTGAACAAACTCAATACCATTCGACTCATCTCGATAAGACAAGCACAACCATATGATTAGCCATCACTGGAACGGCCAGAATTTGCCGCAAAAAGCGAAAAATCTCCTGTTAGTCCAAAAATAACCAATTTCGAGCTCCAGTGTTCTCGAGCTCACCATTTCCTACATAGACCTCGGTTTGTCATGATTCCAACGCCATTCTCTTCTTCTTATTCCCCTCTTTCCTACCATATAAAGAACTCAAAAAGTGATGAAGAAGCGAATGAGATAATTGAGTTTGAACTCAGTGATCAATGAAATTGAATTATGTTTTTACCGAAATAACTCAATTCGAACTGAAACTTCTCAAGTCCATAACTCACTCTACAGACCTCTATTTCATGCGAAACCTACTCCATTCTCATCTTCAACCAAGTCCATAACTCAATTCGAACTGAAACTTCTCAAGTCCATAACTCACTCTACATACCTCCTCATTTTTGTGGTTTTGTGAAAGCAACAAAATATTGCTTTTTTCCACGTATTATAATTTGAATTCGATTTTTGTGATTTTGTGAAAATCTATAACAACGGAGTTTTTACATGCATTAGACTTCATTTCTTGTTGTTTTGTAAAATAAATACGAATAATATTTTTTCCATATGCTGGACTTCATGTTTTGTGAAAACAACGGAACATTCCTTTTTTTCCATGTATTACATCGAAAAAAGATTTTTTTGGTTTTGAGAAAATCAATAACAAGGAGGTTTTACCATATATCGGAATTTATTTTTTGTTGTTTTCCAAAAAACAAAATAAATTATGTTATTTTTTTCCATATATTGGATTTCAATTTTTGTGATTTTGTGAAAAAAAGAAAATATATATTTTTTCCATGTATTATACTTCAATTAAATTTTTGTGGTTTTGTGAAAATCTATAACAACAGAGTTTATCCATGTGTCAGACTTCATTTTTTGTTGTTTTATGAAAATAAATACGATTAACATTTTTTCGTTATGTTGGACTTCATTTTTTGTGGTTTTGCGAAAATAACAAAAGATTATTTTTTTGTTCCATGTATTACATTTAAAAAAAAATTGGTTTTGTGAAAATCAATAACAAGGAGTTTTTCCATGTATTAGAATTTATTTTTTGTTATTTTATGAAAATAAATACGAATAACGTTTTTTCCATATGTTGGACTTTTGTGGTTTTGTGAAAACAATAAAAAATTGCTTTTGTTTGCTTGTATTACAATGAAAAAAGATTTTTTTGGTTTTGTGAAAATCAATAACAAGGACTTTTTCCATGTATTAGAATTTATTTTTTGTTATTTTCCAAAAAAGACAAAACAAATTATATTTTTTTCATGTAATATTACCCCTTAATTTTTGTGGTTTTGTGAAAATAACAAAAGATTGCTTTTTTCCATCTATTATAACTTCAATTTGATTTTTATGGTTTTGTGAAAATCTATAAAAACGGAGTTTTTACGTGCATTAGACTTCATTGTTGGTTGTTTTATAAAATAAATATGAATAATATTTTTTCCATATGCTGGACTTAGTTTTTTGTGGTTTTGTGAAAACAAAAAAAAATTGCTTTTTTTCCATGTATTACATCGAAAAAAGATTTTTTTGGTGTTGTGAAAAATAATAACAAGGATCTTTTAACATATATTGGAATTTATTTTTTGTTGTTTTCTAAGAAATAAAATAAATTGTGTTTTTTTTCCATGAAATAGACTTCAATTTTTGTGGTTTTGTGAAAACAACAAAAGATTGTTTTTATCCATGTATCATACTTCAATTAAATTCTTGTGGTTTTGTGAAAATCTCTAACAACGGAGTTTTGTAATGCATTAGACTTCAAGTTTTGTTGTTTTAAGAAAATTAATACGAATACTGTTTTTTCCATAAGTTCGACTTTATGTTTTGTTGTTTTGTGAAAACAACAAAAGATTGCTTTTTATTTCGTGAAAATCAATAACAAGGAGTTTTTCGATGTATTAGAATTTATTTTTTGTTATTTTCCAAAAGAAGACAACAAATTATATTTTATTTCCATATATTGGATGTCAATTTTTGTGGTTTTGTAAAAACAACAAAATATTATTTTTTTCCGTGTATTATACTTCAATTAAATTTTTGTGTATTTGTGAAAATCTATAACAACTGAGTTTATCCATGCGTTAGACTTCATTTTTTGTTATTTTATGAATATAAATAAGATTAACGTTTTTTCCATATGTTGGACTTTATTTTTTGTGGTTTTGCGAAAATAACAAAAGATAGCTTTTTTGTTCCATGTATTACATTGAAAAAAGATTTTTTTGGTTTTGTTAAAATCAATAACAAGGAGTTTTTCATTGTATTAGAATTTATTTTTTGTAATTTTCCAAAAAAGACAAAAGAAATTATATTTTTTCCACGTATTATTAGACTTTAATTTTTGTGGTTTTGTAAAAACTGCAAAAGAATTCTTTTTTCCATGTATTATAGCTTCAATTCGATTTTTGTGATTTTGTGAAAATCTATAACAACTTACATCAAAAAAGGATTTTTTTGGTTTTGTGAAAAACAATAACAAGGAGGTTTTACCATGTATCAGAATTTATTTTTTGTTGTTTTCCGATAAACAAAATAAATTATGATTTTTTCCATATATTGGACTTCAATTTTTGAGGTTTCCGAAAACAATAAAAGATTATTTTTTCCATGTATTATACTTCAATTAAATTCTTGTGGTTTTGTGAAAATCTATAACAATGGAGTTTATCCATGCGTTAGACTTCATTTTTGGTTATTTTATAAAAGAAATACGAATAATGTTTTTGCCGTATGTTGGGCTTGATTTTTTTTGGTTCTGTGGAAACAACAAAAGATTGCTTTTTTTCCTTGTATTACATCAAAAAATGATTTTTTGGGTTTTGTGAAAATCAATAACAAGGAGTTTTTTCCATGTATTAAAATTTATTTTTTGTTATTTTCCAAATGAAATAAAACAAATTATGTTTATTCATTCTATTATTAGACTTTAATTTTTGTGATTTTGTGAAAACTACAAAATAATTCTTTTTTCCATGTATTATAACTTCAATTCGATTTTTGTGATTTTGTGAAAATCTATAACTACTTACATCGAAAAAGGATTTTTTTGATTTTGTGAAAAACACTAACAAGGAGGTTTTACCATGTATCGGAATTTATTTTTTGTTGTTTTACGAAAAATAAAACAAATTATGTTTTTTTCAATATATTGGATTTCAATTTTTGAGGTTTTCTGAAAACAACAAAATGATTATTTTTTTCCACGTATTATACTTCAATTAAAATTTTGTGATTTTGTGGAAATCTATAACAATGGAGTTTATCCATGCGTTAGACTTCATTTTTTGTCATTTTATAAAACAAATACGAATAATATTTTTTCCATATCTTGGGCTTCATTTTTTTTTTGGTTTTGTGAAAACAACAAAAGATTGCTTTTTTCCATGTATTACATCAAAACAAGATTTTTGTGGTTTTGTGAAAATAAAAAACAAGGTGTTTTTTCATGTATTAGAATTTATTTTTTGTTATTTTATGAAAATAAATACGAATAACGTTTTTTCCATATGTTGGACTTCATTTATTGTGGTTTTGTGAAAACAATAAAAGATTGCTTTTTTTCCTTGTATTACAATGAAGAAAGATTTTTTTGGTTTTGTGAAAGTCAATAACAACGTGTTTTTCCATGTATTAGAATTTATTTTTTGTTATTTTCCAAAAAAGACAAAACAAATTAAATTTTTTCGATGTATTATTAGATTTTAATTTTTATGGTTATGTGAAAACAACAAATGATTGCATTTTTCTATATGCCGGACTTCATTTTTTGAGGTTTCGTGAAATCAACGAAAGATTTCTTTTTCTTCATGTATTAAATCGAAAAAATATTTTTTTGGTTTTCTGGAAATCAATAACAAGGAGGTTTTACCATATATCGGAATTTATTTTTTGTTGTTTTCCGAAAAACAAAACAAATTATGTTTTACTTCCATATATTGGATTTTAATTTTTTTGGTTTTGTGAAAACAACAAAATATTGTTTTTTTTCCATGTATTATACTTCAATTAAATTTTTTTGGTTTTGTGTAAATCTATAACAACAGAGTTTATCCATGCGTTAGACTTCATTTTCGGTTGTTTTAAAAAACAAATACGAATAATATTTTTTCCATATGTTGGGATTCATTTTTTGTGGTTTTGTGAAAACAACAAAATATTGGTTTTTTTTTCCATGTATTACATCGAAAAAGGATTTTTTTGGTTTTGTGAAAATCAATTACAAGGTGTTTTTCCATGTATTAGAATTTATTTTTTGTTATTTTATGAAAATAAATACGAATAACGTTTTATCATATGTTGGACTTTATTTTTTGTGGTTTTGTGAAAACAATAAAAAATTGCTTTTTTTTCCTTGTATTAAGGTGAAAAAAGATATTCTTGGTTTTCTGAAAATCAATTACAAGGAGTTTTACCATGTATTATAATTTATTTTTTGTTATTTTCCAAAAAAGACCAAAAAAATTATATTTTTTCGATGTATTATTAGACTTTAATATTTGTGGTTTTGAGAAAACAACAAAATATTATTTTTTTCTACGTATTTTACTTCAATTAAATTTTTTGTGATTTTGTGAAAATCTATAACAATGGAGTTTATCCATGCGTTAGACTTCATGTTTTTGTTGTTTTATGAAAATAAATATGAATAACGTTTTTTCCATATGTTGGACTTCATTTTTCGTGGTTTTGTGAAAACAATAAAATATTGCTTTTTTTTCCATGCATTACAGTTAAAAAAGATTTTTTTGGTTTTGTGAAAATCAATTACAACGAGTTTTACCATGCATTAGAATTTAATTTTTGTTATTTTCTAAAAAAGACAAACCAAATTATATTTTTTCGATGTATTATTAGACTTTAATTTTTGTGGTTTTGTGAAAACAACAAAAGAATGCTTTTTTCCATGTATTAAAACTTTAATTCGATTTTTGTGGTTTTGTGAAAATCTATAACAATGGAGTTTTTACGTGCATTAGACATTAATTTTTATTGTTTTGCAAAATAAATACGAATAATATTTTTTTCATATGCTGGACTTCATTTTTTGAGGTTTTGTGAAAACAACAAAAGATTTCCTTTTTTCCATGTATTACATCGAAAAAGGATTTTTTTGATGTTGTGAAAAATCAATAACAAGAAGGTTTTTATATCGGAATTTATTTTTTGTTGTTTTCTGAAAAACAAAACAAATTTTGTTATATTTCCATATATTGCAATTCAATTTTTTTGGTTTTGTGAAAACAACAAAATATTATTTTTTTCCCTGTATTATACTTCAATTAAATTTTTGTGGTTTTGTGAAAATCAATAACAACGGAGTTCATCCATGCGTTAGACTTCATTGTTGTTTGTTTTATAAAACAAATACGAATAATGTGTTTCCCATGTGTTGGGTTTCATTTTTTGTGATTTTGTGAAAACAACGAAAGATTGCTTTTTTTCCATGTATTACATTGAATAAGGATTTTTTCGGTTTTGTGAAAATCAATAACAATGTGTTTTTCCATGTATTAGAATTTATTTTTTGTTATTTTATGAAAATAAATACGAATAATATTTTTTCCATATGTTGGACTTCATTTTTTGTGGTTTTGTGAAAAGAATAACAGATTGTTTTTTTCCTTGTATTACAATGAAAAAAGATTTTTTTGGTTTCGTGAAAATCAATAACAAGGTGTTTTTCGATGTATTAGAATTTATTTTTTGTTATTTTCCAAAAAAGACAAAACAAATTATATTTTTTCGATGTATTATTAGACTTTAATTTTTGTGGTTTTGTGAAAACAACAAAAGAATGTTTTTTGCCATGTATTATAACTTGAATTCGATTTTTGTGATTTTGTGAAAATTTACAACAACGGAGTTATTACTTGTATTAGACATCATTTTTTGTTGTTTTGTAAAATAAATACGAATATTGTTTTTTTCATATGCTGAACTTCATTTTTTGAGGTTTTGTGAAAACAATGAAAGATTTCTTTTTTTCGAAGTATTACATCGAAAAAAGATTTTTTTTGATTTTCTGAACTTAAATAACAAGGAGGTTTTACCATATATCGGAATTTATTTTTTGTTGTTTTCCAAACAACAAAAGAAATTATGTTTTATTTTCACATATTGGATTTTATTTTTTGTGGTTTTGCGAAAACAAAAAGATATTATTTTTTTCCATGTATTATACTTCAATTAATGTTTTGTGATTTTGTGAAAATCTATAACAACGGAGGTTTTATGTGCATTAGACTTCATTTTTTGTTCTTTTATAAAATAAATACGAATAATATTTTTTCCATATGTTGGGCTTCATTTGGTTATAGTTTTGTGAAAATAACAAAAGATTGCTTTTTTTCCATGTATTACATCGAAAAAGGATTTATTTTTTGTGGTTTTGTGAAAACAACAAAAGATTGTTCTTGTGAATATATGTGAGTAAATCTAAACAGGGAAGGGGATTTGTGATTTGTATGCATGAAATCTTGCTTTAATTTCTTGTGAATATGCTGAATTTCGTGTCAAATTCAATAACAAGGAGTTTTTCCTTGTATTAGAATTTATTTTTTGTTATTTTCCAAAAAAGACAAAACAAATTATATTTTTTCCATGACTTTAATATTTGTGGTATTGTGAAAACAACAAAATATTGCTTTTTTCCATTTATTATAACTTCAATTCGATATTTGTGGTTTTCTGAAACTCTATAACAACGGAGTTTTTATGTGCATTAGACATCATTTTTGGTTATTTTATAAAATAAATACGAATAATATTTTTTTCATATGTTGGAGTTCATTTTTTGTGGTTTTGTGAGACCATCAAAAGATTACTTTTTTTCCATTTATTATATCGAAAAAATATTTTTTTGGTTTTGTGAAAAAGAATAACAAGGAGATTTTACCATAATTATAATTTATTTCTGTTATTTTCCGAAAAGCAAAGCAAATTTTGTTTTTTTCCATATATTGGACTTCAATTTTTGTGGTTTTGTGAAAACAACAAAAGATTATTATTTCCATTTATCTTCAATTAAATTTCTATGGTTTTGTGAAAATCTATAACAACAGAGTTTATCCATGCGTTAGACTTCATTTTTTGTTGTTTTATAAAAATAAATACGAATAACGTATTTTCCATACGTTGGACTTCATTTTTTGTGGTTTTGTGAAAACAACAAAAGTGTGCTTTTTTCCTTGTATTACAATGAAAAAAGATTTTGTTGGGTGTGTGGAAACAACAAAAAATTGCTTTTTTTTTTTCCATTTATTAGATCGAAAAAAGATATTTTTGGTTTTGTGAAAAAGAATAACAACGAGGTTTTGTAATGTGTATTTTTATCCACATTTTTAGGGTTTTTATCATCTCAAATTCAATCATAAATCACATAAAATGTATGTAAAACACTCATAATTTATTAAACATAATTTGAAACATCTTAACATATTTTTGTATAATTTATAGGTGAAAAGGCCATAAAAAGATGAATTGGAGGACTTCTTTGAAAATGCAACTCAAAAAGAAGCACCATCACGCAAATAATGCACCAACGATTGCCAAATTATCCCTAAAACCCTCACATTCCCCATACACATACTTCTCTAATCTTAAAGATGAACAACGTCGGTGGAAAAGACCAAGCATTGGAATGAGTAAGAAATGACCACAAAACGTTATGAAAACGTCAACTGTCTCACGACGTTCTTCAGCCGAATCGATACGTAAACCGACCACGTTCGGTCCCAAACAGAGAAGAAACGTCCACGTTTCCTATGACGTTTCGTATCGGAACGTGACGTTCCGATCAAATGAATGCTAACCATCATTTTACACCTCAAATAAACCTAGTAGCGAAAGAATAGAGAAAATGCGACGCGCAAAAATTCTGGTCAAAACTGAAAAGTCAACCGTCGTAGTCAAGTCAACCCTTTCTCTCTCAAAAATGCGATTTTTTTTTTTAAATGCTCGGAATTGAACAAACTTGATACCATTCAACTCGTCTTGACAAGACAAGCACAACCGTATGATTAACCATCGCTGGAACGGCGAGAGTTGGCCGCAAAACGCGAAAACCTCCTGTCAGCCCAAAAATAACCAATTTCGAGGTGCAGTTTTCTCGAGGTCGCCATTTCCCGCAAAGATCTTGGTTTGTCATAATTCCAACGCCATTATCTTCTACTCATTCCTCTCTTACCAACCATATAAAGAACTCAAAAAATGATGAAGAATTGAGCGAGATAATCGAGTTTGAACTCGGTGTTCAATGAAATTGAATTCTGTTTTTGCTGAAATAACTCAATTCAAGCTGAAACTTCTCAAGTACATAACTCACTCCAAATACCTCATTTTCATGTAAAACCAATTTCATTCTCTTCTTCTCTCTTTCCTCTTTCCATGGATACCAAGAACATCAAAAATGATGAAGAAATGAGAGAGATATTTCAGTTTGAAATCATGCTAGTAAATCTTAGCTTAGATCGCTCAAATCCATCATTTAAATCTGAAAAAGTATACCCTAAGTGATTAATGATTGTTACACATCATGAATTTCCTATAAACCCCTATTTTTAAACCAAAAATCAAACCCTAAATCCAGTTTCTGTCTTGCTGCTGTTTTTCTCTGTTTTTCAGTGTTTTTCTATTAATTTCGTGTCCTAATATGTTCTGAAAAATTAAATAAATATTTTTAAAAGTTATATCCTATTTATTATATAATTTTCACATCATATTTTGCCCAATTTCGAGTTATAATTTGTGAGATATTAATTTTCTAAATTTGTAATATTTCTATTTTCTATCTTCTGTCCAGATCTACTGTCCCCTTCCTTTTGAATTTTTAAAAATATAAAAACAAATATTAAAAATATAAAAATAGTAATTCTTGGAGTATTCTGAAGTTTATAATCCAAATATTAAATTTAGAATATTAGTTGTTAAATCAGATCAGGAGATATTAAAACTTTTACGAGTATTGGTCTGTCAGAACCAGTTTATGATCCAGATCTGAATTTTCTTTATAAATCTCAAACCATTAAACATAATTGCACCATATTTTAAAAGCTAATCTAAAACTTGATAATTGAATTTCTTTGTGGTTTTCTGAAGCTCTATAACAATGGAGTTTTTACGTGCATTAGACTTCATTTTTAGTTATTTTATAAAATAAATACGAATAATATTTTTTCCATATGTTGGAGTTCATTTTTTGTGGTTTTGTGAAAACAACAAAAGATTGCTTTTTTCCATTTATTACATCAAAAATAGATTTTTTTGATTTTTTTAAAAAGAATAACAGGAGGTTTTACCATAATTGGAATTTATTTTTTGTTGTTTTTCGAAAAACAAAGTAAATTATGTTTTCTTCCATATACTGGACTTCTATTTTTGTGGTTTTGTGAAAACAATAAAAGATTATTTTTTTCGATTAATCTTCAATTTATTTTCTGTGGTTTTGTGAAAATCTATAACAACGGAGTTTATCCATGCGTTAGACTTCATTTCTTGTTGTACTACAAAAATAAATACGTATAATATTTTTTCCATATGTTGGACTTCATTTTTTGTGGTTTTTTGAAAATAATAAAAGATTGCTTTTTTTTCCTTGTATTACAATGAGAAAAGATTTTTTTGGTTTTCTAGAAAATCAATAACAAGGTGTTTTTTCATATATTAGAATTTATTTTTATATATTAATGGACTTTAATTTTTGTGGTTTTGTGAAATCAATAAAAGATTGGTTTTTTCCATGTGTTATAACTTCAATCCGATTTTTGTGGTTTTGTAAAAATCTATAACAACGGAGTTTTTACGTGCATCAGACTTCATTTTTTGTTGTTTTGTAAAAAAAATACGAATAATGTCTTTTCCATATGTTGTAGTACATTTTTTGTGGTTTTGTGAGAACATCAAAAGAATTCTTTTTTTACATTTATTACATCGAAAAAACATTTTTTGGTTTTGTGAAAAAGAATAACAAGGAGGTTTTACCATAATTAGAATTTATTTTCGGTATTTTCCGAAAAGCAAAGCAAATTTTCTTTTTTTCCTTATATTGGACTTCAATTTTTGTGGTTTTGTGAAAACAACAAAATATTATTTTTTTCCATTTATCTTCAAATAAATTTCTGTGGTTTTGTGGAAATTTATAATAACGGAGTTTATCCCTGCGTTAGACTTCATTTTCTGTTGTTTTATAAAAGTAAATTCGAATAACGTTTTTTCCATATGTTGGACTTCATTTTTTGTGGTTTTGTGAAAACAACAAAAGCGTGCTTTTTTTCCATGTATTACAATGAAAAAAAAAATTTTGGGTGTGTGAAAACAACAAAAGATTTCATTTTTTTCCCACGTATTACATCGAAAAAGAATTTTTTTGGTCTTGTGGAAAACAATAACAAGGAGGTTTTACCATGTATTGAAATTTATTTTTTGTTGTTTTCCGAAAAACAAAGCAAATTATGTTTTTTCCATATATTGGACTTAATTTTTTATGGTTTTGTGAAAACATCAAAAGATTATTTTTTTCCATTTATCTTCAATTAAATTTCTGTGGTTTTGTGAAAGTCTATAACAATGGAGTTTATCCATGCGTTAGACTTCATTTTTTGTTATTTTATAATAATAAATACGAATAAATTTTTTTCCAAATGTTGCACTTCATTTTTTATGGTTTTATGAATACAACATAAGATTGCTTTTTTCCCCTTGTATTACAATGAAAAAAGATTTTTTTGGTTTTCTGAAAATCAATAACGAGGTGTTTTTCCATATATTAGAATTTATTTTTTCTTATTTTCCAAAAAAGAAAAAACAATTTAAATTTTTTCCTTGTATTATTAGAATTTAATTTTTGTGGTTTTGTGAAAACAACAAAAGATTGCTTTTTTCCATGTGTTATAACTCCAATTCGATTTTTGTGATTTTGTGAAAATCTATAACAACGGTGTTTTTACGTGCATTAGACTTCATTTTTGGTTGTTTTATAAAATAAATACGAATAATATTTTTTCCGTATGTTGGGTTTCATTTTGTGTGGTTTTGTGAAAACAACAAAAGATTGCTTTTTTTCATGTATTACATCGAAAAAGGATTTTTTTGGTTTTGTGAAAATCTATAACAACGGAGTTTATCCATGCGTTAAACTTCATTTTTTGTTGTTCTACGAAAATAAATATGAATAACATTTTTTTCCATATGTTAGACTGACTTTTTTGTGGTTTTTTGAAAACAACAAAAGAGCGTTTTTTTGTTCCATGTATTACACTGAAAAAAGATTTTTTTGGTTTTGTCAAATTCAATAACAAGGAGTTTTTCCTTGCATTGGAATTTATTTTTTGTTATTTTTCTGAAAAGACAAAACAAATTATTTATTTTCCACGTATTATTAGACTTTAATATTTCTGGTGTTGTGAAAGCAACAAAATATTGCTTTTTTCCATTTATTATAACTTCAATTCGATTTTTGTGTTTTTCTGAAACTCTATAACAACGGCGTTTTTACGTTCATTAGACTTCATTTTTGTTTATTTTATAAAATAAATATTAATAATGTTTTTTCATAAGTTGGAGTTCAATTTTTGTGGTTTTGTGAGAACATCAAATGATTGCTGTTTTTCCATTTATTACATCGAAAAAAGATTTTTTTGTTTTTGTGAAAACGAATAACAACGAGGTTTTACCATAATTTGAATTTATTTTTTGTAGTTTTCCGAAAAACAAAGCAAATTATGTTTTTTTCCATAAATTGGACATCAATTTTTGTGGTTTTGGGAAAACAACAAAAGATTATTTTTTTCCATTTATCTTCAATTAAATTTCAGTGGTTTTGTTTAAATCTATAACAACGGAGTTTATCGATGCGTTAGACTTCATTTTTTGTTGTTTTATAAAAATAAATACGAATAATGTTTTTTCCAAATATTGGACTTCATTTTTTGCGGTTTTGTGAAAACAACAAAAGAGTGCTTTTTTTCCTTGTATTACAATGAAAAAAGATTTCTTCGGTTTTGTGAAATTCAATAACAAGGAGTTTTTCTTTGTATTAGAATTTATTTTTCGTTATTTTTTTAAAAAGACAAAAAAAATTATATTTTTTCCACGTATTATTAGACTTTAATATTTGCGGTTTTGTGAAAACAACAAAATATTGCTTTTTTCAATATATTATAACTTCAATTCGATTTTTGTGGTTTTCTAAAACACTATAACAACAAATTTTTTACGTGCATTAGACTTCATTTTTGGTTATTTTATAAAATAAACACGAAAAATATTTTTTTCCATATGTTGGAGTTCATTTTTTGTGGTTTTGTGAAAACAACAAAAGATTGCTTTTTTTCCATATATTTCATCGAAAAAAGATTTTTATGGTTTTGTGAAAAAGAATAACAAGGATGTTTTACCATAATTGGATTTTTTTTCGTTGTTTTCCAAAAAGCAACGCAAATCATGTTTTTTCCATATATTGGACTTCAATTTTTGTGGTTTTGTGAAAACAACAAAAGATTGTTTTTTTTCCATTTATTACACTTCAATTAAATTTTTGTGTATTTGTGAAAATCTATAACAATGGAGTTTATCCATGCGTTAGACTTCATTTTTTGTTGTTTTATAAAAATAAATACGAATAACCTTTTTTCCATATGTTGGACTTCATTTTTTATGGTTTTGTGAAAATCAATAACAAGGTGTCTTTCCATGTATTGCAATTTAATTTTTGTTATTTTCCTTATATTATTAGAATTTAATTTTTGTGATTTTTTGAAAACAACAAAAGGTTGCTTTTTTCCATGTATTATAACTTCAATTCGATTTTTGTGGTTTTGTGAAAACCTATAACAACAGAGTTTTTACTTGCATTAGGCTTCATTTTTTGTTGTTATGTAAAATAAATACAAATAATGTTTTTTCCATATGTTGGGCTACGTTTTTTGTGGTTTTGTGAAAACAGCAAAATAATTCTTTTTTTCAAGTATTATATCGAAAAAGGATTTTTTTTGTTTTGTGAAAAACAATAACAAATTGGTTTTACCATGTATTGAAATTTATTTTTTGTTGTTTTCCGAAAAATAAAACTAATTATGTTTTTTATCATATATTAGTCTTCAATTTTTGTTGTTTTCTGAAAACAAAAAAAGATTAATTTTTTTCCATGTATTATACTTCAATTAAATTTTTCTGGGTTTATGAAAATCTAAAAAAACGGAGTTTATCCATGCGTTAAACTTCATTTTTTGTTGTTTTTTGAAAATAAATACGAATAACGTTTTTTTCCATATGTTGGACTTCATTTTTTGTGGTTTTGTAAAAACAACAAAATAGTGCTTTTTTGTTACATTTATTACATTGGAAAAAGATTTTTTGGGTTTTGTGAAATTCAATAACAAGGAGTTTTTCCCTGTGTTAGAATTTAATGTTTGTTATTTTACAAAAAAGACAAAATAAATTATATTTTTTTCCATGTATTATTGGACTTTAATATTTGTGGTTTTGTGAAAACAAAAAAATATTTCTTTTTTCTATGTATGATAACTTCAATTCGATTTTTGTGGTTTTCTGAAACTCTATAACAACGGAGTTTTTACACGCATTAGACTTTATTTTTGGTTATTTTATAAAATAAATACGAATATGTTTTTTCCATATCTTTGAGTTCATATCCTGTGGTTTTGCGAAAACAACGAAAGATTATTTTTTTTCGATTTATTACAACGAAAAAATATTTTTTTGCTTTTGTGAAAAAGAATAACAAGGAGGTTTTACCATAATTGGAATTTATTTTTAGTTGTCTTCCGAAAAACAAAGCAAATTATTTTTTTTTCCATATATTGGACTTCAATTTTTGTGGTTTTGTGAAAACAACAAAAGATTATTTTTTCCCATTTATCTTCAATTAAAGTTCTGTGGTTTTCTGAAAATCTATAACAACGGAGTTTATCCATGCGTTTGACTTCATTTTTTGTTATTTTATAAAAATAAATACGAATAATGTTTTTTCCATATGTTGCACTTCATTTTTTGTGGTTTTGAGAAAACAACATAAGATTGCTTTTTTTTCCTTGTATTACAATGAAAAAAGATTTTTTTGGTTTTCTGAAAATCAATAACGAGGTGTTTTTCCATGTATTAGAATTTATTTTTTGTTATTTTCCAAAAAACACAAAACAAATTAAATTTTTTCCTTGTACTATTAAAATTTAATTTTTGTGTTTTTGTGAAAATCTATAACAACGGTGATTTTACGTGCATTTGACTTCTATTTTGGTTGTTTTATAAAATAAATATGAAAAATGTTTTTTCCATATGTTACGCTTCATTTATTGTGATTTTGTGAAAACAACAAAAGATTGCTTTTTTTCCATGTATTACATCGAAAACATATTTTTTTGGTTTTGTGAAAATATATAACAACGGAGTTTATCCATGCGTTAAACTTCATTTTTTTTTTGTTTTACGAAAATAAATATGGATAATGTTTTTTTCCATATGTTGGACTTTATTTATTGTGATTTTGTGAAAACAACAAAAGTGTGCTTTTTTGTTACATTGAAAATAGATTTTTTTGGTTCTGTCAAATTCAAAAACAAGGAGTTTTTCCTTGTAATAGAATTTATTTTTTGTTATTTTCCAAAAAAGACAACAAATTATATTTTTTCCATGTATTATTAGACTTTAATATTTGTGGTTTTGTGAAAACAAAAAAATATTGCTTTTTTCCATGTATTATAACTTCAATTCGATTTTTGTTGTTTTTCTGAAACTCTATAACAAAGGAGTTTTTACGTGCATTAGACTTCATTTTTGGTTATTTTATAAAATAAATACGAATAATGTTTTTTTCATATGTTGGAGTTCATTTTTTGTGGTTTTGTGGAAACATCAAAAGATTGCTTTTTTTGCATTTATTACATCGAAAAAAGATTTTTTTCATTTTGTGAAAAAGAATAACAAGGAGGTTTTACCATAATTGGAATTTATTTTTTGTTGTTTTCCGAAAAACAAAGAAAGTTATTTTTTTCCATATATTGGACTTCAATTTTTTTTGTTTTGTGAAAAAACAAACAATATTTTTTTTCCATTTATCTTCAATTAAATTTATGTGGTTTTTTGAAAATCTAGGACAACGAAGTTTATCCATGCGTTAGACTTAAGTTTTGATGTTTTATAAAAATAAATACGAAAAATGTTTTTTCCATATGTTGAACTTCATTTTTTGTGGTTTTGTGAAAACAACAAAAGAGTGATTTTTTTCCTTGTATTACAATGAAAAAAGATTTTTTTGGGTTTTGTGAAATTCAATAACAAGGAGTTTTTCTTTGTATTAGAATTTATTTTTTATTATTTTCCAAAAAAGACAAAACAAATTATATTTTTTCCATGTATTATTAGACTTTAATATTTGTGGTTTGGTGAAAACAACAAAATATTGCTTTTTTCCATGTATTATAACTTTAATTCGATTTTTGTGGTTTTCTGAAGCTCTATAACAACGGAGTTTTTACGTGCACTAGACTTCATTTTTAGTTATTTTATAAAATAAATACGAATAATGTTTTTTCCATATGTTGGAGTTCATTTTTTGTGCTTTTGTGAAAACAACAAAAGATTGCTTTTTTTCCATTTCTTAAATCGAAAAAAGATTTTTTTGGTTTTGTGAAAATGAATAACAAGGAGGTTTTACCATAATTGGAATTTATTTTTTGTTGTTTTCCGAAAAACAAAGTAAATTATGTTTTCTTCCATATACTGGACTTCAATTTTTGTGGTTTTGTGAAAACAACAAAAGATTGTTTTTTTCAATTTATCTTCAATTAAATTTCTGTGGTTTTTTGAAAATATATGCCAACGGAGTTTATCCATGCGTTAGACTTCAATTTTTGTTGTATTATAAAAATGAATACGTTGGACTTCATTTGTTGTGATTTTCTGAAAAATAATAAAAATTGCTTTTTTTTCCTTGTATTACAATGAGAAATTTTTTTTTTGGTTTCCTGAAAATCAATAACAAGGTGTCTTTCCATGCATTAGAATTTATTTTTTGTTATTTTCCAAAAAAGAGAAAACAATTTAAATTTTTTCCTTGTATTACTAGAATTTAATTTTGTGGTTTTGTGAAAACAACAAAAGATTGCTTTTTTCCATGTGTTATAACATCAATTCAATTTTTGTGATTTTGTGAAAATCTATAACAACAGTGTTTTTACATGCATTAGACTTCATTTTTGGTAGTTTTATAAAATAAATACGAATAATGTTTTTTCCATATGTTGGGCTTCATTTTTTGTGGTTTTGTGAAAACAACAAAAGATTGCTTTTTTTTTCCATGTATTACATTGAAAAAGGATTTTTTTGGTTTTGTGAAAATCTATAACAACGGAGTTTATACATGCGTTAAACTTGATTTTTTTGTTGTTTTACGAATATAAATATGAATAACGGTTTTTCCGTACGTTAGACTTAATTTTTTGTGGTTTTGTGAAAACAACAAACGAGTGCTTTTTTGTTCCATGTATTACACTGAAAAAAGATTTTTTTGGTTTTGTCAAATTCAATTACAAGGAGTTTTTCCTTGTATTAGAATTTATCTTTTGTTATTTTCCGAAAAAGACAAAACAAATTATATTTTTTCCATGTATTATTAGACTTTAATATTTGTGGTTTTGTGAAAAGAACAAAATATTGCTTTTTTCCAATTGTTATAACTTCAATTCGATTTTTGTGGTTTTCTGAAACTCTATAACAACGGCGTTTTTACGTGCATTAGACTTTATTTTTGGTTATTTTATAAAATAAATACGAATAATATTTTTTCATATGTTGGAGTTCATTTTTTGTGGTTTTGGGAAAACATCAAAAGATTGCTTTTTTTCCATTTATTACATCGAAGAAAGACATTTTTGGTTTTGTGAAAAAGAATAACAAGGAGGTTTTACCGTAATTGGAATTTATTTTTTGTTGTTTTCTGAAAAACAAAGCAAATTATGTTGTTTTCGATAAATTGGACTTCAATTTTTGTGGTTTTGTGAAAACAACAAAAGATTATTTTTTTCCATTTATCTTCAATTAAACTTCTATGGTTTCGTGAAAATCCATAACAACGGAGTTTATCGATGCGTTAGACTTCATTTTTTGTTGTCTTATAAAAATAAATACGAATAACGTTTTTTTCATATGTTGGACTTCATTTTTTGCGGTTTTGTGAAAACAACAAAAGAGTTCTTTTTTTTCCTTATATTACAATGAAAAAAGATTTTTTTGGTTTTGTGAAATTCAATAACAAGGAGTTTTTCTTTGCATTAGTATTTATTTTTTGTTATTTTCCAAAAAAGAAAAAACAAATTATATTTTTTCCATGTATTATTAGACTTTAATATTTGTGGTTTTGTGAAAAGAACAAAATTTTGCTTTTTTCCATGTATTATAACTTCAATTCGATTTTTGTGGTTTTCTGAAACTCTATAACGACGGATTTTTTACGTGCATGACTTCATTTTTGCTTATTTTATAAAATAAATATGAATAATGTTTTTTCCATATGTTGGAGTTCATTTTTTGTGGTTTTGTGAACACAACAAAAGATTGTTTTTTTTTCATTTATTACATCGAAAAAATAGCAAGGAGGTTTTACCATAATTGGAATTTATTTTTCGTTGTTTTCCGAAAAACAAAGCAAATCGTGTTTTTTTCCATATATTGGACTTCAATTTTTGTGGTTTTGTGATGTTTTTTTCCATTTTTACACTTCAATTAAATTTTTGTGGTTTTGTGAAAATCTATAACAACGGAGTTTATCCATGCGTTAGACTTCATTTTTTGTGCTTTCATAAAAATAAATACGAATAACCTTTTTTCCATATGTAGGAATTCATTTTTTATGATTTTGTGAAAATCAATAACAAGGTGTTTTTTCATGTATTAGAATGTATTTTTTGTTATTTTCCAAAAAAGACAAAACAAATTAATTTTTGTGATTTTTTGAAAACAACAAAAGATTGCTTGTTTCCAAAATATTATAATTTCAATTCGATTTTTGTGGTTTTGTGAAAATCTATAACAACAGAGTTTTTACGTGCATTAGACTTCATTTTTTGTTGTTTTGTATTGTAAATCGCGGTAAAACCGTCGTTGAATTTCACACAATTTAACAAAACAATTTATATTTCCCTATTAATCAATTACGAGTATGAGTGGTAATGAGTTTAGGGGTCGAACACAAGGAGGTGTGGCCTCAAGTATTACACAGTCTCAATGATTATTCTTTAGTATAAAATCTTGTAATTCAAGGGTTATTAGATGAATTTCCAAGTTTAAATCTTATTTTCAGCCTTATTGTAAAAATTCAGCACGTCACACTTTGGTGTTTTAATTCGTAACTTGACCAAATAAACTCCGATTCCAACACACAAGATACCGTTGGAAACTAGAAAGAGAGATCTATGATATGGTACTTTACTGGTATTTCTATTTTATTCAAAAATTTCGAGATATTTGTAGTTTAATTCCAGATCTTACTTCAGATTCATACTTAATTCAACAGTAACTTCAGAAATTTATAGAAAAATCACCAAGTCTTGAAAAATTCCAAAATTTATACAGAAATTCAATTATCAAGTTTCAGATTATTTGTTAAAATTTCATAAAATGATGTTTTGTAGTTTGAGATTTATAATGAAAATTCAGATCTGGATCAGAAACTAGTAACAAAACAAGGTCTGTGCAGGAAATGGTGAGCTCGAGAAAACTGCAGCTCGAAATTGGTTATTTTTGGGCTGACAGGAGGTTTTTCGCCTTTTGTGGCCAACTCTGGGCGTTCCAGTGATGGCTAATCATACGGTTATGCTTGTCTTGTCAAGACGAGTCGAATGGTATCGACTTTGTACAATTCCGAGCATTTCGAAAAAAATCGCATTTTTGAGAGAGAAAGGGTTGACTTGACTATGACGGTTAACTTTTTAGTTTTGACCAGAATTTTTGCACGTCGCATTCTCTCTATTCTTGCGCTGCTAGGTTTGTTTGAGGTGTAAAACGATGTTTAGGATTCATATGATCGGAACGTCACGTTCCGATACAAAACGTCACGTTCCGATACGAAACGTCATGAAAAGCATGGACGTTTCTTCTCTGTTTTGGGACCGAACTTGTTCGGTTTACGTATCGGTTCGGCTGAAGAACGTCATGAGACAGTTGACATTTTCATAACGTTTTGTGGTTGTTTCTTACTCGTTCCATTGTTTGGTCTTTTCCACCGACGTTGTTTATCGTTTAAGGTTAGAGAAGTACGTGTATGGGAAATGTGAGAGTTTTAGGGATAATTTGGCCATCGTTGGCCCCTTATTTGCGTTATGGTGCTTCTTTTGGAGTTGACTTTCGAATAAGTCCTCCAATCCTTCTTTTTATAGCCTTTTCGCCTGTAAAATAACAAAAAAATGTATTAAGAGGTTTCAAATTATGTTTTATGAGTTATGAGTCTTTTTCATACATTTTATGTGAAATTCGATTGAATTTGAGATGATAAATACCCTAAAAATGTGTATAAAAATAGACATTACAAATCCCACCACACTTAAACTAAGCTTGCCCTCAAGCGCAAATTAAAATCAAGTTTTAGGATTTTTAGAATAAGTTAAAAGCGTTTTGAAAAAAGATTTAGTTATTGCCATGAATGTTATATACTAATATTTGATTATTATAATAATATACGAGGGCCGATGAATATCCATTAATAATTTCAAATTCAAATTTATTTAAAATTCCCCAATCTTTCAAATACGAACTTTTTTCCAAAAAGCAATGCCCTAATTTTGTTTTTGATATTTTCTCCCCCTAAATTTAAAATGGTGAATTTATACAAATTACCCCAAAAGTTCCAACTAACTCAGCTTTCTCTTTTATAAACACGTAAAGGTTGGTATGCTATCCACTCATGTTATCAAAAGACAAGTTGTGCTTTGCACGTACAAAAAATCCTTCATTTTCTATTGTGGATATGTAAAATTTTTTCTTTTTCAAGGGTTTAAAAATAATTTTTCACATTTTTGAATTCTTTTTGTGAAAAGATAACAGGTTACGATTTCGGTCACTTGCTTTTAGTGCGAAAATTAGAGATGGACATACGAGTTATTAGCTATGCCATGAAAGATAGGTTGAGTTAGAAATTTTTTGCGAAACTAGTGGTATTAAAAGTAAGGTTTGATTTCTCAAAAGATATGGCATTCATGACAAGGGTCAAATCCTTTTGAAAATTTTCAAATCTTTTCATCATTTTCCAAAACCCTAAGTATTTTTTTCAAAAATTGCTTGAGAGGGCTTAGTTTTAAAATCTTTTCCATTTTTCAAAACCTTTTACTTTTTCATTAATAATTCTCTTGCTTTTCTTTAAATCACACAAACTCTTATGTACAAAAATAACAAAACAAAAATGAAAGAAAAACAAGTAAAAAGTTAAAAATTTTATTATATTTATGAGTTCTTTTTTTTTTTTTTTGAAAATTTTCAATTTTTTTCAATTTTTATGAATTTTCACATTTTTACAAGAAAACAAAACTTGGTTTTGCACAAAACCACCCCACCACACTTAAACCTTTGTTTGTTTTCAAACAAAAAGTTCAAATTTGTGGAAATTGGAAAAATTATTGGGGTTTTATGCAAAACCTCCCCCACCACACTTAAACTTTTGTGTAGCAAATGTTTAAGTATGAAAGAGAAGTTTTGTAAAAATAAGAAATTAAAATAAAGAAAAGAAAAATACGACCTGACACGACAAGTTGCCTCTCGCCAGCGCCCTTGTTTAACGTCTTGAGCTCGACGCATTTGTGCTCATTTGTTCGTATCTTCCCCGCTCGGGTACTCGCCGAACTCTTGCTCATCTCACCACCTTGTGTCGTGATTTTCGTAAAACGCCTTGAGTCGGTGTCCATTGACTTTGAACGCGCCATTCTTTTCACTAAAAATTTCAAAGACTCCAAAGGGCAAAATATTTGTTATTTCAAAAGGCCCCATCCACCTACTCTTCAATTTCCCCGGATGTAACCACAACCGGGAATTGAATAACAGGGCTTTATCTCCTATTTTGAAATCTTTTCTCTTAATTATCTTGTCATGATAGGTGATTAATTTTTCTTTATAAATTCGAGAGTTGTCGTATGCCTCAATTCTAATTTCCTCCAACTCCTGAATTTGTAATTTACGCATTCCCGAGTCTTTTGGGTATTCACAATTTACATTTTTAATTGCCCAATATGCTTTGTATTCTATTTCAACAGGTAAATGACAACTTTTACCATACACAAGTTTAAATGGTGTCATTCCTATTGGTGTTTTGTACGCGGTTCGGTACTGTAATGTGTATTTTTATACACATTTTTAGGGTATTTATCATCTCAAATTCAATCGAATTTCACATAAAATGTATGAAAAAGACTTATAACTCATAAAACATAATTTGAAACCTCTTAATATATTTTTGTGTTATTTTACAGGCGAAAAGGCCATAAAAAGAAGGATTGGAGGACTTATTCGAAAGTCAACTCCAAAAGAAGCACCATAACGCAAATAATGGGTCAACGATGGTCAAATTATCGCTAAAACTCTCACATTTCCCATACACATACTTCTCTAACCTTAAACGATAAACAACGTCGGTGGAAAAGACCTAACATTGGAACGAGTAAGAAACGACCACTAAACGTTATGAAAACGTCAACTGTCTCATGACGTTCTTCAGCCGAACCGGTACGTAAACCGACCACGTTCGGTCCCAAAACAGAGAATAAACGTCCATGTTTTTCATGACGTTTCGTATCGGAATGTAATGTTCCGATCAAATGGATCCTAACCATCGTTGTACACCTCAAAATAAACCTAGCAGCGAAAGAATAGCGGAAAAAAAAAGACGCATCAAAATTCTGGTCAACCGTCGCAGTCGCAGTCAACTCTTTCTCTCTCAAAAGCGCTGATTTTTCGAAATGCTCGGAATTGAACAAACTCACCATCATTTGAATCGTCTTGACAAGACAAGCACAACCGTATCATTCATCATTGCTGGAATGGCCAGAGTTGGCCTCAAAACGCGAAAAACCTCCTGTGAGCCCAAAAATAACCAATTTCGAGCTGTAGTTTTCTCAAGCTTGCCATTTCCTCTATAGACGTTTGTTTGAAATAATTCCAATTGCATTCTCTTCTACTCACTCCCCTATTTCCAACCATATAAAGAACTCAAAAAATGATGAAGAATTGGGAGAGATAATCGAGTTTGAACTCGGTGTTCAATGAAATTGAATTATGTTTTTGCTGAAATAACTCAATTCGAGCTGAAAGTTTTCAAGTCCATAACTCACTCCACGGACCTCTGTTTCGCATAAAATCAATTCCATTCTCTTCTCCTCTCTTTCCTCTTTCCATGGATACCAAGAACACCAAAAATGATGAAGAAATGAGAGAGATATTTAAGTTTGAAATGATGCCACTAAACCGTTTGACGAAATTCCAGATTTCAAAATAACCGCCAAATACTAAAATTCGAAATTCTCCCTCATTTTTCAACAAAATACTACAAATTTTGGTCCAGATCTTCAGTACAGTTCCCTGATCCTCCTAAGCCAATCACAAGCCCCAAAATATCCCTCAACTCTCTATATAAAGAACCGTATTTCAATCCATCAAAACACGCTCTTTCATCCATTCTCTAAAAAGACTCATTCTCCCACTCTCCTTAACTTATACACCACTCTTCAATCATCTTCTCTAACCTCTAGAATCTCCATTAATGAGTTTCAAGCCTTCTTGAGCTCTAATTTTCATTTTTTAGTGAAATTGCGCAATTTGGGGCTGATTTGGGGAAAATTCGAATCGGTCGATTCTAGCTTGAATCGAGCGGAAATTGGAGCTTCAAATCGACTCAAGGAAGCTATTGGCTGGTCTTCCAACTCTCGGTTTAGTCTAATTCTCTTTTAATTAGTCAATTTGAATTTTAGATCACAAGAACCCAATTTTGTAATAATCATGATGAAATCTTGTCAAATTCTTGTTCTTGTGATTATGAGTGAGTAAATCTAGATAGGGAAAGGAATTTGTGGTTTGTATGCATGAAATCTTGCTTTAATTTCGTGTAATTTCGCTGAATTTGAATGAATAGTCATGAACACACACAATTTTGAATAAATTGGGGAAAAGTGCTTAGCTTGGTATTTTTCGTCAATTGACCTATTAAATTTGAGGTTTATTGACTTGTTTATCATCTGGAATATTTAGCTTAGTATTTTGTGTGATTAATTTGGAGTTGTGATTGATTGAATTCAAGTTTTGTTTAAAATGGCTGTTTTGAATTAAACGAGTTTTTCAATCAATTTCTTGAGTAAATCTTAGCTTAGATCGCTCAAATCCATCATTTAAATCTGAAAAATTATATCCTAAGTGATTAATGATTGCTACACATCACAAATTACCTTTAAATCCCTATTTCTAAACTAAAAATCAAACCCTAATCCAGTTTCTGTCTTGCTGCTGTTTTTCTCTGTTTTTTTCAGTAATTTTCCCTTAATTTCGTGTCTAATTCAGATCTGAAAAATTAAATAAATATTTTTAAAATTTAGTTCGCATTTAGTAGATAATTTTCAACCCAAATTTTGCCCAATTCCGATCGGTAATCTGTGAGATATTAATTTTCCAAAATTGTATTTTTTCTGTTTTTTTTTAAACTTTTGTCCAATTTACTGTTTCTTTTCTTCTGAATTTTAAAAAATATAAAAACAAATAATAAAAATCCAAAAATACTTCTATTTGAAGTAATTTGAAGTGTAGAAACCAAATATGAATTTTAAAATAGTAGTTGTTAAGACAGATTAGGAGATATTATAATTTTTGTGAGTACTGATCTGTCAGAACCAGTTTCTGATCCAGATCTGAATTTTCATTATAAATCTCAAACTACAAAACATCATTATATAAAATTTTAACAGATAATCCAAAACGTGATAATTGAATTTCTGTATGAATTTTGGGATTTTTCAAGTTTTGGTGATTTTTCTATAATTTTCTGAAATTACTGCTGAACCGATTTTGAATCTGGGATAAGTTCTGGACTGAATTGCAAATATCTCGAAATTTTTGAATAAAACAGTAATACCACTAAAGTACCATATTATAGATCCCCTTTTCTAGTTTCCAACGGTATCTCGTGAGTTGGATTCGGAGTTTATTTGGTCAAGTTACGAATTAAAACACCAAAGTTTGACGTGCTGAATTTTTCACGGTAAGGCTGAAAAGAAAATTTAAACTTGAAAATTTACCTAATAAACCTTGAAATAAAAGATTTTACACTAAAGAATAATCATTGAAACTAGTTAATTCTTGAGGCCACACCTCCTTGTGTTCGACCCCTAAACTCATTACCACTCATACTCGTAATTGATTAATAGGGAAATATAAATTATTTTGTTAAATTGTGTGAAATTCAACGATGATTTTACCACGATTTACAGGTACGCCCAAAGCGCATCCCCAAGCCTTTGACTCCAATCCTTGTGAGAGGGATTAACCACTTTCTCACGGATTGATTTAATTTCTTTATTTGAGATTTCGGCTTGTCCATTAGTTTGGGGATGATAAGCGGTAGACATACGGTGTTGTACATGATAATTTTTCAAAAGATTTTCCATGTGTTGTTAAAATGGGAGCCCCTATCACTTATGATGGCTTTAGGGACTCCAAAACGCTGAAAGATATTCATTTTGAGGAATTCTATCACCGTTTTGGAGTTGGCATCCCTTGTAGGAACTGCCTCTACCCATTTTGACACATAATCTACACACACCAATATGTAAAGATAACCATTGGATTGGGTCAAGGGACCCATGAAATCTATCCCCCAAACATCAAAAATCTCACAAAACAATAAAGTTTTGAGAGGCATTTCATTTTTGCGGGTTAGATTTCCTGTTTTTTTGGCAATTTTCGCAACTCTTTACAAAGGAATGAGCATCGTTGTAAAGAGTTGGCCAGTACAAGCCACTTTGAAGCACCTTGTGGCTTGTACGTTGCCCCCCAAAATGACCCCCACATTCCAAAGTATGGCAAAAAGAGAGTACCGACTGTTTTTCGTGGTCAGGCACGCATTTGTGCACCATTTGGTCAGAGCAAATCTTGTAGAGATGAGGGTCCTCCCAAAAATAATAACGCCTGTCGCTTTTTATCTTGTTCTTCTGAGCTCGAGAGAGAGTGCCAGGGAGCTCCTGAGTCTCCAAGTAGTTGACGATGTCGGCGTACCAAGGCGTCACTCCATGAATAGCATAAAGTTGTTCGTCTGGGAAGAGCTCGTTTATGGGGAGTATATCGCCTGCTTTTGTCGGGAGTCGGCTGAGATGATCGGCTACCAAGTTTTCGGCGCCTTTCTTGTCCCGAATCTCCACGTTGAATTCTTGCAGAAGAAGGATCCATCGGAGAAGTCGAGGTTTGCACTCCTTCTTTTTCATCAGGTGTTTGAGCGCCGCATGATCTGAAAACACAACAACCTTCGTCCCGACCAAATATGATCGGAACTTTTCCAATGCAAAAACAATTGCTAATAATTCTTTTTCAGTTGTTATGTAATTTCTTTGGGCTTCGTCTAGGGTCCTAGAGGCATAGTAAATAACATGGGGATCCTTACCAACGCGTTGGCCCAAGACGGCACCAACACATAAATCGCTGGCGTCACACATAATTTCGAAAGGAAGATTCCAGTCGGGAGGTTTGATGATTGGAGCCTCGCACAATTTCCATTTCAAGATGTTGAACGCCTCCTTGCACGCGTCATCAAACTCGAATTTCACCTCCTTCTGGAGAAGGCGACACATGGGTTGGGCGATCTTGGAGAAATCTCGAATGAACCGCCTATAGAAACCCGCGTGGCCGAGGAAGGAGCGTACGTCTTTTACGTTGCGAGGATATGGAAGTGTTTTAATCACATCAATCTTTGTCTTGTCAACCTATAAGCCTTTTTCTGAGATTAAATGACCTAAAACAATTCCTTGGCTCACCATAAAGTGGCACTTCTCAAAATTCAAGACAAGATTAGCTTCCACACACTTTTCCATTATTAGGCCCAAATTATGGAGACACTCGTCAAATGAGTTGCCATAAATGGAAAAGTCGTCCATAAATACCTCAATGAATTTAGAAATATATTCAGAAAAAATAGATATCATACACCTTTGAAATGTACCCGTTGCGTTGCACAACCCGAAGGGCATCCTTCGATAGGCAAATGTACCAAATTGGCACGTGAAGGTTATTTTCTTTTGGTCATCGGGGTCGATGGCGATTTGAAAATATCCCGAGTAGCCATCCAAGAAGCAAAAGTAAGGTCGTCCTGCTAATCTTTCGAGCATTTGATCGATGAAGGGAAGAGGGAAGTGGTCCTTCTTTGTTGCCGCGTTGAGTTTTCGATAGTCGATGAACACTCTCCATCCGTTTTGCACTCGTGTCGGCACTTTTTCTCCTTCGGCATTCTCCACAATCGTGATTCCTGTCTTCTTGGGAACCACATGGATCGGAGATACCCATTCCGAATCCGCTACCGCATAAATGATCCCCGCATCAAGAAGCTTGAGGAGCTCCTTTTTCACCACCTCCATCATGACGGAATTCAGCCTTCTTTGAGCTTCTCTCGAGGGTTTGGAACCTTCCTCGAGTGAAATCCTATGCATACAGGTCGAAGGACTAATTCCAGGCATGTCGGCTAGGGTCCACCCAATCGCCTTCTTTTGTTGTTTGAGAACGTTGACGAGGCTATCCTCTTGCTCGGGTGTTAGGTTAGAGGTAATGATGACAGGTAGGGTCTCCTTAGGTCCAAGGTAGGTGTATTTGAGATGCTCGGGTAGCGTTTTGAGCTCAAGGTCGGGTGCCGTCTCAATTGATGGAGGCATTCTTTTTCCTGAAATCTTAAGTTCGCTTGAAGTTGGACCTGAAAAAGAATAAACCTCTTCTTTCCTACAAATTTCAAGATTAGGCAAGTTTTCATGTTGTACTTCTTCTATGACTACATCACTTTTAATTGGATTTGTATCTTGTGGTAAGTTATTTTCATTCACATTTTTTAATGCATTTACATGTTCTAAATCATCCCAAAAGTCATCGAAATCTGAATTAAGTGAATTTAAAGAATTTAAATACTCCCCTTCGAGATGCTCTTCCACTAGCTCGTCGATTTCGTCAATGACGCAAATGCTGGAGACATTGTAATCGTCGGGGTATTTGATTGTGTCAAAAATGTTGAAGGTGATTTTTTCGTTGTCGAACTCCATGGATAATGTGCCCGAATGGCAGTAAATCCTTGTGAAAACAACAAAATATTATTTTTTTTCCATTTATCTTCAAATAAATTTCTGTGGTTTTGTGAAAATCTATAACAACGGAGTTTATCCATGCGTTAGACTTCATTTTCTGTTGTTTTATAAAAATAAATACGAATAACGTTTTTTTCCATATGTTGGACTTCATTTTTTGTGGTTTTGTGAAAACCCAAAAGCGTGCTTTTTTTTCCTTGTATTACAATGAAAAAAGATTTTTTTTGTGTGTGAAAACAACAAAATATTGCTTTTTTTTTCCGCATTTATTACATCGAAAAATGATTTTTTTGGTCTTGTGGAAAACAACAACAAGGAGGTTTTACCATGTATTGGAATTTATTTTTTGTTGTTTTCCGAAAAACAAAGCAAATTATGTTTTTTCCATATATTCAACTTAAATTTTTCTGGTTTTGTGAAAACAACAAAAGATTATTTTTTTCCATTTATCTTCAAATAAATTTCCATGTGTTATAACTCCAATTCGATTTTTGTGGTTTTGTGAAAATCTATAACAATGGTGTTTTTACGTGCATTAAACTTAACTTTTGGTTGTTTTATAAAATAAATACGACTAATGTTTTTTCCATATGTTGGTCTTCATTTTTTTGTTGTTTCGTGAAAACAACAAAAGATTCCTTTTTTTCCACGTATTACATCGAAAAAGGAATTTTTTGGTTTTGTGAAAATCTATAACAACGGAGTTTATCCATGCGTTTGACTTCATTTTCTGTTGTTTTATAAAAATAAATACGAATAACGTTTTTTCCATATGTTGGACTTCATTTTTTGTGGTTTTGTGAAAACCCAAAAACATGCTTTTTTTTCCTTGTATTACAATGAAAAAAGATTTTTTTGTGTGTGTGAAAACAACAAAAGATTGCTTTTTTTTCCGCATGTATTACATCAAAAAAGGATTTTTTTGGTCTTGTGGAAAACAACAAGGAGGTTTTACCATGTATTGGAATTAATTTTTTGTTGTTTTCCGAAAAACAAAGCAAATTATGTTTTTTCCATATATTCAACTTAAATTTTTCTGGTTTTGTGAAAACAACAAAAGATTATTTTTTTCCATTTATCTTCAATTAAATTTCTGTGGTTTTGTGAAAATCTATAACAACGGAGTTTATCCATGCGTTGGACTTCATTTTTTGTTATTTTATAAAAATAAATACTCATAACGTTTTTTCCATATGTTGCACTTCAGTTTTTGTTGTTTTGTGAAAACAACATAAGATTGCTTTTTTCCCCTTGAATTACAAAGAAAAAAGATTTTTTTGGTTTTCTGAAAATCAATAACGAGGTGTTTTTCCATGTATTTGAATTTATTTTTTATTATTTTCCAAAAAAGAAAAAACAATTTAAATTTTTTCCTTGTATTATTAGAATTTAATTTTTGTGGTTTTGTGAAAACAACAAAATATTGCTTTTTTCCATGTGTTATAACTCCAATTCTTTTGCTGCGGTTATGTGAAAATCTATCACAACGGTGTTTTTACGTGCATTAAACTTCATTTTTGGTTGTTTTATAAAATAAATACGAATAATATTTTTTCCATATGTTGGGCTTCATTTTTTGTTGTTTTGTGAAAACAACAAAAGATACCTTTTTTCCATGTATTACATCGAAAAAGGATTTTTTTAGTTTCGTGAAAATCGATAACAACGGAGTTTATTTCATGCGTTAAACTTAATTTTTTGTTGTTTTACGAAAATAAATATGAATAATATTTTTTTCCGTATGTCCGACTTCAATTTTTGTGGGTTTGTCAAAACAACAATAGAGTGTTTTTTTGTTCCATCTATTACATTTAAAAAAGATTTTCTTGTTTTTGTCAAATTCAATAACAACGGAGTTTATCCATGCGTTGGACTTCATTTTTTGTTGTTTTATAAAAATAAATACTTATAACGTTTTTTCCATATGTTGCACTTCAGTTTTTGTTGTTTTGTGAAAACAACATAAGATTGTTTTTTTCCCCTTGAATTACAAAGAAAAAAGATTTTTTTGGTTTTCTGAAAATCAATAACGAGGTGTTTTTCCATGTATTTGAATTTATTTTTTATTATTTTCCAAAAAAGAAAAAACAATTTAAATTTTTTCCTTGTATTATTAGAATTTAATTTTTGTAGTTTTGTGAAAACAACAAAAGATTGCTTTTTTCCATGTGTTATAACTCCAATTCGATTTTTTTGATTTTGTGAAAATCTATAACAATGGTGTTTTTACGTGCATTAAACTTAATTTTTGGTTGTTTTATAAAATAAATACGACTAATGTTTTTTCCATATGTTGGGCTTCATTTTTTTGTTGTTTCGTGAAAACAACAAAAGATTCCTTTTTTTCCACGTATTACATCGAAAAAGGAATTTTTTGGTTTTGTGAAAATCTATAACAACGGAGTTTATCTAGGCGTTAAACTTCATTTTTTGTTGTTTTACGAAAATAAATATGAATAACATTTTTTTCCGTATGTCAGACTTCAATATGAAAACAACAATAGAGTGTTTTTTTGTTCCATCTATTACATTTAAAAAAAGATTTTCTTGGTTTTGTCAAATTCAATAACAAGGAGTTTATCTTTGTATTATAATTTATTTTTTGTTATTTTCCAAAAAAGGCAAAACAAATTATATTTTTTCCATGTATTATCAGACATTAATATTCGTGGTATAGTGAAAATAACAAAATATTGCTTTTTTCCATTTATTATAACTTCAATTCGATTTTTGTGGTTTTCTGAAACTCTATAACAACGGAGTTTTTATGTGCATTAGACTTCATTTTTTGTTATTTTATAAAATAAATACGAATAATGTTTTTTTCATATGTTGGAGTTTATTTTGTGTCATTTTGTGAGAACATCAAAAGATTGCTTTTTTTGCATTTATTACATCGAAAAAAAGATTTTTTTGGTTTTGTGAAATAGAATAACGAGGAGGTTTTACCATAATTAGAATTTATTTTTGTTATTTTCCGAAAAGCAAAGCAAATTTTGTTTTTTTCCATATATTGAACTTCAATTTTTGTGGTTTTGTGAAAACAACAAAAGATTATTTTGTTCCATTTATCTTCGAATGAATTTCTGTGGTTTTGTGAAAATCTATAATAACGGAGTTTATCCATGTGTTAGTCTTCATTTTCTGTTGTTTTATAAAAGTAAATACGAATAACATTTTTTCCATATATTGGACTTCATTTTTTGTGGTTTTGTGAAAACAACAAAAGCGTGCTCTTTTTTTCCTTGTATTACATTGAAAGAATATTTTTTTAGGTGTGTGGAAACAACAAAAGATTGCTTTTTTTCCCATGTTTTACATCAAAAAAGGATTTTTTCGGTCTTGTGGAAGACAATAACAAGGAGGTTTTACCATGTATTCAAATTTATTTTTTGTTGTTTTCGAAAAACAAAGCAAATTATGTTTTTTCCATATATTGGACTGAAATTTTTGTGGTTTTGTGAAAACAACAAAAGATTATTTTTTTCCATTTATCTTCAATTAAATTTCTGTGGTTTTGTGAAAATCTATAACAACGGATTTTATCCATGCGTTAGACTTCATTTTTTGTTGATTTATAAAAATAGATACGAATAACGTTTTTTTGATATGTTGCGCTTTATTTTTTGTGGTTTTGTGAAAACAACATAAAATTGTTTTCTTCCCCTTGTATTACAATTAAAAAAGACTTTTTTGATTTTCTGAAAATCAATAACGTTGTGTTTTTCCATGTATTAGAATTTATTTTTTCTTATTTTCCAAAAAAGAAAAAACAACTTAAATTTTTTCCTTGTATTATTAGAATTTAATTTTTGTGGTTTTGTGAAAACAACAAGAGATTGCTTTTTTCCATGTGTTATAACTCCAATTCGATTTTTGTGGTTTTCTGAAAATCTATAACAACGGTGTTTTTACATGCATTAAACTTCATTTTTGGTTGTTTTATAAAATAAATACGAATAATGTTTTTTCCATATGTTGGGCTTAATTTTTGTTGTTTTGTGAAAACAACAAAGGATTGCTTTTTTTCCATGTATTACGTCGAAAAAAGATTTTTTTGGTTTTGTAAAAATCTATAACAACGGAGTTTATCCATGTGTTAAACTTCATTTTTTGTTGTTTTACGAAAATAAATATGAATAACATTTTGTTCCGTATGTCCGACTTCAATTTTTGTGGTTTTGTGAAAACAACAAAAGTGTGTTTTTTTTCTCCATGTATTACATTGAAAAAAGATTTTCTTGGTTTTGTCAAATTCAATAACAAGGAGTTTTTACTTGTATTATAATTTATTTTTTGTTATTTTCCAAAAAAGGCAAAACAAATTATATTTTTTCCATGTATTATCAGACTTTAATATTTGTGGTATTGTGAAAATAACAAAATATTGCTTTTTTCCATTTATTATAACTTCAATTCGATTTTTGTGGTTTTATGAAACTATATAACAACGGAGTTTTTATGTGCATTAGACTTCATTTTTTGTTATTTTATAAAATAAATACGAATAATGTTTTTTTCATTTGTTGGAGTTTATTTTGTGTGGTTTTGTGAGAACATCAAAAGATTGCTTTTTTTGCATTTATTACATCGAAAAAATATTTTTTTGGTTTTGTGAAAAAGAATAACGAGGAGGTTTTACCATAATTAGAATTTATTTTTGCTATTTTCCCAAAACAAAACAAATTTTGTTTTTTTCCAGAGATTGGACTTTAATTTTTGTGGTTTTGTGAAAACAACAAAAGATTATTTTTTTCCATTTATCTTCGAATAAATTTCTGTGGTTTTGTGAAAATCTATAATAACGGAGTTTATCCATGCGTTAGACTTCATTTTCTGTTGTTTTATAAAAGTAAATACGAATAACGCTTTTTCCATATGTTGGACTTCATTTTTGGTGATTCTGTGAAAACAACAAAAGCGTGCTCTTTTTTTCCTTGTATTACAATGAAAAAATATTTTTTTGGGTGTGTGAAAACAATAAAAGATTGCTTTTTTTCCCAAGTTTTACATCAAAAAAGGATTTTTTCGGTCTTGTGGAAGACAATAACAAGGAGGTTTTACCATGTATTCAAATTTATTTTTTGTTGTTTTCGAAAAACAAAGCAAATTATGTTTTTTCCATATACTGGACTGAAATGTTTGTGGTTTTGTGAAAACAACAAAAGATTATTTTTTTCCATTTATCTTCAATTAAATTTCTATGATTTTGTGAAAATCTATAACAACGGAGTTTATCCATGCGTTAGACTTCATTTTTTGTTGTTTTATAAAAATAGATACGAATAACGTTTTTTTGATATGTTGCGCTTTATTTTTTGTAGTTTTGTGAAAACAACATAAAATTGTTTTCTTCCCCTTGTATTACAATGAAAAAAGACTTTTTTGGTTTTCTGAAAATCAATAACGTGGTGTTTTCCATGTATTAGAATTTATTTTTTCTTATTTTCCAAAAAACAAAAAACAACTTAAATTTTTTCCTTATATTATTAGAATTTAATTTTTGTGGTTTTGTGAAAACAACAAGAGATTGCTTTTTTCCATGTGTTATAACTCCAATTCGATATTTGTGGCTTTGTGAAAATCTATACCAATGGTGTTTTTACGTGCATTATACTTCATCTTTGGTTGTTTTATAAAATAAATACGAATAATGTTTTTTCCATATGTTGGGATTCATTTTTTGTTGTTTTGTGAAAACAACAAAAGATTCCTTTTTTTGCATGTATTACATCGGAAAAGGAATTTTTTGGTTTTGTGAAAATCTATAACAACGGAGTTTATTCAGGCGTTAAACTTCATTTTTTGTTGTTTTACTAAAATAAATATGAAAAACATTTTTTTCTGTATGTCCCACTTCAATTTTTGTGGTTTTGTGAAAACAACAATAGAGTGTTTTTTTGTTCCATGTATTACATTGAAAGAAGATTTTCTTGGTTTTGTCAAATTCAATAACAAGGAGTTTTTCGTTGTATTATAATTTATTTTTTGTTATTTTCCAAATAAGGCAAAAAAAATTATATTTTTTCCATGTATTATCAGACTTTAATATTTGTGGTATTGTGAAAACAACAAAATATTACTTTTTTCCATTTATTATAACTTCAATTCGATTTTTGTGGTTTTCTGAAACTCTATAACAATGGAGTTTTTATGTGCATTAAACTTCATTTTTTGTTATTTTATAAAATAAAGACGAATAATGCTTTTTTCATATGTTGGAGTTTATTATGGGTGGTTTTGTGAGAACATCAAAAGATTGCTTTTTTTGCATTTATTACATCGAAAAAAGATTTTTTTTGTTTTGTGAAAAAGAATAACGAGGAGGTTTTACCATAATTAGAATTTATTTTTGTTATTTTCCGGAAAGCAAAGCAAATTTTAGTTATTTCCATATATTGGACTTTAATTTTTTTGGTTTTGTGAAAACAACAAAAGATTATTTTTTTTCCATTTATCTTCGAATAAATTTCTGTGGTTTTGTGAAAATCTATAATAACGGAGTTTATCCATGCGTTAGACTTCATTTTCGGTTGTTTTATAAAAGTAAATACGAATAACGCTTTTTCCATATGTTAGACTTCATTTTTTGTGGTTCTGTGAAAACAACAAAAGCGTGATTTTTTTTTCCTTGTATTACAATGAAAAAATATTTTTTTGTGTGTGTGAAAACAACAAAAGATTGCTTTTTTTCCCATGTTTTACGTCAAAAAAGGATTTTCTCGGTCCTGTGGAGGACAATAACAAGGAGGTTTAACCATGTATTCAAATTTATTTTTTGTTGTTTTCGAAAAACAAAGCAAATTATGTTTTTTCCATATATTGGACTGAAATTTTTGTGGTTTTGTGAAAACAACAAAAGATTATTTTTTTCCATTTATCTTCAATTAAATTTCTGTGGTTTTGTGAAAATCTATAACAACGGAGTTTATCCATGCGTTAGACTTCATTTTTTGTAGTTTTATAAAAATAGATACGAATAACGTTTTTTTGATATGTTGCGCATTATTTTTTGTAGTTTTGTGAAAACAACATAAAATTGTTTTCTTCCCCTTGTATTACAATAAAAAAAGACTTTTTTGGTTTTCTGAAAATCAATAACGTGGTGTTTTTCCATGTATTAGAATTTATTTTTTCTTATTTTCCAAAAAAGAAAAAACAACTTAAATTTTTTCCTGGTATTATTAGAATTTAATTTTTGTGGTTTTGTGAAAACAACAAGAGATTGCTTTTTGCCATGTGTTATAACTCCAATTCGATTTTTATGGTTTTGTGAAAATCTATAACAACGGTGTTTTTACGTGCATTAGACTTCATTTTTGGTTGTTTTATAAAATAAAGACGAATAATGTTTTTTTCCATATGTTGGGCTTAATTTTTTGTTGTTTTCTGAAAACAACAAAACATTGCATTTTTTCCATGTATTACGTCGAAAAAAGATTTTTTTGGTTTTGTGAAAATCTATAAACGGAGTTTATCCTTGTGTTAAACTTCATTTTTTGTTGTTTTACGAAAATAAATATGAATAACATTTTTTTCCGTGTGTCCGACTTCAATTTTTGTGGTTTTGTGAAAACAACAAAAGAGTATTTTTTTGTTCCATGTATTACATTGAAAAAAGATTTTCTTGGTTTTGTCAAATTCAATAACAAGGAGTTTTTCCTTGTATTATAATTTATTTTTTGTTATTTTCTAAAAAAGGCAAAACAAATTATATTTGTTCCATGTATTATCAGACTTTAATATTTGTGGTATTGTGAAAACAACAAAATATTACTTTTTTCCATTTATTATAACTTCAATTCGATTTTTGTGGTTTTCTGAAACTCTATAACAGCGGAGTTTTTATGTGCATTAAACTTCATTTTTTGTTATTTTATAAAATAAATACGAATAATATTTTTTTCATATGTTGGAGTTTATTTTGGGTGGTTTTGTGAGAATATCAAAAGATTGCTTTTTTTGCATTTATTACATCGAAAAAAGATTTTTTTGATTTTGTGAAAAAGAATAACGAGGAGGTTTTACCATAATTAGAATTTATTTTTGTTATTTTCCGGAAAGCAAAGTAAATTTTGGTTTTTTCCATATATTGGACTTTAATTTTTGTGGTTTTGTGAAAACAACAAAAGATTATTTTTTTCCTTTTATCTTCGAATAAATTTCTGTGGTTTTGTGAAAATCTATAATAACGGAGTTTATCCATGTGTTAGGCTTCATTTTCTGTTGTTTTATAAAAGTAAATACGAATAATGTTTTTTCCATATGATGGACTTCATTTTTTGTGGTTTTGTGAAAACAACAAAAGCGTGCTTTTTTTTCCTTGTATTACAATGAAAAAATATTTTTTTGGGTGTGTGAAAACAACAAAAGATTGCTTTTTTTTTCCCATGTTTTACATCAAAAAAGGATTTTTTCGGTCTTGTGGAAGACAATAACAAGGAGGTTTTACCATGTATTCAAATTTATTTTTGTTGTTTTCCGAAAAACAAAGCAAATTATGTTTTTTCCATATATAGGACTTAAATTTTTGTGGTTTTGTGAAAACAACAAAAGGTCATTTTTTTCCATTTCTCTTCAATTAAATTTCTGTGGTTTTGTGAAAATCTATAACAATGGAGTTTATCCATGCATTAGACTTCATTTTTTGTTGCTTTATAAAAATAAATACGAATAACATTTTTTTCATATGTTGCACTTAATTTTTTGTTGTTTTGTGAAAACAACATAAAATTGCTTTCTTCCCCTTGTATTACAATGAAAAAAGATATTTTTGGTTTTCTGAAAATCAATAACGAGGTGTTTTTCCATGTATTAGAATTTATTTTTCCTTATTTTCCAAAAAAGAAAAAACAACATAAATGTTTTCCTTGTATTATTAGAATTTAATTTTTGTGGTTTTGTGAAAACAACAAAAGATTGCTTTTTTCCATGTGTTATAACTCCAATTCGATTTTTGCACAAATAACAACGGTGTTTTTATGTGCATTAGACTTCATTTTTGGTTGTTTTATAAAATAAATAAGAATAATGTTGTTTCCATATGTTGGGCTTAATTTTTTGTTGTTTTGTGAAAACAACAAAAGATTGCTTTTTTTCCATGTGTTACGTCGAAAAAAGATTTTTTTTGTCTTGTGAAAATCTGTAACAACGGAGTTTATCCATGTGTTAAACTTTATTTTTTGTTGTTTTACAAAAATAAATATGAATAACATTTTTTTCCATGTGTCCGGCTTCAATTTTTGTGGTTTTGTGAAAACAACAAAAGAGTGTTTTTTTGTTCCATGTATTACATTGAAAAAAGATTTTCTTGGTTTTGTCAAATTCAATAACAAGGAGTTTTTCCTTGTATTATAATTTATTTTTTGTTATTTTCCAAAAAAGGCAAAACAAATTATATTTGTTCCATATATTATCAGACTTTAATATTTGTGGTATTGTGAAAACAACAAAATATTACTTTTTTCCATTTATTATAACTTCAATTCGATTTTTGTGGTTTTCTGAAACTCTATAACAACGGAGTTTTTATGTGCATTAAACTTCATTTTTTGTTATTTTATAAAATAAATACGAATAATATTTTTTTCATATGTTGGAGTTTATTTTGGGTGGTTTTGTGAGAATATCAAAAGATTGCTTTTTTTGCATTTATTACATCGAAAAAAGATTTTTTTGGTTTTGTGAAAAAGAATAACGAGGAGGTTTTACCATAATTAGAATTTATTTTTGTTATTTTCCGGAAAGCAAAGTAAATTTTGGTTTTTTCCATATATTGGACTTTAATTTTTGTGGTTTTGTGAAAACAACAAAAGATTATTTTTTTCCTTTTATCTTCGAATAAATTTCTGTGGTTTTGTGAAAATCTATAATAACGGAGTTTATCCATGCGTTAGGCTTCATTTTCTGTTGTTTTATAAAAGTAAATACGAATAATGTTTTTTCCATATGATGGACTTCATTTTTTGTGGTTTTGTGAAAACAACAAAAGCGTGCTTTTTTTCCTTGTATTACAATGAAAAAATATTTTTTTGGGTGTGTGAAAACAACAAAAGATTGCTTTTTTTTTCCCATATTTTACATCAAAAAAGGATTTTTTCGGTCTTGTGGAAGACAATAACAAGGAGGTTTTACCATGTATTCAAATTTATTTTTGTTGTTTTCCGAAAAACAAAGCAAATTATGTTTTTTCCATATATAGGACTTAAATTTTTGTGGTTTTGTGAAAACAACAAAAGGTCACTTTTTTCCATTTCTCTTCAATTAAATTTCTGTGGTTTTGTGAAAATCTATAACAATGGAGTTTATCCATGCATTAGACTTCATTTTTTGTTGTTTTATAAAAATAAATACGAATAACATTTTTTTCATATGTTGCACTTAATTTTTTGTTGTTTTGTGAAAACAACATAAAATTGCTTTCTTCCCCTTGTATTACAATGAAAAAAGATATTTTTGGTTTTCTGAAAATCAATAACGAGGTGTTTTTCCATGTATTAGAATTTATTTTTCCTTATTTTCCAAAAAAGAAAAAACAACGTAAATGTTTTCCTTGTATTATTAGAATTTAATTTTTGTGGTTTTGTGAAAACAACAAAAGATTGCTTTTTTCCATGTGTTATAACTCCAATTCGATTTTTGCACAAATAACAACGGTGTTTTTATGTGCATTAGACATCATTTTTGGTTGTTTTATAAAATAAATACGAATAATGTTGTTTCCATATGTTGGGCTTAATTTTTTGTTGTTTTGTGAAAACAACAAAAGATTGCTTTTTTTCCATGTGTTACGTCGAAAAAAGATTTTTTTTGTCTTGTGAAAATCTGTAACAACGGAGTTTATCCATGTGTTAAACTTTATTTTTTGTTGTTTTATAAAAATAAATATGAATAACATTTTTTTCCGTGTGTCCGGCTTCAATTTTTGTGGTTTTGTGAAAACAACAAAAGAGTGTTTTTTTGTTCCATGTATTACATTGAAAAAAGATTTTCTTGGTTTTGTCAAATTCAATAACAAGGAGTTTTTCCTTGTATTATAATTTATTTTTTGTTATTTTCCAAAAAAGGCAAAACAAATTATATTTTTTCCATGTATTATCAGACTTTAATATTTGTGGTATTGTGAAAACAACAAAATATTACTTTTTTCCATTTATTATAACTTCAATTCGATTTTTGTGGTTTTCTGAAACTCTATAACAACGTAGTTTTTATGTGCATTAAACTTCATTTTTTGTTATTTTATAAAATAAATACGAATAAAGTTTTTTTCATATGTTGGAGTTTATTTTGGGTGGTTTTGTGAGAACATCAAAAGATTGCTTTTTTTGCATTTATTACATCGAAAAAAGATTTTTTTGGTTTTGTGAAAAAGAATAACGAGGAGGTTTTACCATAATTAGAATTTATTTTTGTTATTTTCCGGAAAGCAAAGTAAATTTTGGTTTTTTCCATATATTGGACTTTAATTTTTGTGGTTTTGTGAAAACAATAAAAGATTATTTTTTTCCATTTATCTTCGAATAAATTTCTGTGATTTTGTGAAAATCTATAATAACGGAGTTTATCCATGCGTTAGACTTCATTTTCTGTTGTTTTATAAAAGTAAATACGAATAACGCTTTTAACATATGTTAGACTTCATTTTTTGTGGTTCTGTGAAAACAACAAAAGCGTGCTTTTTTTTCCTTGTATTACAAATCGAGTTCACCAGTGACAAAAGATCCCTAAACCAACGACCTCAATTCTTCTAGAACTGGCCTATATGATCCTTTTGAGTCCAAACAAGTTCCACCACATTATTCAATACAAGTTACAATTCTCTCTCAATCTTTTTGATTTTTAATTGGTCATTTTTTTTAATTTGAGGCTTAAAAATGGGTTTTTATTATTATTTTTTATTTTTATTTTTTATTTTTATTTTTATTTTTTTTTAACTACCTAACATGCAATAAAGACTCCACCCCACACTTAAACTTTTACTCGTCCTCGAGTAAAGTTAAGCACAAAGTAGTGATGCAATGCAAGAAAAAGAAAATAAACAAAGAAAAACACAACCTTTATTCGCAGGGTTGCCTCCCAGTAGCGCCTCTTTTTAACATCGTTGGCCCGACGTTTCCATCTCCTCAAGTAGTGGATGCTGGCTCTCCAAGCTCGTGAATGTCAATCCAACTCGCATCGAAACTCTCATGAAACCACTTAAGTTGGTGCCCGTTGACCTTGAAGACTTTCCCTGAATCCAGACCCTGAATTTCTACTGCACCATAATCGAACAATTTGGTCACAAGAAAGGGCCCTATCCACCTACTTTGTAGCTTGCCCGGGTGTAATTTGAGTCTTGAGTTAAATAGCAACACCTTGTCACCCACTTTGAAATCCTTGTGGGCAAGCTTCCTGTCATGGTACACCTTGGTCTTCTCCTCTAACTCTTGAATTTGCAACTTCCGGTTGAGTGCATCGTTTGGGTAATCTAGATGGCACTTCTTGATGGCCCAATAGGCTTTGTGCTCGAGTTCAACCGGAAGATGGCAAGCCTTTCCATAGACTAGCCGATAAGGGGACATGCCTACAGGGGTCTTGAACGCAGTCCTGTAAGCCCAGAGTGCGTCATTTAGCCGAAGACTCCAGTCTTTCCTGGAGGGGTTCACCACTTTCTCCAAAATGCCTTTGATCTCCCTATTCGAAAGCTCTGCTTGGCCATTGGTTTTAGGGTGGTAAGCTGTCGAGGTTTTATGTGTGACATGGTATTCCTTCATTAATGCCTCGAAACTCCGGTTGCAGAAATGGGTTCCTCTATCACTGATGATGACTCTCGGGACCCCAAACCTACTAAAGATCTGGTCCTTGACAAAATCCATGGTTTGTTTTTGCATCTCGCCCGTTTTGTGGCCTTGGTCTCAACCCACTTGGAGACATAATCGACTGCTAGGAGGATATACTCAAAGCCATATGAGGGAGGGAAAGGTCCCATAAAGTCGATACCCCACACTTCAAAAACCTCACATGCAAGAATATACTTCATCGGCATCTCGTCTCTCTTGGTTAGTCCTCCCGTTCTCTGGAATCGATCACATGACTTCACGAAGAAGTAAGCATCCTTATGTAGAGTGGGCCAGAAGAAACCACACTCAAGGACCTTATGAGCTGTCCGCTTAGCGCCAAAGTGTCCTCCACACTCTAGAGAGTGACAAAACTCAAGAACGGATCTAACCTCATTATCGGGTATACATCTCCGAATAATCTGATCCGCGCAAATCCGAAAGAGGTAAGGCTCATCCCAAATATAAAATCGGGAATCATACCGGATTCTATCAGCCTGTGCACATGTAAGATCCTCTGGTAGGTCTTTAGCCACCAAGTAATTCACTATATCAGCATACCATGGTGTATAGCTTGGCACGGCATAGAGATATTCCTCAGGGAAAATCTCCGATATTGGGGTACCCTCCTCAATACTCATAGGAAGGTGGCTAAGATGATCTGCAACTAGATTCTCTGATCCTCGTTTATCTCTAATCTACAAGTCGAACTCCTGGAGCAACAATATCCAACGAAGAAGTCTCGGCTTGGATTCCTTCTTCTTGAAAAGATGCCTCAACGCGGCATGGTCGGAGTAAATAATCACCTTAACCCCTAAGAGATAGGACCTAAATTTCTCTAGTGCAAAAATAATGGCTAGCAGCTCTTTTTCTGTAGTTGTATAGTTGCACTGAGCATCGTCTAAGGTCCTAGAGGCATAAAAGATAACATGGGGTTCTCGCCCATCCCGCTGCCCAAGAACAGCTCCAACTGCCCTATCACTCGCATCGCACATGATTTCGAAAGGCAGATTCCAATCGGGAGCTTTAATGATGGGGGCAGAACATAATTTCTCCTTGAGAAGGTCGAATGCCGCTTTGCACTTCTCATTAAACTCAAAAGAAGCCTCTTTTTGGAGAAGAAGACAAAGAGGTTGAGCGATTTTTGAGAAATCTTTGATGAAACGCCTATAAAATCCGGCATGACCAAGAAATGATCGAATGTCCTTCACACTGGTTGGGTACGGGAGGGATCTAATGACATCGATCTTGGCTTTATCCACTTCAAGACCCCGAGAGGAAACCACATGGCCTAAGACAATGCCCTGATCTACCATGAAATGACATTTCTCATAATTCGCACCAGATCAGTCTCTACGCACCTTTGAAGAATCTTCTTTAGGTTTCCCAAACAGTCATCGAATGAGTCACCATAGACGGTGAAATCATCCATGAAAACCTCAATAATTCGGGTGACATAATCAGAGAAGATGGACATCATACATCTCTGAAATGTACCGGGTGCGTTACACAACCCAAAGGGCATGCGCCTCGAGCATTTGGTCAATGAAAGGAAGGGAGAAATGGTCTTTCCGGGTGGCAGTGTTTAATTTGCGATAATCAATGCATACTCGCCATCCATTTTGTGCTCTCGTAGGAACTTTTTCACCATCCTGATTCTCAATTATCGTAATACCAGTTTTCTTGGGCACCACATGGATTGGTGACACCCATTGTGAATCAGAGATAGGGTATATGATTCCTGCATCGAGGAGTTTGATGATTTCCTTCTTGACCACTTCCATCATTGGAGGATTTAGCCTACGCTGAGGCTCACGGGATGGTTTAGATCCATCCTCCAACAATATCCGATGCATACATGTAGAGGGGCTGATTCCCTTAATATCAGCCAGAGTCCATCCAATCGCAGTCTTGTGGTCCCTCAAGACATTAACTAACTTCTCTTCCTGAGTAGCAGTGAGGCTGCTAGAGATGATCACTGGAAGAGTGTCTCCTTTACCCAAGTATGCGTACTTGAGATGAGCTGATAGAGGTTTTAGGTCAAGAGAGGGGGGGATTCACAATGGAAGGTTTGGTGGGCTCAAGAGAGGGTTTCAAGTCTATCAAGGGAGGAGAAGAAGAAGAGGAAGAAGCCTCTCCAATGGCCAAGGCAGATAGACTTTGAAGAAGGTCCTGCTCATCTGGAGAGAGATCAAGAATGATCTCGAGCAGATCTATGAACTCAAAAGAGGAGAAGTTGTCGACACACTCATCAACTGGGTCGATGGTGCAAATAGCGGAGACATGCTCGTCAGAAGGATGCTTGATAGTATCAAAGATGTTGAAAGAGATGTTCTCTCCGTCAAATTCCATAGAAATAGTGTCATTGTGCACATCAATCTTGGTTCGTGCAGTTTTAAGGAAGGGTCTTCCCAGAAGAATGGGAGTCGAATTCGGTGAGCTATCAGACTCATCCATACGCAGAATATAGAAATCCGCGGGGAAGATAAGGCCATTGACCTTAACCAGGACATCCTCTATAACTCCCTCTGGCACAGAAGTAGAACGATCGGCTAGTTGAAGGATCACCCCGGTCTTTGTCAAAGGTCCTAAACCGAGGGAAGAATAGATAGAAAAGGGCATGACATTGATAGATGCCCCAAGATCAAGCATGCACCGAGCAAATTCATGGTACCCAATGCTGCAAGGAATGGCAAATATGCCAGGGTCTTTTTGCTTCTCTGGAAGCTTCTTGCGAATAACCGCAGAGACATTCTCACTCATTGAATGTTTACTTGAGAAATTTCGCATAACGAGGGAATCTACGAATGTAATCGAGTAGTGGAATGTTTACTTCCACTTTCTTGAAAACCTCTAGGATATCTCTCTCTGCCTCATCCTTTTTGGTGTTAACCGCTAGACGGTTAGGAAAAGGGGCTCTAGGTTTATAAGGTGGTATTTCCTTGGGCTTTTCTTTCATCTTATCGGATTCCGGCGTAATTACTTCAATCTCTCCTTCACCTTGCATGTTTCCTTTACTCCCTTCTATTTCTTTACCACTCCTTAAGGTGATAGCACATGCATTCTCACGGGGGTTTAGAGTTTGGGAAGGAAGTTGTGAGGACCCCTGAGTTTTTAACTAGTTTAATTCAGAGGATATTTGAGCAATTTGAGTGCCCAGATGTGTTAGGGCAGTTTTTGTATCCTTCTGAAAAGAAGTAGTTGATGTGGCCAAGGAGGTCACAATGTCAGAAAGATTTTTCAAAGCTGGGTCAATTGGAGGTGAAGAAGAAGAAGAATTTTGATGATGGATTTGTGGAGGTTGTTGTTGGTTTCCTGGGTCACGCCATCTGAAGTTTGGGTGATCACGCCATCCAGGGTTGTACGTTTTGTAATAGGGATCATAATTACGGTTTTGACCCCCATTTGAATTTTCGTGTTGTTTTAGCTTGAAGATGCCGCAAGCTGTGGTCGTGACTTTCTCCTCATCATGGAGTGTTGGGCATGCATCAGTGGTGTGTCCTGTCTGAGTGTAGGCACCGCATGCTTTTACTTCCATTTTGGTTCCCATGAATGACGCCATCATATTAGCCAAGCTATCTAATTTGGCGTCCATACCATTCACTCGCTTCTCCAAATCACAGTCTCTAATCTCACTAACTCCCCTAAGTCGAGATCTGGTTCTACTAGATTGGGCATTTTTTGCCATGGTTTCTATTAAGGTTCGTGCTTGCCTAACGGTTTTATCTATGAAAGCACCCCCACTAGCAGAATCTACATTATCCCTAGTCTCTTGAAGCATCCCATCATACAAGTGTTGAATCAAGAGATTCTCTGGGACTTGGTGGTTGGGACATTTTGCACACAACTTCTGGAAGCGATCATAGTATTCGTAGAGGGTTTCCCCTACTTCTTGTTGAATACTACAAATTTGCTTCCTAATAGAGGCGGTAAGAGAGACAGAGAAACAACTTTTGAAGTTCTACCCAAGTTGTTGGAAAAGGTGCTAGATGGTAGTACCAGTCCTTTGCTGGTCCTCGAAGACTGTATGAAAATAGTCGCAACTTGTAAGGACCTTCATCTTCAATCTCCGCCGGCATCAGCGGTGATATGGTTGAACTCCCGCATGTGAGAGTGCGGATCCTCTCCGGCGCTCCCATTGAAAGTCGGTAATAATTGAAGAAGACCCGTATGGAACTTAAAATTCGGGACCGGTGGTAATACAATACCATACTGGTTGGTAGCAAAATCAAAGGTAGACAAGTCCCTAAGTGTCCTATCCTCAAAATTAGCCATGATTGTAGTATTACCTCTTGTAGCGTGAGGAGGAGCTGGTGGAGTAGGAGGTTCGCTTGCGCTGTCCAAGTTCTCCACCTTTTCAGTTTCTTCGGCTGCTTTCGGTGTTTCCGGAATTGCTCTTCTTCGCTCCAGGTGTGTTCTCTCAACCTCCGGATCTAATGGTGCAAGTGGAAGATTAGAACTACGAGTAGCTTTCATGAACTGGAATCAAGTGTAAGAGAGAGAATTAGTGAATGCAAGTAATGCAGACTCAAAGTGAAAATAAATAGTATGACTGACTCTGACAAAAAATGAAAAAGATAACAAAGGTAACGAAAGTGTGACTCTGACAAAAAGTAAAAAAAAATGTGACTGACAAAAAGTAAAATGAATTTGGTTTACTCTGACACAAATGCAGACTACCGTACTACACAAGAGAAGTGTGAATATTGACCTAAACTAGTCGCGTTGCAGTCGTTATACACTTACCAAAAGAAATTTGTAACCCTAGACTTAACTACAATAAAGTAGACAGTGGAAGTAGGGGTCGAACCACAGAGAGCTACTTAGACTAAACTAGGTGAAAAGATTACTTCTCTAATGAAAATGGACACAACAAAAATAGAAAACTAAAATAAGGAAAAACCAATACCGTAAATAAAACCAAATACAAGACCTAAAACAAGACACACAATTGGGGGGGGGGTTGTTGATTGGTTGATTGCAACAAAATGGAAGTAACAAGTAAAGAGAAAACTTAAAGTAAATACTAAAAGATGTGGTGGTTTTGTGAAATGAGGCATAGTTTCGTGTAGTTAATTTGTGTGTAACTTTATCCTTGATTATAATAATGAATTTGAAATTAATATCTTAAGTGCAGTAAGATGAGCTCTAACCGATAAATAACTCAAACAAAAAGATAGGATTTTAGTTTAGATGAGCTCGTAAATAAAAATACTAACCTACTTGAATATCATGACCAATTCAATAGGAATCATTGGTCATTTAAACAAATCAAAACCTCCTAAACAATGAGCTTGTTCAGAACTGTTTAGTTCGTTATGAGTTATTTGCACTTGGTTATTATTCAAATTCTAATGGAAGCTATTAAGCAAAGCAACCAAAGGAATTTTGTAGCCCTTGTTAATTACTATTGAACATAAAATTGACCGAAATAAACTTAAAACAATTCATTGGGCATGAAAGATAATAAGTAAGTGAAAACAGAATAATAACCGTTCAAATGAAATTCATTATTAATGGTCTCAAAAGTTACAACACAAAAACATAAACACTAACTATGCCTCGAAGGGCTTACTCGAAATACATGGAAAATAAAGAAAATAAAATAATGATAGAACCCATTAATGAAGCGCGGATGGAAGAATGAAGCTTGCTTGACTTGCCCAACTCCAAGAGAGAGAATGATGAAGTCCAAAAGTGATTAGAATGGATGCCTTGCACCTGGTTATATAACCCTCTCAAAAGGTGATCATGAGGGATGAATGAAGATCCATGCAAAGAGTGTGAAGGAAGCATGGCAAAGGCATGAAGAGTGCATGCAAAGTGCATGAAAGATCTGTCCAGAAGATGGTCAATTTGGGTCATGTAGACTTCGGAATTGGGCTCTGGTGATATAGAATGAATTATGGGCTTTGTTCTCTTCTTTCCAACGGTGTATAGTATGCATATAGAGGAGGCCCAGATTATGAGTTATGGCCGAAATACTGAGACTGTGTCGGCAGGCCCGAGTATTGTTTATTATCTCTCTCTTGTGCTCCAACTTCTTTTCCCCAAGTTATGCTCCATCTAAATTGCACCTGAAATCACATAAATATCTTATTAGTAGTATCAACATTCAAGTTATGATTATTATCCATTTAAACACATATAATGGTGTAATATTACATATGTATAGGGTATAAAATGTGTATAATTAATGACTTATCAATGGCGATTTGAAAATATCCCGAATAGCCATCCAAGAAGCAATAATAAGGTTGCCCCGCTAATCTTTCGAGCATTTGATCGATGAATGGAAGAGGGAAGTGGTCCTTCTTTGTCGCCGCGTTAAGTTTTCGATAGTCGATGCAAACTCTCCATCCATTTTGCACTCGTGTTGGAACTTTTTCCCCTTTGGCATTTTCCACAATCGTAATTCCTGTCTTCTTGGGAACTACATGGATTGGAGATACCCATTCTGAATCGGCCACCGCGTAAATTATCCCCGCATCAAGAAGCTTGAGAACCTCCTTTTTCACCACATCCATCATGACGGGATTCAGCCTTCTTTGAGCTTCCCTCGAGGGTTTAGAGCCTTCCTCGAGTGAGATTTTATGCATACAAGTCGAAGGACTAATTCCAGGCATGTCGGCAAGTGTCCACCCAATCGCCTTCTTTTGTTGCTTCAGAACGTCGACTAAATGATCCTCTTGCTCGGGTGTTAGGTTGGAGGCAATGATGACGGGTAGAGTCTCCTTAGGTCCAAGATAGGCGTATTTGAGATGATCCGGTAGCGTTTTGAGCTCTAGGTCGGGTACCGTCTCGATTGATGGAGGTATTCATTTCCCTGAAATCTTAAGCTCGCTTGAAGTTGGACCTAAAAAAGAATAAACCTCTTCTTTCCTACAAATTTCAAGATTAGGCAAGTTTTTATGTTGTATTTCTTCTATAACTACCTCACTTTTAAGTGGATTTGTATCTTGAAGTAGATTATTCTCATTCACATTGCCTAATGCATTTACATTTTCTAAATCATCCCAAAAATCATCAAATTCCGAGTTAAGTGAATTTAAAGAATTTAAATACTCCCCTTCGAGATGCTCTTCCGCAAGCTCGTCGATTTCATCAATGACGCAAATGCTAGAGACATTATAATCGTCGGGGTATTTGATCGTGTCGAAAATGTTGAAGGTGATCTTCTCATTGTCGAACTCCATGGATAATGTGCCTAAATGGCAATCGATCCTTGTTCGAGCTGTCCTTAAGAAGGCTCTTCCCAAGAGAATGGCGGATGAATCGGCGTTGTCTCCCATTTCGAGTATGTAGAAATCCGCAGAAAATACCAATCCCTTCACCTTAACCAGCACATCTTCCGCATCACCCAAGACTAGGGCTACAGAGCGGTTGGCGAATTGGACCATCACACGTGTGTCTTTAAGCTCGCCTAAATCCAAGGTCTCATAAATGGACCTAGGCATTACATTGATTGAAGCGCCCAAATCAAGCATACACTTCGCGAGTTGTTGGAGCACGATGGTACAAGGAATGGCAAAGACCCCGGGGTCCTTCTCTTTTTGGGCCACTCGTGTGTTGATGCTCATCACTGAGGGTAAGTTTATCCTTTCGTTTCCCTTTAACTTCCTCTTGTTTGTACATAGGTTCTTGAAAAGCTTCGCATATGGAGGGTGCATTCGGATTGCGTTGATGATTGGAATGTTTACCTCTACTTTCTTGAACACTTCAAGATTATCCTTATCGAGCTCACCTTTCTTGGTGTTTACCGCCAAGCGATGCGGAAAGGGTGCCTTTGGCGTATGCGACTTTTCCTTTGGTGCCTCTCTTTCTTGATCCTTTTCCTTGACACCTTTTCCTCTGCCCCCCCCCAACCAAACATCGTGTACCTCTTTTGTGCTCGGCTCATCCTCCTTTGACCTTTGTACCCACTTCCTCCTCTTCTCTAGGGAATTCCACTTGCTTCCCACTTCTCAATTGGATCGCGTTGATGGGCTTGAGATTTGTAGGGTCCGATCCTTGAGAAGGTAACTTATTCCCCATTTGTCCCTTGAGCACGTTAACTTCACTCACGATTTGTTTGAGTTGCATTTCAAGGTTTTGCATTTCTCGACCTTGGGTGGCTTGACTTTCGGCAAGAGTGGTAATTTTCCCTTTTAACTCATCTTTAATGTTGTTTATAAGCAAGTTTTGCCCCGATATTTGTCCGTACATCCCTTGCATCATGGCAAGAATTTGAGCAAATTTGGAGTTTGAAGATGAAGCTTGGGGAGTTGGAGGTGGAGGTTGAGGTGCTTGTTGTTGAGGTTGGTGTTGAGATCGTGCGTTAGGATGAACATAAACTCCAGACTTTTCATAACCTTGTTGGGGTTGTTGAAATTGAGGGTTGTCGCGCCAACGGAGGTTAGGGTTTTTCTTCCAAGGTACATATGCATATTGAGGGCGTTGGTAACCATCTACATGGTTCACATCTTGAAGGGTATCACACTCATCGGTGGCGTGATCCATGCTTGCGCAAAACTCGCATGGTGTGGGTTTCATTTTTGCCCCTACCGCTTTAAGCACTTTGTTGAAGTTCGTCTCGAAGTTTGCCGTGATGCGGGATTTCATTGCTTTGAGATCCATTGATCTTGTTGTATTTATTTGCTCCAAGATTTCCTCCCGACCTAGGTTCACTTCGGCATGGTTTCGATGAGAGTACGCACTTCGACAGGAGTTTTATCGTTGAAAGATCCACCAGCCGAACATTGAAGAAGATGGGCTTCTAGCGCGTTCATCCCTTGGATAAATTGGTCGAGTAGCGAGGTCTCGGTGAGGTTATGGTTAGGGCATGATTCGCCCAATCTTATGAGGCGCTCGTAGTATTCTTGAAGGATTTCATCGCCTCGTTATTGGATGTTGGTAATCTCTTTGCGTATCTTAGCGGTAAGCGTGCTCGGGAAATAACACTTACGAAAATGCTTCACCACAACATCGAATGTCTCGAATGGTCCACCCTGTAAATAATTAAGCAAATCCCTAGGGGCAGCTCCTAATGTATGAGGAAAAATGATCAACTTAATGTTGTCAAGTTTGTTAGTTTTACCAAATAATGCAGTGCATTTCATATGAAATTCATCTAAATGTGCATACGGATTGTCATTTTTATGCCTTTCAAAAATTGGTAAAGCACTTAACATGGATGGACTTATCTTAAAATTTGGTACTCTAGGTATAACAATGTTTCTAGGATTTTCTTAAATTTTGTGTTCTAAAAATTCCCCTAATATTCTTTGTTGAGCCATTTGTACGTTTATTAATGTTTCTTTAAATTCTTTTTCAACTTCTTGATTTTCAAAATGAGATGAAAATGATGATGATGATGGTGAAATGGATTTAGAATGAGAAATGAAAGAAGATAGAGAAACGGGTCTTGGAGTTGAAGACGGGATGATGAGAGGTTGATTTTGAGCTTCTCCTTGTCGTTCTTCCACTTGGTTTAGCTCTTCTTGCCGTACTCGAGGCCCTTGTGTGAAAGTAGAAGGCTCTTCTTGTCACGTTCCTTTGCTTGACGAAGTTGTGCCTTGCTCACTTTTCGCCTTGTTCCTCTTTATCTCTCTTAGGTGCTTGTTGATGTCCTTCTTGTGAGGAGTGTGTACTTCACCTTGTGATCTCGTCTTTCTCATAAACCTTCAAAAAAAATTCAAGAGACAAAAACACTAGAGAAAATATGAGATGGATTAGTTTAAACTTGATGCAAGCTGCCTCCCCGGCAACGGCGCCATTTGTAAATCGCGTAAAAACCATCGTTGAGTTTAACACAATTTAACAAAACAATTTATATTTCCCTATTAATCAATTTACGAGTATGAGCGATAAATGAGTTTAGGGGTTGAACACAAGGAGATGTGGTCTCAAGAATTAACTAGTCTCAATGATTTATCTCAAGTGTAAAATCTTTTAATTCAAGGGTTATTAGGTATATTTCCAAGTTTAAATTCACTTTTCATCTTTTCTTAAAAATTCAGCACGTCACACTTTAGAGATTTAATTCGCAACTAGACCAAATAAACTCCGAATCCAACACACGAGATATCGTTGGAAACTAGAAATAGAGATCTATGATGTGGTCCTTTCCTGGTCTATTATTTTATTCAAGAATTTCGAGATATTTGCAGTTTAGTCCAGAACTTATTTCAGATTCAAAATCGATTTAGTAACAACTTCAGAATATTATAGGAAAATCACCAGAATTCGAAAACTTCTAAAATTTGTACAGAAATTCAATTATAAAGTTCTGGATTAGCTGTTAAAATTGGGTAAAATTATGTTTTGTAGTTTGAAATTTATAATGAAAAATCAGATCTGGATTAGAAACTGATTCTGACAGACTAATACTCACGAAAGTGGTAATATCTCCTGATCTGATTTAACAAAATTATCTACTAAATGAGAACTGAATTATAAAATATTTATATAATTCTTCAGATTTTAATAGGACACGCAATTAAGGGAAAAATTCTGAAAAAACAGAGAAAAACAGCAGCAAGACAGAAACTAGATTAGGGTTTGATTTTTGGTTTAAAAATAGAGATTTATAGGATATTCATGATGTTTAACAATCATTAATCACTTAGGCTATAATTTTTCATATTTAAATGATGAATTTGAGCAATCTAAGCAAAGATTTACTCAACATACAAACTGTTGACTAGGTGCCTTCGAGTCAGGTTTCTCTTCTTCTTGCGGCTAGGCGCTACTGCAAGCCGGCGCTATTATTAGAACCAGAAAATACTTTTTTCTCAAGGAAGATCTCTATGCCAGTGAGTGGGGGACCTGGTCTGCTATTGTATACTTTTGGGAGAAGTTTCGTCATCTTTTTAGTACTGAAGTTCGTAGTAATGCCCGCCGGTAGTGCCCCTGTGTCGGAATTTTCTCCATGTATGACCTTCCAACAGTGAAAACGGATGGCTAACTATTATCCCTAACTATGGCTTTTGTTTCAGCTTTTCTTTTTGATTATTTCGTGCACTCTTCTTTCGTCGAGTCCTGCCTGATAGCGGAAGCGTTTTGTGACATGGTCGAATCTCAGTCTTGGAAGCGTACTGGAATGTCCAATTTGGGGGTGGCTGAGGCTCTTGCCTGGGAACTTCTTCCTCATTGCTTTCCCTGTGAGGGATCCTTCTTGCCGAGCTTTGTCTCAGGAGTGAATGTGTGTGGGACGACATTTTCAAGTGCAGCTTCTCGAGTGGTGGCCCATTAAAGAGGATTATAGTTTATTCCAAAATAGCCATTTCAAAATAAAACTTGATTTAAATCAATCACAACTCCAAATTAATCACACAAAATACTAAGCTAAATATTCCGAATGATAAACAAGACAAAAAAATTCAGATTTAATATATCAATTGATGAAAAATACCAAGCTAAGTAATTTTCCCCAATTTATTCAAAAATATGTGTGTTTATGACTATTCATCAAAATTCAGCAAAAGTATAAGATTAATAAGCAAGATTTCATGTATACAAATCACAAATTCCCCTCACTATCTAGATTTACTCACACATATTCACAAGAACAAGAGTTTGACAAAATTTCATCATGTTTGTTACAAATTTGAGTTCTTTTGATCTAAAATTAAAATCTAATTATTTAAAGAGAATTGGACTAACAGAGAGTTGGAGATCCAGCCGGTAGCTCCCTTGAGTCGATTTGAAGCTCCAACTGCGCCTTGATTCAAGCTAGAATCGACCGATAATAATTTTCCCCAAATCAGCCCCAAATTGCGCGTTTTCACTCAAAAACAAAAATTAGAGCTCTAGAAAGCTTGAAACTCATTAATGGAGGTTCTAGAGGTTATAAAAGAAGAATTGAGAGTGGCATCTCTAATGGTGAGACTTGAGGGGTGTTTTATAGGCTCAATTGGACTTCAGAGTCCATTGGCCTGTTTTGAATGGCGAGGAGAGTAGTGGACAAATTGAAATGTGTCATTGGCTCAGACAGATCAAGAGGTTGTACTTAGGGTATGGACGAAATTTCATTGAAAATTGTTGAGAATTGGATGAGAATTTCGCAGTTCAATTTTGCTCTGTTTTTTATTTTGCGAAAAAAAATCTCAGATCCAATCTGAGTTTGAATCGCGCGTGCAGTGGCTGTCTGGATGTCCCCCTGCAATTATCCATGGCATAACGGGTCACGGATAGGATGAAACGAGTCATGCACGAGTCTCAGTTTGGCGCTGAGTTTTGGAACAAATATTCCTGATTTCCTGTGTCATAGCAAGTCCAAATTCGTGCAATGAGTCGTGTTAGGCGAGTACAGCTTCTGCCAATTTTCATTTCTCTTCAAACAATCACTTATAACTCTTGATTCGCTACTTTTTAGCAGAAGTTTATAAGAAAGATGTTCCTCTCGTTCTCACGAAATCTGTGGGGCTTTGAATGGTGCGAAACGGTTGAGTAAAACTCGAGTTATTCTAATTTTACCAACTGTTGTCCGGTATTTACCTCCAGCTCCGCCATTAATGGCCTTTCGAGCTCAAACTTGAGTTTTGGCCGACAAAATTACAAATTATGACTTAGGTATTTTTCCTCAATCTCTCACGATGCTACACACTGAATTTTTTTGTTCTAATTATCCTTCATTTCCTCGAATTTCATCGTTAACCATCAGCTTTGAGAAATAACTCAAAAACTACCAAAGTGGTGATTAGAACTCATATCTCCATCCGTTTCTCGATCAAATTACCATTCCAGAGAGATGCACCATGATATTTACAAGCCCCCTGTTCTATTTTTAGCTTCTAACTTCTCATGAATCTCGAGTTTCAACAATGGCAGCAAAGACAGTTTCAAAATCTTGGTTGAGTTTTTCCGTCAAACAACTCATGTGCATGAGTTCAACCCATTATATGTGTGTTGGTCTAATTCATCGTTTTATGGCCTTTTCGCTTGTAAAATATCACAAAAATGTATTAAGAGGTTTTAAATTATGTTTTATGAGTTATGAGTAATTTTTATACATTTTATGTGAATTTTGATTGAATTTGAGGTGATAAAAACCATAAAAATGTGTATAAAAAAATACTTTACATGACTTCAATTTTTATGGTTTTGTGAAAACAAAAAAAGATTGTCTTTTTCCATGTATCATACATTTAATTCGATTTTTGCGTTTTTTTTGAAAATCTAAAACAACGCAGTTTTTTCATGCATTAGACTTCAATTTTTGTTGGTTTGTGAAAATTAATACGAATAATCTTTTTTCCACATGTTCGATTTCATTTTTTGAAGTTTTGTGAAAACAACAAAAGATTGCTTTTTTTTCCAAGTTTTACATCGAAAAAAGATTTTTTTGATTTTCTGGAAATCAATAACAAGGACTTTTTGCTAGTATTAGAATTTATTTTTTATTGTTTTCCAAAAAAGGAAACTAATTATGTTTTTCCCACGTCTTGGACTATAATTTTTGTAGTTTTGTGAAAACAATAAAAGATTATTTTTTTCCATGTATTATACTTTCGATTCGATTTTTGCGGTTTTGTGAAAATCTAAAATAATGGAGTTTTTCCATGCATTAGAATTTAATTTTTGTTGCTTTGTGAAAATAAATACGAATAATATTTTTTTTCATATGTAGGACTTCAATTTTTGTGGTTTTGTGAAAATAACAAAATATTCCTTTATTTCCATGTATTATATCGAAAATAGATTTTTTTCGTTTTGTGGAAATCAATAACTTTGAGTTCTTTCCAAGTATTCGAAATTATATTTTGTTATTTTCCAAAAAATGAAACAAATTATGTTTTTTCCATGTATTAGACTTCAATTTTTGTGGTTTTTCTGAAAACAACAAAAGATTGATTTTTTCCATGTATTATACCATGAATTCGATTTTTGCGGTTTTGTGAAAATCTAAAACAACGGAGTTTTTTATTGTATTAGACTTCAATTTTTGTTGTTTTATGAAAATTAATACGAATAATATTTTTTTCCATATGTTCGACTTTATTTTTTGTGGTTTTGTGAAAATAACAAAAGATTGCTTTTTTTCCAAGTATTACATCGAAAAAAGATTTTTTTGATTTTGTGAAAATCAATAACAAGGAGTTCATTCCTTGTATTATAATTTATTTTGTTCTTTTCCAAAAAACAAAACTAATTATGTTTTCTCCACGTAATAGACTATATTTTTTGTGGTTTTGTGAAAACGACAAATGATTACTTTTTTCGGTGTATTATACATTCAATTCGATTTTTGCGGTTTTGTGAAAATCTAAAATAATGGAGTTTTTCCATGCATTAGACTTCAATTTTTGTTGCTTTGTGAAAATAAATACGAATAATGTTTTTCATTTGTTGGACTTCAATTTTTGTGATTTTGTCAAAACAACAAAATATTCCATATGTTGGACTTTATTTTTTATGGTTTTTTTGTAAACAACAAAATATTCATTTTTTCCATGTATTACATCGAAAATAGATTTTTTTTTGTTTTGTGGAAATCAATAACACGGTATTTTTTCCATGTATTAGAAATTATTTTTTGTTATTTTCCAAAAATGAACGACATTATGTTTTTCCATGTATTGGACTTCAATTTTTGTGGTTTTGTCAAAACAACGAAAGAGAGTTTTTTTCCATTTATTATACCATGAATTCGATTTTTGCGGTTTTGTGAAAATCTAAAACAGCGGAGTTTTTTAATGCACTAGACTTCACTTTTTATTAATTTATGAAAATTAATACGAATAATATTTTTTCCATATGTTCGACTTTTATTTTTTAAGGTTTTGTGAAATCAACAAAAGATTGCTCTTTTTCCAAGTTTTACATCGAAAAAATATTTTTTTTATTTTGGGAAAATCAATAACAGGGAGTTCATTCCTTGTATTAGAATTTATTTTTTATTGTTTTCCAAAAAATGAAATTACTTATGTTTTTTTCACGTATTAGACTATAATATTTGTAGGTTGTGAAAACAACAAATGATTGTTTTTTTCCATGTATTACACTTTCGATTCGATTTTTGCAGTTCAGTGAAAATCTAAAACAGTAGAGTTTTTCCATGCATTAGACTTCAATTTTTGTTCCTTTGTGAAAGTAAAAACGAATAATATTTTTTCAATATGTTGGACTTCATTTTTTGTTGTTTTATGAAAACAACAAAATATATATTTTTTTCCATGTATAAAATTGACAATCGATTTTTTTTGTTTTGTGGAATTCACTAACACGGAGTTCTTTGCATGTATTAGAAATTATTTTTTGTTATTTTCCAAAAAACGAAAGAAATTATGTTTTTTCCATATATTAGACTTCAATTTTTGTGGTTTTGTGAAAACAACAAAATATAGCTTTCTTCCATGTATTATACCATGAATTTGATTTTTACGGTTTTGTGAAAATTTAAAACAATGGAGTTGTTTAATGCATTAGACTTCAATTTTTGTTGTTTTATGAAAATAAATACGAATAATATTTTTTCCACATGTTCGACTTTATTTTTTGTTGTTTTGTGAAAACAACAAAACATTGCTTTTTTTCCAAGTTTTACATCGAAAAAAGATTTTTTTGATTTTGTGAAAATCAATAACAAGGAGTTCCTTCCTTGTATTAGAATTTATTTTTTATTGTTTTCCAAAAAACGAAATTAATTATGTTTTTTCCACGTATTAGACTATAATTTTTGTGGTTTTGTGAAAACAACAAATGATAGCTTTTTTCCATGTATTATACTTTCGATTCGATTTTTGCGGTTTAGTGAAAATCTAAAACAATGGAGTTTTTCCATGCATTAGACTTCAATTTTTCTTGCTTTGTGAAAATATATACGAATAACGTTTTTTCCATATGTTGGACTTTATTTTTTTGTGGTTTTGTGTAAACAACAAAATATTCATTTTTTTCCATGCATCACATCGAAAATAGATTTTTTTCGTTTTGTGGAAATCAATAACGCGGTGTTCTTTCCATGTTTTGGAAATTATTTTTTGTTATTTTCCAAAAAACGAAACAAATTATGTTTTTTCTGTGTATTAGACTTCAATTTTTGTAGTTTTGTGAAAACAATAAAAGATTGCTTTTTTCCCAGTATGATACCACGAATTCGTTTTTTGCGGTTTTGTGAAAATCTAAAACAACGGAGTTGTTTAATGCATTAGACTTCAATTTTTGTTGTTCTATGTAAATTAATACGAATAATGTTTTTTCCACAGGTTCGACTTTATTTTTTGTGGTTTTGTGAAAACAACAAAAGATTATTTTTTTTCAAAGTTTACATCAAAAAAAGATTTTTTTCGATTTTGTGAAAATCAATAACAAGGAGTTCCTTCCTTGTATTAGAATTTATTTTTTGTTGTTTTCCAAAACACGAAACTAATTATGTTTTTTCCATGTATTAGACTATAATTTTTGTGGTTTTGTGAAAACAACAAATGATTGCTTTTTTTTCATGTATTATATTTTGGATTCGATTTTTGCGGTTTTGTGAAAATCTAAAACAATGGAATTTTTTCATGCATTAGACTTCAATTTTTGTTGCTATATGAAAATAAATACGAATAATGTTTTTTCATATGTTGGTCTTTATTTTTTGTGGTTTTGAGAAAATAACAAATGATAGCTTTTTTCCATGTATTATACTTTCAATTCGATTTTTGCGGTTCAGTGAAAATCTAAAACAGTGGATTTTTTCCATGCATTAGACATCAATTTTTGTGGCTTTGTCAAAATAAAGACGGATAATGTTTTTCCCATATGTTGGACTTCATTTTTTGTTATTTTGTGAAAACAAGAAGATTTTTTTTGTTTTGTGGAAATCAATAACACAGAGTTCTTTCCCTGTATTAAAATATAGTTTTTGTTATTTCCCAAAAAATGAAACAAATTTTATTTTTTCTTTGTATTAGACTTCAATTTTTCTGGTTTTGTGAAAACAACAAAAGATTGCTTTTTTCCATGTATTATACCTTGAATTCGATTTTTGCGGTTTTGTGAAAATCTAAATCTAGGGAGTTTTTTCGTGCATTAGGCTTCAATTTTTGTTGTTTTGTGAAAATTAATAGGAATAACGATTTTTCCATATGTTCGACTTCATTTTTTGTGGTTTTGTGAAAACGACAAAAGATTGCTCTTTTTCCAAGTTTTACATCGAAAAAAGATTTTTTTGATTTTGTGAAAATAAATAACAAGGAGTTTTTTCCCTGTATTAGAATTTATTTTTTGTTGTTTCCAAAAAATGAAACAATAATATTTGTCGTTTTGTGAATACAACAAATGATTGTTTTTTTCCATGTATTATACTTTCGATTCGATTTTACGGTTAAGTGAAAATCTTAAACAATGGAGTTTTTCTATGCATTAGACTTCAATTTTTGTTGCTATGTGAAAATAAATACGAATAATATTTTTTCATATGTTGGTCTTCATTTTTTGTGGTTTTGAGAAAATAACAAATGATAGCTTTTTTCCATGTATTATACTTTCAATTCGATTTTTGCGGTTTAGTGAAAATCTAAAACAATGGATTTTTTTCCATGCATTAGACATCAATTTTTGTGGCTTTGACAAAATAAAGACGAATAATGTCTTTTCCATATGTTGGACTTCATTTTTTGTTATTTTGTGAAAACAACAAATTAATCCTTTTTTTTTCATGTATTACTTCGAAAATACATTTTTTTTTGTTTTGTGGAAATCAATAACACAGAGTTCTTTCCATGTATTAAAATATATTTTTTGTTATTTTCGAAAAAATGAAACAAATTATATTTTTCCTTGTATTAGACTTCAATTTTTCTGGTTTTGTGAAAACAACAAAAGATTATTTTTTTCCATGTATTATACCTTGAATTGGATTTTTGCGGTTTTGTGAAAATCTAAATCTAGGGAGTTTTTTTGTGCATTAGACTTCAATTTTTGTTGTTTTGTGAAAATTAATAGGAATAATGATTTTTCCATTTGTTCGACTTCGTTTTTTGTGGTTTTGCGAAAACAACAAAAGATTGCTCTTTTTCCAAGTTTTACATTGAAAAAAGATTTTTTTGATTTTGTGAAAATCAATAACAAGGAGTTTTTCCTTGTATTAGAATTTATTTTTTGTTGTTTTCCGAAAAACGAAACAATAATATTTGTGGTTTTGTGAATACAACAAATGATTGCTTTTTTCCATGTATTGTACTTTCGATTCGATTTTTGCAGTTTAGTGAAAATCTTAAACAATGGAGTTTTTCTATGCATTAGACTTCAATTTTTGTTGATTTGTGAAAATAAATACGAATAATATTTTTTCCATATGTTGGACTTCATTTTTTGTGGTTTTGTGAAACAACAAAATATTCCTTTTTTTGCATGTATTACAACGAAAATAGATTTTTTTTGTTTTTTGGAAATCAATTACAAGGAGTTCTTTCCTAGTATTGGAATTTACTTTTTGTTATTTTTGAAAAAAAATAAAACTAATTATGTTTTCTTCACTTATTAGACTATAATTTTTGTGGTTTTGTGAAAACAACAAATGATTGCTTTTTTCCATATATTATACTTTCAATTCGATTTTTTCGGTTTAGTGAAAAGCTAAAACAATGGATTTTTTTGCATGCATTAGACATCAATTTTTGTTGCTTTGTAAAAATAAATACGAATAATGTTTTTCCCATATGTTGGACTTCATTTTTTGTTGTTTTGTGAAAACAACAAATTATTCCTTTTTTTCCATGTTTTAAATCGAAAATAGATATTTATTGTTTTGTGGAAATCAATAACACGGAGTTCTTTCCATGTATTAGAATATATTTTTTGTTATTTTCCAAAATATGAAACAAATTATGTTTTTTCCATGATAAATTATAAATTATAAACGGTATATTATCAATAATACAAGATATATATCACATAATCACGATTTTAAAAAATATTCAACATTAATGTTGTTCGTCAATCATGAGCTTTTTTCATTCAATTGAAGATCAAATGAGAACAAATTCATAGAAATGCAGATGAATAAATATAATTGACTAATTAAAACATCCAATCACTAAATAAAATAACACAATTACAACAAGAATTAGGCTTACAAAGTGCTCAATAGGTTATATTTTTTATTATTAATAATAATATACCTTTACAAGGAATCTAATTATATTGAGAAAATAAATTTAATGAACCTGAGAAGTATAAAGTCAAAGGGGAAGAATGAGTGATTTGTTTAGAATTTTTTGCTCCACAAAATCCTCACAATCTCTTATCAAATCAATGGAGTTCAAATCATGATTTTCTCCTTCATCCATATTTCCATTGTTACTGATACTACTAGAATTTCCCATTGTTTATCACACAGAGAATAGAATTTTATCTCCAGCCAAAGCTAAACAATTGAGTCAGATTCCCCCATTTGGCTATTACTCACTCAACAAAAGTGAAAGAATAAAACTAACTTTAATCAACGAAAGAATAGGACACATGAAAATGAGTAAAAATATTTTTTCAATCTGTTGCGAAGTAAAATTAGAAGAAAAAAGCTCAGAATTTCACCTCTAATCGGACGATCGACGTTTGACACAACAAAATCGGCTTAGATAAAGCTTGAAGATGAAGAAATCTATCTGAATCGGCCAAAATATGGATTAAAATGTCTGAATCGCCTCAAAATCATCATTTAGCTAAGAGAGAGAAAGAGAGCGGAGCGGGTTAAGAAAATATCGATTGGATCTTGAATGTTTTTATAGGTCTGACCCGTATTGTCTGTGTCGCGAGAAATTAAAAATATCGTGAGAAACTCAAAAAATCGCGAGATGAGATGGATGGGAAGCCGGGAGAGCCAATAATTTGGCCTTATTGAAAATTTGGGCTAAAAATATATTGGAGCCACTAGGAGTAAGAAAAAAATTATTTGGAGTATGGACCGGCTCCCTAAATTGCTCCTAGAAAGTGGGAGGCAATAGAAACTATATATGATGGGAGGTCTAAATCTTTTTCCCTCCTTTTTGATACTCTACAAATAAATATTTTAGGGAAGATGATTGTATTTTTTTATTTATTTAAAGAAGTAGGTTCTAAGTTCTACATTCTCCTATATTGATCAACAAAGTATTACAAGTCATAATTACAAGTAGAAAAAAAAAAGAAAAAATTATTTGTTAGAATGATTTTTTTTCTAGAGTAGAATTTCTTCTTGAATTGCATCTGCCAGCATTGATGGTTGGACCAGAAGTGTCTGAGAAAGTCCTGTTGCATCTATTTTTCCAAATATGAAAACATAATAGCTTGTTCATATTTCCATTTATTGCATTCGGAAGATGATTGTATTAATTATTTAATTCATTAGTTTCTGCTTAATTTCATTAATTGTTGCTGATTGTATTAATTTGGATCTTCTACAAATACAGCACTGCACGTGACGATTGTTTTAATTATATTATTTTTCTTTTCATTAATATATTTATCCTTCTTCAATTTTTTATTTCGTACAATTGCAGCTCATTATGTTTATGTTAAGTATTTTTCTTTATGTTTAGTGTTTCTGTTGAGGCAAGTTTGGACTGAATGTGAGTTCACATTTATTTTTCTCATATCGCCTGATTATACACTGAATAAATATATCAAAAGATCAGCGGTCATAAATCTATCTGAATAGACATTTGCTTATTTTTTTTACTCTACGATATATGTCTTGATCACAAGACACGATAATATGTCACCCTTGAGTTTGATCAAAGTCTCTTTTCTGATCGAGAATTAGACTAAGTAAATAAAAAATAATATTAATAACACATGTTAATTCATTTTGAGCACGGCCATGCATTTCCTGCAGTCCTAGTTCATCAGGAAGCCCACAGATATCTCCCTCATGACTAGAGGAACAAATCTCATCTTGGTCACTCACATTCCTTGTCATGATTCAGTGCATACCTAATGATAACCCTAATGATCATCCCATTACGAATGACGTAGGATCATATTAAAGTATGTAGTTCCACATACAGGAATCCATGGTGACCTCAGGTCGTAGGAACAAGCATACTATTCATATGAGAATCACTAATGATATATACCATACATATTCTTATAGTGTGGTCAGTCCAGTACATGTTCTCTAACATGTACCTATATTCCAGACTTGACATCTCTATGTCCATGATCAGAAGAACATGATCATCCAGCCTGCGAATATACTAGTGTGGATATGTAGCTTCTTACATGAAGTATGTTTATCTCTATAAACATCCTATATATCACTAGGGACAGTTTAGAATGTCATTCGTTGGTTTACAGTTCTAATATCAGAATCACATATTCTGATTATGTGAACCCGATGTATCATTCATGGTTGATATAAGATATATAAATTTACATTCACAACCCATACACACATATATATAAGAAACAATCTTTATTGAATAAATAATAATATCTTAATACATAATCCATGTTCTAGCACAAATATATTTGGTCTAGGACACTAATCCTATATATATATATATATATATATATATATATATATATATATATATATATATATATATATATATATATATATATTATGAGAATGTTTCCCATATGTGAGATTTAAGGAGAAGGGATATTTGACTTTTTCTTCACTGCAATTTTAATATTAATTTCCTTCTATTATGTTGGTCCATTAGTAATACTTGTTATTTTCTCTAATTTACCAATGGATTCTATCAACCATTCTAACTTTTCTTTGTTTGCTAAAACTGCAGGTACTCTTCTCAGAATTGCCTGAATCTCTAGGGCTTGTAATTTTGGATGCTCTGACTGTGGTAATAAGCCCTCCTTGATGTGAACGGTGTGTTGCTTGATTTTCAATCTTCTCTCCCTTCTCTTTGAGCTAGACTCTGTGCCTTGAGTTGCAAAATTAGGGTTGGGGGTCTTTAAGGGTTTGAGAGCTGTGGTTTGTCGGTCTGGACAGGTGGGATAAATGATTTTAGTGCCTGGATTGTTGGCTTTCTTGTTGTTGGTGCATGATTGTGTATTTGTGGTTTTGTCCAACAGTAATTTTATTTTTACAATCTTTCCTTCCATGTGTTGATTGCAGACATCTAAAGTATTGTGTTGTGATCTCTTATATTTTTTCTTCTTTTTCTTTTTCTTTTGATTTCCATCCTGAAATGTTATGATTGTTACTGTTTTGTAAGTTTTTTGTTCCAGTGCTGGTGATACAATTTGTGCAAATGATGGTTGAGTAGTTGATCTGAGATCAGCTCTCTTCTAGTTCTCTAGTGCCTCACTAGTTGCTTGTACGTATATCGCCTCTAGATCTTCTCTTTCCTTCTCCGCCTAATCACTAGCCATTCCATTCCTTTCTCCATCTTGCTTGAATCTTGAATCTCCAATTGTGGGCAATTGCTACCGTAAAGATAAGGTTCAATATACAGGTAAATTATGGGGCACAATCCTTATCCTCCATTACGATCACCGGAGATCAGAATAAAACCTTGCTGGAGTTTGGGACAAAAAGTAATCTCTCCAAAATTCCCAAAATTTGAGTTACAAAAAATAAGTTACTCTCAAGTCTCATGAACTTCATAAGCCAATCGATGCACTTGTTTGTTATTACTATTTTCGCCCTGATATTTCATTAAATTGAAAAAGTCCTATGAATGGAATACTCTCAGAATAAAAAAGCTACTAGAAAGGAGTTTCAATTCCTAGTCATCCTTTTCGCATAATTCACACTGTTTTCTTATGAGATAATGTATAACTTCATCATAATTTTGTTGACCGTAAATGTATTTTTCTGTACTATTGCTAGTGTGATTCATTTTTCATTTTTATGCTCTTTTAGAAATGTGGGAATTTTATTGCTGTAAATTGTTTAAGATTTCTGAAATGAATATCCACAACTCAAAAGTTCAAAAAAAATAAAAAATAAAAAATAAAATCGAATGCACTCTTTCATTTATTGTTCGTACATGATTTGAAAATAAGTCTCATAGAAATACATTATAATAACACCCAATACAAGTAAACTAAACCGGAATAAGAAAAAAAGAACCTGTTGTATCTCAAGTAAGATATTCTACCATTAAATTATGACACAATTTGCAAACATACGACACATATTGAGTGTCATGGGGAAATGTAATTCAAAAGTATATCTGAGGACTATTTCTTTGGTTTAACTGACATACATGGAGTCTTGGTTTGTTTTGAATGAATCTTCTATTTTATTGTATTATGTATATTAAAATTCCCAACAATTATATTCAAGAGAACTCATTTGTAACAGGAACCACCTAAATTAGTCTCAAATATCTCATGTAGGAAAGACCCGTACATTACAAAAAGGCACTAATTTGTTGACCTTGAGGCTTGACTATTCCTTAGAACATAACAAAGGGAGCATTAATCGTGTCGAAGATGATCTATTCTGAGTGGAATTGTTCTCTTCACTGATTAAATTGGATCCAAATGCTAATTGAGCAAATTTTAAGGGTTTTTTTCAGCAAAATTCTTCATTACTTGAAAACAAGATCAAGTATTTCCATCTTGGTTCATACTGGTACAGCCCGGTCAACTGCAGATTTTAATTACAAAAAGATCAAGAATGAGATTTCTTCACTTTGATTCAGAGAAAAGGCAGAAATTGTAATAATACTGAAATTGAAGAAATTGACAATGTTCTAATGGAGATTATACCAAATTAGGTATGAAAACTAAAGGAGAGTTATGATAGCTAGGAACCTACAGCTCCCTCAGCCCATTTATTTGGACAGTGAAAATGAGAAAAAACCTTTAAAAAATTCCATTCTTCATCCATTTCATCATTTAAGGTATAATGTCTAAGTTACATGTTGAGGATGTTAGGAACCGAGACGTAACAACAAACACAGAAATTTTTTTTACGTGAAAACCCTAAAAAGGGTAAACATCACGGCTGCCTGCACTCAATACTTTCTTATACTTGAAGGAAAGAGAAACACAATACAATTATTTATAGTGAGAGTCATACCTAATACAAGAAAATAAATTAAAGATTTGCTGCCCCATTTAACAAATTCATGGAAAGAAATATAAGAAAAATAAATATATTCCCAATTCTAATTGTCAATTAAGGAATTAAATAATAACAATCAAATATCAAGAACTTTTCTCCCTCCTGCAGCGTTTTCTTTTATACGGTATCTAGAGTTTTCCAAAAGTCTTCACACAAAATAATCTCCCACTTGGAGACTTCCTAATGACACAAATCCTTTACATTGAATCCATTCATCTTTCTTCCGTCCCTTCCTTAAGACCGGCGACATGCTCCTACTGATTCACTCAACCATCCTCACTGAGACAATGCACAACCTCAATTTGTCGATGGGGACTGACTTCATTGGTCAACATATCGGCAGGGATCTTCGCACCTTGGATCTTTTCTAATGATGTGGCACTGTCTTTCACAAGTTCACAAATATAGTGATACTTGAGTTGGATGTGCTTTGTTCTGGAATGGAACACCGAATTTTTCGCGAGACACATGGCACTTTGACTGTTGGTGTAGAGTGCCCTACATCCTTGATCTTTTCCAATTTCTCTTAGAAAAGTCAATAGCCATACCATCTCTTTTCGGATTCTGAAATTGCCACATACTCCGCTTCAGTCGTTGATAGCACCACGTATTTCTACATTCTTGATATGCAGCTCACAGCTGTACCTCCTATTGTAAAGACATAACTGGAAGTACTTTTTGTACTATCCACATATCCTCCTTGTTGTCCTCAGTTTGATGATACTTAAAACTATTCCGAGCTACTAATAAACGTTGTTTGAGAATGTCTTATAAGCTCAGATTGTCACAAAGGAAATATATTTTAAATCAAAATGGACACCTCTCTATAATCTCGTAAGGACAAGAAGACGCCGCGTATTAGCTCAAAATTTCAAGCTTTGGAGCTCTTTGTGTTGGTTCTAGGATTAGTTCAGTTTTTGAGTATATTATTCCATGTTAAATTGAGAAGAAAATTGGCAAAACAAACTTATTCCGTACTCAGCAGAATAAAACCTGTCTATTCCGTTGTCAACATAAAAGATAGTGTTCCACTCCGTTGAAGATGCAATGAATCTTTAAATCTTGTTGTTTTTGTGCTATTCCGTTGTCGACGGAATATGTTCCATTGTCAATAGAATAGCCAGGAATTTAGCTGTTTGAGTTTTAATTGTGTTTGATTTTATTCCTTTTTGGTATTCTGTTGTGAACGGAATAGATGTGGTGAAATAGCCTGTTTTTTCATTTTTGTGGGCTGCTCCTTCTTTCTTTTAAATAGCCAGTCTTAATTCGAATTTCTCCATCAATTTTCTAATAGCAAGAAGGCATTTTCTTCTATCTTTATCATTGAATATAATTCACTCAAAAATTTTGTGAAATTAAGAAGAGATTAGCGATTGATTCACGTTTCTTTGTTGAAGTTAAAGAGATCGAATTTGTAATTTAGCGATTAATTCAAGTCCCGGAGAGTAGGCAACTCTTGAACGCGGTAAGTGCCGCTAGCGAGAAAATGAGTAGTTAAGCCTTACACAACCATCTCGCCGAACTTCATCAACAGATCTGGTGTTTACTTTTACTATTTACTTTAATTTCTTCTTTATTTAATTTGCTTTGTTAATTAGAATTTAAACAACCATCAGCAAAAGTCTAAGAATATTAAAAAGTATTAAAACCCTAAAAACTACAAATTTATGTGCTTCCACACATTTAGGCCTATTTAATCCTCTTATAGGACTCCAGTAAATAATAATTGGTACCAAAGCGTGAATACAGACCGTTTCAAATTCCAAGTTGAAATAACGTGTATTCGATTCATGGAGACTCCTTCAATGAACCGACTTCAAATCGCGTACCCCGACAAGTTTGACGACAAGAACTGGAACGCCTTGAAAAGATGCATGATGAATGCGTTTGATTTTCACGGTCTTCAAAAGGTAGTGAAAAATAATTTTATCGTAGCTTTTGTAAAAGATGTACTACAACCTATACCGAGGACACTAAAAGTAATAAGACACTTGACATAATGGCACATAATCTCATTCTGACAAACATGTTGAACACATTTTCTGTAATAATCGATGGTTGCGATAATTCTAATGAAATGTGAAAAACTCTCCTAAATAGATTTGAGGGAAATAATCACATGAAGAGGACTAAACTTATGGGACTTGGACAACAAATAGATAATTTTCGGATGATCGAAGTTGAAACCGTTGAGGATATATATACTCGTATATCGCATATCTAAAACAGATTCACCGCTTTAGGAGAGAAACTAACCGATGATCGAGTATTGGGGCGATGCCATCGAGCTGGGAAGTACTTAGTGTCTCATTGGAAATGATTCTAGCAACAAAAGATACCGGGCCGGAAGAACTTATCAAATACTTCCGTAATTTCGAAACTCGAGTGAGGCAAATAGGAATCGATTCCCAACCAAAATCGTGGCTATGCCAGGAACAAGCTCGAATGATGAGATAGCATGCTTAGCGTGACAATTCGGTGAATTTCGAGCCAAGGAAAAGCGGTTTAATGACAACCGACGTTGCAACAACCAAAAGACGTATTGTTTCAAGTGCAACAAGAAAGAACACACCATCGACAACTGCTTCACCTTATATCCCGACCTCGGTCCTTGGAACAAAAAAGATGATGAAAAATACGATGGACACTCAGATGATCGACGCGAGCGACATGAAAGACTGTACGATGATTGACACAATAAAAGACGAGAAAAGCAGCACGATGACCAAGGAAAGGACAAGAAAAAGAAGTCGAAAAGTCACTCCGCAAAGGTAGTTATTTGGGGAGACGAATTGAGCGATTCATCCGATAATTATGGTTCAGAATCTGACAGAATCTGACATGGCGAATGTCGTATTTCATTGCGTATGATGATGTAGACGAAGTGTGCAAAAGAGCGATACAAGAAATGATTCGACTAAGACAGCTTCTAGCTCAAATCCGTCCTCCTCCCGTGACATCCTCCAACTACACGACTTCCTCCGGTTCTTCCTGTGACATGAGTCACGAGTTATATCTAGATCCCAATATTAATTATGTTTTAGAAGGGGTAAAGGTTCCTAGTTACAATCAAGTAATTAAAAATATAGAATCCGGAACCCGCGATGAATTAGAATAAGAATTGAAAAGGTTTCAGAAGTCTCTTATCAGTACCCAAGAACTTCTTATCATTTCTAAAGTCCCAGAAAGGTTGTAAAAGACACAGATAAAATAATTTGAAAAATTAAACTTAACTAATGATAACAACTCAATCAACTATAACTTAAACAAGAAGCTGAATAATTGTGTTTGTTTAAAAACTGAAATAAGTCATCTAAAAGTCAAAGTTGTAAGTTAAAAAGTGAAAATAAATCCCTCAAGTCTGCTTGCACAAGAAATGTCTCGAGCAAACTTGATTTAGACAATTTATTTATAGGGAAAAAACCAAATGATAAAACTGGCTTAGGATTCAAGAAAGAGATCGGTACCAAAACCCGCTCCTTCAAGATCTAAAAATCATACAATAAAAAAGGAGCTCAATCAACCGAAGAGTAGAGAAAGTGCATTCATGTACCGAGACTACTCTAAGGGCCAAAGTCATAAAAGTCGAACTTCTAAAAGTTTTAGTAATAACAACAGGTTTCACTATTTTCGTGATTTTTGGCATATTCATGAGAATAATCATGGTGCTACAACCGAAAGACTTTATAAAAGAGGACCTAATGGTTATTTTTATGAAATATTCGACACACATGTCCTGAGGAATATTCAATATAATGAATCACAACATCGATCTCCCAAATAGTACACTAATGCACATAAAAAATAAAGTTTTTCAAAATTAAACAATTTTGCAAAATCAACTATTTTTAGTGTCAAGTCGACCGATCCAAAGATTAGGAAAGCAGAGTTTTTACACCATAATAAAAATTATTTTGTGAAACTGAAGAGACTTCGAACCTAATTTGTTCATTTTGCAACTATTACTGTAAAATAGGCCATATCTCGTTAGAGTGTCTGATACGTAAACCTGTTAATTCTTCAAAATTTGTTTGGATGTGTAAATATAGAAACACTAGTAGCTTTTCCACCAATTTGGAGGTACAGAAGTCTACTTAGACACTTCGGTAAGCTCCTCCCGATTTTTCTGACCCATATTCTAAGGGGGAGTTATAGGCAGGAAATCATGTTAGTTAAATATCCTCATTCATTTTAACTAATATGCTTTCTTATAGTGTGCCTAAGTTCATCGTGTAAAACTGATCAGTGATGTTTGGATAGTGGTTGTTCTTGCCATATGACCTGGGATAAGAGTAAGTTCAAAACCTTGAGACCCTTCAACGGAGGAGACGTCACTTTTGACAGGAATTAGAAAGGAAAGATAGTTGGCATGGGCTCGATCGGCATAGGTAATTGGACATTGGAGAATGTCTATTTTGTGGTAGGACTTAAACATAACCTAATTAGCATAAGCCAATTGTGCGATACAGGATGATGTGAAATTCGATAACATGAATTGTCATGTGATTTAAAATTCAGATAATATCACAGTTTGCAAGAGAAAGAAAGGGTAAGCTTTATATCTTTGACTTTCATTCTTTCGTGCCAGGGACTCATTGTTTGACTGCTTCGGAATTGAGTTCACATCTATTGAATAGGCGACGGAGCCATGTATGCATGGACATGATTTCGAAATTATCCCGTAAAGAACTAATTTTAGGTTTGCCATCACATAAACTTAAGCTAAATGGGTTATGCGATGCTTGTGAGAGTAGTAAACCCTCCAAGTCATCGGGTTTTAAATCCAAGACTGTGGTCTGGACGAAGTGCCCCCTCGAGCTTCTCTAGCTCGACTTGTGCGGTCCTATGAGCATCTCTAGCTTCACCGGAAAAATGTATTATTTTGTAATTGTTGATGATTACTCTCGCTTTACTTGGGTTTATTTCTTGATTCATAAGAATGAAACCTGTGATGTGTTCATTAAATTTTGTTCCCTTGTGAAAAATGAACTGTAGGATTAGTGCCCTAGCACCAATGTATTTGTACTAGGAAATGGATTATGTATTAAGATATTATTATTTATTCAATAAAGGTTGTTTCTTATATATCTGTGTATGGGTTGTGAATGTAAATTTCTTATATCAACCATGAATGTCACTTCGGATTCACGTCATCAGAATAAGTGATTCTGATAGTAGAACTGTGAACCAACGAATGACATTCTCAACCGTCCTTAGTGATATGTGGGATGTTTGTAGAGATAAACATACTTCAAGTAAGAAGCTACATATCTACACTAGTATATTTGCAGACTGGATGATCATGTTCTGCTGATCATGGACATAGGGATGTCAAGTAGGTTCGTGTTAGAGAACACGTTCTAGACTGACCACACTATGAGAATATGCATGGTATATGTCATTAGTGATTCTCAAAAAAATAGTGTGCTTGTTCCTACGACCTGAGGTCACCATGGATTCCTGTATGTGGAACTGCATACTTTAATGTGATCCTACGTCATCCGTAATGGGATAATCATTAGGGTCATCATTAGGTATGCACTGAATCATGACGAGGAATGTGAGTGACCAAGATGGGATTAGTTCCTCTCGTCATGAGGGAGATATCTCTGGGCCCCCTGATGAACTAGGGCTGAAGGAAATGCATCGCCATGCTCAAAATGGATTAACATGTGTTGTTAATATTATTTTGTATTTACTCAGTCTAATTCTCGATCAGTAAAGAGATTTTGATCAAACTCACGGATGACATATTACCGTGCCTTGTGATCAAGACGTATATCGTAGAACAAAAGGAATAAGCAAATATCTATTCAGATAGGTTTATGATCGCTGATCATTTCATTTAACATGGGTAGTCATGACATCAGTCTAGAGGTTACTCATGACTTACGATCTTTAGAAGATCGTTGCCAGCGTTAAGTGGAACCTACATGGTCGGTCACACAATGAACTCCATTCGTACGGGATGAATATGCCTCAAAACAGTTATACATATGATGTATAAATTGGTGAACGAAATAATTAATTATTGGATAATTGATTGAACAAAACAGTGTCATTCTTTGGCAACGGAATAGTTCCGTTCCCAACGGAATATATATGGAAACTATAATAACCTTAGCTGCCAAGTATTCCGTTATAGAAATACCTATTCTGTTGATAACGGAATAGTTCCGTTGGCAATGGAATAGGCGCAATGTTAGGGTTTTTTAGTTATGGTAACTGAGCAATCGTTCGTCTCTCTCTCTAGTATAAATAGAAGGGAAGAGTCTCTTTATTACACACAATTCAGAAGCCTTAGAGGTCGTCTATTAGATAGAAAAGAGAGAGAAAGTTTTGAGAGATTTTCGGAAAATATTTCCGGACTTGTCACGCCAAGTCCGGTTATTCCATACGTCTAAAGTTCGCGTGGATACGAGTAGAGTTTCTCTATCTTGAGAACTTGCGAGTGATCGATCTTCATCCCTAGGAGAAGCAAGGAAGTCGCGAGTCGAGCTTCAGGAAGGAGAAGGTTGCTAGTTAGAAAAGTTTAGACCTACATCCGTTCTTCATCTCGCGGATCAGGAAGATCCGAGGTATAAATTTTAATAGTTAATCTCGTACTTTTATTCCCTTAACGTAAATCCTAGGGCGGGTTAAATCCATAGGTTCTGCTGCGCATGTAACGTACATGACTATGGATTTCCCAACTTGAACGAGGTACCACTATCATTACGGTTCATAGTGATAATGGTAGCTAGTTCCAAAATGCAAAATTTGACGACTTTTGCTCAAAAAGGGCATATAAACGTGAGTTTTTCGCTCCACGCACCACAGCAAAATGGGGTAGTAGAGCGTAAAAAATGCATTTATATCGAGCGTGTCCATACAATGTTAAATGAACATCCCACTCTGAAATACCTTTGGGCTGAGACAGTTAACACTGCTTGTCATGTTGCGAATCGCGTCACCCTAAGGTCTATTTTGAAAAAAGACTCCTTATGAATTATGGTACGGTCGCAAGACAAACATCTCCTAGATGAATGTTTTGGGTTGTAAATGTTTCATTCTTGATGAAGATAATAAACTTGAAAAATTTGACTCAAAATCTAATGAAGGTATCTTCGTTGGATATTCTAATTCAAGTAAAGCATATAAAGTATATATTATATCTTCACGAATTATTGTTGAATTCGTACACTTGCACTTCGATGAAACTAAAAATGGGGCCGAGAAAGATGTTTATTTAATCCTATGGACTTAGCTACTATGTAACCATATCTGTAATACATCTTATCATATAAGATGTCGGATTATATGTGGCAATAATTGTTGGGGAATCCATAGCCATGCACATTACATGTGAAGCGGAACCTATGTATTCAACCCGCCCTAGGATCATCGGTAAGAGAATAAAAGTACGAGATTAACTGTTAAAATTTATAGTTCGGATCTTCCTGATCCGCGAGACAAAGAACGGATGTAGGTCTGAACGATTCTGACTAGCAACCTTCTCCTTCCTAAAGCTCGACTCCACGAACCACCTTGCACTTCCGTGGGATGAAGAACTTGATCGCTCGCTTATCTCCAAAGTAGTTGATCTCTACTCGTATCCACGCGAATCTCAGACACACAAAATTAGCGGACTCGGCGAAACAAGTACGAAAATACTTTCCGAAATTACATCTAAACTCTCGCTCTCTATTTCTATATTAGACGGCCTCTAAGTCTTGAGAATTGAGTATATCAAATAGAGAGGGGCTGCCTCCTATTTATACAAGAGAGGAAGGCGAACGATTGCTCAGTTACCATAACTGAAAACCTAATTTTCTGCACATATTCCGTTCAGAACGGAACCTTTCGTTCAGAATGGAATATAGTTTCCAAAACTACGAAAAACTTACTGCCAAGAAATTGGCACATTCCATTGGGAACGAAATCCTTCCGTTCAGAACAGAAATATGTTGTTTTGCACAATCAATCATCTAATGATTGATTATTTTGTTCACCAATTTATTCATCTCATGTATAACTGTTTTAAGGTATTTTTATCCCGTATGAATGGAGTTCATTGTGTGACCGTGTAGGTTCCATTTAACTCTGGCAATGGTCTTCTAAAGCGTACGGGATCTTTTCCATGTGCTTTCACTCTTTATCACTTGTAGGATATTGTGTCTTACTGAGAGAAACATCATGTGACAAGTGCAAAAATCCTTTCTTAGATTCTTGCATTCTGAACCATTTCATGACCTTGTCTATATATGTAGTTTGACTCAGACCTATAAGTCTTTTAGATCTATCTCTATAGATCTTGATTCCTAGAATATAGGAGGCTTCTCCTATATCTTCATCGAGAAATTATCTCCCAACCATATTTTGACATTCAATAATGTTGGGGGCCATCATTTTCCATGAATAATATGTCATCTATGTAAAGCACTAGGAATACTACCGTGCTCCCACTGAACTTCACGTAAACACAAGTCTCACCTCCACTTTTTGTAAAACCAAAACTTTTGATAACTTAATCAAAATGAAGGTTTCAGCTTCGAGACGCTTGCTTCAATCCATAGATGGATTTCTGAAGCTTACGAACCTTACCAGAATTCTTGGGATCGGCAAAACCTCGGGTTGCATCATATTGCACGTTGATAAGAGGTATTTTTGCAGTCATTTTACACTTACCAAAAGAAATTTATAACCCTAGACTTAACTACAATACAATAGACAGTGGAAGTAGGGGTCGAACCGCAGAGAGCTATTTAGACTAAACTAGGTGAAAAGATCACTTCTCTAATGAAAATGGACTCAACAAAATTAGAAAACTAAAATAAAGAGAAACCAAGACCGTAAATAAAACCAAACACAAGACCTAAAACAAGACACACAATTGGGGGGGGGGTTGTTGATTGGTTGATTACAACAAAATGAATGTAACAAGTAAAGAGGAAACTTACAGTAAAAATCAAGAAATGTGGTGGTTTTGTGAATTGAGGCATAGTTTTGTGTAGTGAATTTGTGTGAAATTTATCCTTGACTATAATAATGAATTTGGAATTAATCTCTTAAGTGCAGTAAGATGAGCTCTAACCGATAAATAACTCAAACAAAAAGATTGGGTTTTAGTTTAGATGAGCTCGTAAATAAAAACACTAGCCTACATGAATATCATAACCAATTCAATAGAAATCATTGGTTATTTAAACAAATCAAAATCTCTTAAACAATGAGCTTGTTCAGAACTGTTTAAATCGTTGTGAGTTATTTGCACTTGGCTATTATTCAAATTCTAATGGAGGCTATTGAGCAAAACAACCATAGGAATTTTGTGGCCCTTGTTAATTACTATTGAACATAGAATTGACCGAAATAAACTTAAAATAATTCATTGAGCATGAAAGATAATAAGTAAGTGAAAACAAAATAATAACCGTTCAAATGAAATTCATTATTAATGGTCTCAAAAGTTACAACACAAAAACATAAACACTAACTATGCCTCGAAGGGCTTACTTGAAATACATAGAAAAGAAAGAAAAGAAAATAATGATAGAACCCATTAATGAAGCGCGGATGGAAGAATGAAGTTTGCTTGACTTGCCCAACTCCAAGAGAGAGAATGATGAAGTTCCAAAAGTGATTAGAATAGATGCCTTGCACCTGGTTATAACCCTCTCAATAGGTGATCATGAGGGATGAATGAAGCCCCATGCAAAGATTGTGAATGAGCATGGCAAAAACATGAAGAGTGAATGCAAAGTGCATGATAGATCTGTCCAGAAGATGGTCAATTTGGGACACGTATATCTCTGAATTGGGCTCTGGTGATATGGAATGAATTGTGGTTCTTGTTCTCTTCTTTCCAACAGTATATAGTATGAATATAGAGAAGGCCCAGATTATGAGTTATTGCCTAAATACTAAGCCTGTGTCGGCAGGTCCGAGTCTTGATTATTATCTCCATCTTGTGCTTCAACATAATTTCTCCAAGCTATGCTCCATCAAAATTGCACCTGAATTCACATAAATATGTCATTAGCAGTATCAATATTCAAGTTGTGATTATTATCCATATAAATAGAATATTAACACATATAATGGTGCAATATCATATATGTATAGGGTATAAAATGTGTATAATTAATGACTTATCAAATCACCCCACACTTAAACATTTGATCGTCCTCGAGCAAACATTGGAACTTGTATTGGTAAGATGGGTCCCATGTTTTTGACTCGCTCTTCACTTATATACCAGCCAATAATGATATTTGGTCCCTTGTGTAAGATTCCATGCACTTTGGTGAAACTCACACTCACTCTCTTTTTGTATAGTGGAATATGAATATGGAATATGTGGAGTGTCTCTCATAATAACTCTCAATTCAAATGAATCATGATTTCCTACCTTGGTCGTGAGGGGAATTCTCAAGTTATGTTTGGTGGAATATGATGGAATTTGGTGGATAATACATATATATATACTACGTAATTGGTTTGCTTGTCTACTTCGCCACTTTCGGTCAAATTATCACTTGGTTTTCTAAACTCATGCCTCTACTCTCCGAAAGATATCGCCAATACCTCTGTCTTCTTGGAATAATGAACATCCTAATGTGCATACCTGCTAGCACCTTCAGTCATCTGGCCCAAAATGTGTCAACATAACTGCTGGCCTGAGATGTATGACTGGGATCCACTCTTTCTCACAAATTGGGTACTAAGGTTTAGGCCATGTACAAGGGGAACAAGTTTGAGTCATGCAATATTTTTTATTTATTTATTTATTTATTTTTTGTTTTGTTTTGTTTGATTTGTTTTTTTTTTTTTTTTTTTTTTTTTTAAGATTGTGACTCAAATCAATTAGGATTATAGGGGCCTAACTTGCCTTTGTGTCAAAAATAGAGTTTACCCGGGAATCTACTCTCATAAATTTGTCTCGAAGATGCATCTCCTCACGAATGCACTCGGTGCACAAAGCTCATCTACTACACATAAGCCCTCAACTTCTGATACTAACCTCTACTTCCCGTCCCCTATCTTCTTATATAATGCCTAACCCTCCTTCTCCAAAACCAAGCAACAAAGTGACTTTAGAAGCTAATAGACTTGGATATTATTTATATATATATGAGATGATATAGTGGGTTATTATGGATATTATACTATAAACAACTTGAGTTCTGGGTCACGGTCCAATGGTAAGTCCTCACATAATTTCTCGCACAAATCCCTAAATTATTGGCACTCAAACAACAAATCGAGTTCACCAGTGACAAAAGATCCCTAAACCAACGACCTCAATTCTTCTTGAACTGGTCTATATGATCATTTTGAGTCCAAACAAGTTCCCCCACATTATTCAATACAGTTTACAGTTCTCTCTCAATCCTTTTGATTTCTAATTGGGAATTTTTTTTAAAAATTTGAGGCTAAAAATTGGGTTTGTATTATTTTATTTATTTATTTATTTATTTTTATATATTTTTTTTTTCTACCTAACATGCAATAAAGACTCCACCCCACACTTAAACTTTTACTCGTCCCCGAGTAAAGCTAAGCACAAAGTAGTGATGCAATGCAAGAAAAAGAAAATAAACAAAGAAAAATACAACCTTTATTCGCAGGGTTGCCTCCCAGTAGCGCCTATCTTTAACGTCGTTGGCCCGATGTTTCCATCTCCTCAAGCAGTGGATGCTGGCTCTCCAAGCTCGTGAATGTCAATCCAGCTCGCATCGAAACTCTCATGAAACCGCTTAAGCCGGTGCCCGTTGACCTTGAAGACTTTCCCTGAATCCAGACCCTAAATTTTTGCTACACCATAATCGAACAATTTGGTCACAAGAAAGGGCCCTATCCACCTACTTTGTAGCTTGCCCGGGTGTAATTTGAGTCTTGAGTTAAACAGCAACACCTTGTCACCCACTTTGAAATCCTTATGGGCAAGCTTCCTGTCATGATACACCTTGGTCTTCTCCTTGAAGATTCGGGAGTTCTCTTACGCGTCATTTCGGATCTCCTCTAACTCTTGGATTTGCAACTTCCGGTTGAGTGCATCGTTTAGGTAATCTAGATGGCACTTCTTGATGGCCCAATAGGCTTTCTGCTCGAGTTCAACCGGAAGATGACAAGCCTTTCCATAGACTAGTCGATAAGGGGACATGCCTACAGGGAACTTGAACGCAGTCCTGTAAGCCCAGAGTGCGTCATTTAGCCGAAGACTCCAGTCTTTCCTGGTGGGGTTCACCACTTTCTCCAAAACGCCTTTGATCTCCCTATTTGAAAGCTCTGCTTGGCCATTGGTTTGAGGGTAGTAAGCTGTCGAGGTTTTATGTGTGACATGGTATTGCTTCATTAATGCCTCGAAACTCTGGTTGCAGAAATGAGTTCCTCTATCACTAATGATGACTCTCGGGACCCCAAACCTACTAAAGATCTGGTCCTTGACAAAATCCACGACTGTTTTTGCATCTGCCCGTTTTGTGGCCTTGGCCTCAACCCACTTGGAGACATAATCGACTGCTAGGAGGATATACTCAAAGCCATATGAGGGAGGGAAAGGTCCCATAAAGTCGATACCCCACACTTCAAAAACCTCACATGCAAGAATATACTTCATCGGCATCTCGTCTCTCTTGGTTAGTCCTCCCGTTCTCTGGCATCGCTCACATGAATTTACGAAGAAGTAAGCATCCTTATGTAGAGTGGGCCAGAAGAAACCACACTCAAGGACCTTATGAGCTGTCCGCTTGGCGCCAAAGTGTCCTTCACACTCCAGAGAGTGACAAAACTCAAGCCCGGATCTAACCTCATTATCTGGTATACATCTCTGAATAATTTGATCCGCACAAATCCGAAAGAGGTAAGGCTCATCCCAAATATAAAATTGAGAATCATATCGGATTCGATCGGCCCCGTGCACGTGTAAGATCCTCTGGTAGGTCTTTAGACACCAGGTAATTCACTATATCAGCATACCATGGTGTATAGCTTTGCACGGCATAGAGATATTCCTCAGGAAAGAATTCCGATATTGGGGTACCCTCCTCAATACTCATAGGAAGGCAGCTAAGGTGATCTGCAACTAGATTCTCTGATCCTCGTTTATCTCTAATCTCCAAATCGAACTCCTAGAGCAACAATATCCAACGAAGAAGTCTCGGCTTGGATTCCTTCTTCTTGAAAAGATCCCTCAACGCGGCGTGGTCAGAGTATACAATCACCTTAACCCCTAAGAGATAGGACCTAAATTTCTCCCCGGTGCAAAAACAATGGCCAACAACTCTTTTTCTGCAGTTGTATAGTTGCACTGAGCATTGTCTAAGGTCCTGGAGGCATAAGATATAACATGGGGTCCTCGCCCATCCCGCTGCCCAAGGACAGCTCCAACTGCCCTATCACTCGCATCGCACATAATCTCGAATGGTAGATTCCAATCGGGAGCTTTAATGATGGGGGAAGAATATAATTTCTCCTTGAGAAGGTCGAATGCCGCTTTGCACTTCTCTTAAACTCAAAAGAAGTCTCTTTTTGGAGAAGAAGACAAAGAGGTTGAGCGATTTTTGAGAAATCTTTGATGAAACGCCTATAAAATCTGGCACGACCAAGAAATGATCGAATGTCCTTCACACTGGTTGGGTACGGAAGGGATCTAATGACCTCGATCTTTGCTTTATCCACTTCAAGACCCCGAGAGGAAACCACATGGCCTAAGACTATGCCCTGATCCACCATGAAATGACATTTCTCATAATTCAGCACCAGGTCCGTCTCCACGCACCTTTGAAGAATCGTCTTTAGGTTTCCCAAACAGTCATCGAATGAGTCACCATAGACGGTGAAATCATCCATTAAAACCTCTATAATTCGGGTGACATAATCAGAGAAGATGGACATCATACATCTCTGAAATGTACCGGGTGCGTTACACAACCCAAAGGGCATGCGCCTATAGGCAAAGGTACCAAAAGGGCACGTGAAGGTGGTCTTTTCTTGATCCTCGGGGGCGATGGCTATTTGAAAGTAACCAGAGAAGCCATCTAAGAAGCAGTAATGGTGGCGCCAAGCAAGGCGCTCGAGCATCTGGTAATCTAGATGGCACTTCTTGATGGCCCAATAGGCTTTCTGCTCGAGTTCAACCGGAAGATGACAAGCCTTTCCATAGACTAGTCGATAAGGGGACATGCCTACAGGGAACTTGAACGCAGTCCTGTAAGCCCAGAGTGCGTCATTTAGCCGAAGACTCCAGTCTTTCCTGGTGGGGTTCACCACTTTCTCCAAAACGCCTTTGATCTCCCTATTTGAAAGCTCTGCTTGGCCATTGGTTTGAGGGTAGTAAGCTGTCGAGGTTTTATGTGTGACATGGTATTGCTTCATTAATGCCTCGAAACTCTGGTTGCAAGAAATGAGTTCCTCTATCACTAATGATGACTCTCGGGACCCCAAACCTACTAAAGATCTGGTCCTTGACAAAATCCACGACTGTTTTTGCATCTGCCCGTTTTGTGGCCTTGGCCTCAACCCACTTGGAGACATAATCGACTGCTAGGAGGATATACTCAAAGCCATATGAGGGAGGGAAAGGTCCCATAAAGTCGATACCCCACACTTCAAAAACCTCACATGCAAGAATATACTTCATCGGCATCTCGTCTCTCTTGGTTAGTCCTCCCGTTCTCTGGCATCGCTCACATGAATTTACGAAGAAGTAAGCATCCTTATGTAGAGTGGGCCAGAAGAAACCACACTCAAGGACCTTATGAGCTGTCCGCTTGGCGCCAAAGTGTCCTTCACACTCCAGAGAGTGACAAAACTCAAGCCCGGATCTAACCTCATTATCTGGTATACATCTCTGAATAATTTGATCCGCACAAATCCGAAAGAGGTAAGGCTCATCCCAAATATAAAATTGAGAATCATATCGGATTCGATCGGCCTGTGCACGTGTAAGATCCTCTGGTAGGTCTTTAGACACCAGGTAATTCACTATATCAGCATACCATGGTGTATAGCTTTGCACGGCATAGAGATATTCCTCAGGAAAGAATTCCGATATTGGGGTACCCTCCTCAATACTCATAGGAAGGCAGCTAAGGTGATCTGCAACTAGATTCTCTGATCCTCGTTTATCTCTAATCTCCAAATCGAACTCCTAGAGCAACAATATCCAACGAAGAAGTCTCGGCTTGGATTCCTTCTTCTTGAAAAGATCCCTCAACGCGGCGTGGTCAAGAGTATACAATCACCTTAACCCCTAAGAGATAGGACCTAAATTTCTCCAGTGCAAAAACAATGGCCAACAACTCTTTTTCTGCAGTTGTATAGTTGCACTGAGCATTGTCTAAGGTCCTGGAGGCATAAGATATAACATGGGGTCCTCGCCCATCCCGCTGCCCAAGGACAGCTCCAACTGCCCTATCACTCGCATCGCACATAATCTCGAATGGTAGATTCCAATCGGGAGCTTTAATGATGGGGGAAGAATATAATTTCTCCTTGAGAAGGTCGAATGCCGCTTTGCACTTCTCTTAAACTCAAAAGAAGTCTCTTTTTGGAGAAGAAGACAAAGAGGTTGAGCGATTTTTGAGAAATCTTTGATGAAACGCCTATAAAATCTGGCACGACCAAGAAATGATCGAATGTCCTTCACACTGGTTGGGTACGGAAGGGATCTAATGACCTCGATCTTTGCTTTATCCACTTCAAGACCCCGAGAGGAAACCACATGGCCTAAGACTATGCCCTGATCCACCATGAAATGACATTTCTCATAATTCAGCACCAGGTCCGTCTCCACGCACCTTTGAAGAATCGTCTTTAGGTTTCCCAAACAGTCATCGAATGAGTCACCATAGACGGTGAAATCATCCATTAAAACCTCTATAATTCGGGTGACATAATCAGAGAAGATGGACATCATACATCTCTGAAATGTACCGGGTGCGTTACACAACCCAAAGGGCATGCGCCTATAGGCAAAGGTACCAAAAGGGCACGTGAAGGTGGTCTTTTCTTGATCCTCGGGGGCGATGGCTATTTGAAAGTAACCAGAGAAGCCATCTAAGAAGCAGTAATGGTGGCGCCAAGCAAGGCGCTCGAGCATCTGGTCAATGAAAGGAAGGGGGAAATGGTCTTTCCGGGTGGCAGTGTTTAATTTGCGATAATCAATGCATACTCGCCATCCATTTTGTGCTCTCGTAGGAACTTTGTCACCATCCTGATTCTCAATTATCATAATACCAGTTTTCTTGGGCACCACACGGATTGGTGACACCCATTGTGAATCAGAGATAGGGTATATGATTCCTGCATCAAGGAGTTTGATGATTTCCTTCTTGACCACTTCCATCATTGGAGGATTTAGCCTACGCTGAGGCTCACGGGATGGTTTAGATCCATCCTCCAACAATATCCGATGCATACATGTAGAGGGGCTGATTCCCTTAATATCATCCAGAGTCCATCCAATAGCAGTCTTGTGGTCTCTCAAAACATTAACTAATTTCTCTTCCTGAGTAGCAGTGATGCTACTAGAGATGATCACTGGAAGAGTGTCTCCTTTACCCAAGTATGCGTACTTGAGATGAGCTGGTAGAGGTTTTAGGTCAAGAGAGGGGGGATTCACAATGGAAGGTTTGGTGGGCTCAAGAGAGGGTTTCAAGTCTATCAAGGGAGGAGGAGAAGAAGAGGAAGAAGCCTCTCCAATGGCCAAGGCAGATAGACTTTGAAGATGGTCCTGCTCATCTGGAGAGAGATCAAGAATGGTCTCGAGCAGATCTATGAACTCAAAAGAGGATAAGTTGTCGACACACTCATCAACTAGGTCGATGGTGCAAATAGCAGAGACATGCTCGTCAGAAGGATGCTTGATAGCAACAAAGATGTTGAAAGAGATGTTCTCTCCGTCAAATTCCATAGAAAGAGTGCCATTGTGCACATCAATCTTGGTTCGGGCAGTTTTAAGGAAGGGTCTTCCCAGAAGAATGGGAGTCGAACTCGGTGAGCTATCAGACTCATCCATACGCAGAATATAGAAATCTGCAGGGAAGATAAGGCCATTGACCTTAACAAGGACATCCTCTATAACTCCCTCTGGCACAGCAGTAGAACGATCGGCTACTTGAAGGATCACCCCGGTCTTTTTCAAAGGTCCTAAACCGAGGGAAGAATAGTTAGAAAAGGGCATGACATTGATAGATGCCCCAAGATCAAGCATGCACCGAGCAAATTCATGGTGCCCAATACTGCAAGGAATGACAAACATGCCAGGGTCTTTTTGCTTCTCTGGAAGCTTCTTGCGAATAACCGCAGAGACATTCTCACTCATTGTTACTCTCTCATGACCATTTAGCTTTCTCTTATTCGTACACAAGTCCTTGAGAAATTTCGCATAGCGAGGGCATCGACGAATGGAATCGAGTAGTGGAATGTTCACTTCCACTTTCTTGAAAACCTCTAGGATCTCTCTCTCTGCCTCATCCTTTTTGGTGTTAACCACTAGACAGCTAGGAAAAGGGGCTCTAGGTTTGTAAGGTGGTATTTCCTTGGATTTTTCTTTCATCTTCTCGGATTCCGGCTTAATTACTTCAATCTCTCCTTCACCTTGCATGTTTCGTTTACTCCCTTCTATTTCTTTACCACTTCTTAAGGTGATAGCATATGCATTCTCACGGGGGTTTAGAGTTTGGGAAGGAAGTTGTGAGGACCCCTGAGTTTTTAATTGGTTTAATTCAGAGGATATTTGAGCAATTTGAGTGCCCAGATGTGTTAGAGCACTTTTTGTATCCTTCTGAAAAGAAGTAGTTGATGTGGCCAAGGAGGTCACAATGTCAGAAAGACTTTTCAAAGCAGGGTCAATTGGAGGTGAAGAAGAAGAAGAATTTTGATTATGGATTTGAGGAGGTTATTGTTGGTTTCCTGGGTCACGCCATCTGAAGTTTGGGTGATCAAGCCATCCAGGGTTGTACGTTTTAGAATAGGGATCATAATTACGGTTTTGACCCCCATTTGAATTTTCGTGTTGGTTTAGCTTGAAGATGCCGCAAGCTGTGGTCGTGACTTTCTCCTCATCATGGAGTGTTGGGCACGCATCAGTGGTGTGTCCTGTCTGAGTGCAGGCACCGCATGCTTTTACTTCCATTTGGGTTCCCATGAATAACGCCATCATATTAGCCAAGCTATCTAATTTGGCGTCCATACCATTCACTCGCTTCTCCAAATCACAGTCTCTAGTCTCACTAACTCCCCTAATTCGAGATCTGGTTCTACTAGATTGGGCATTTTTTGCCATGGTTTCTATCAAGGTTCGTGCTTGCCTAACGGTTTTATCTATGAAAGCACCCCCACTAGCAGAATCTGCATTATCCCTAGTCTCTGGAAGCATCCCATCATACAAGTGTTGAATCAAGAGATTCTCTGGGACTTGATGATTGGGACATTTTGCACACAACTTCTGGAAGCGATCATAGTATTCGTAGAGGCTTTCCCCTACTTCTTGTTGAATACTACAAATCTGCTTCCTAATAGAAGCGGTAAGAGAGACAGAAAAATACTTGTCTAGAAACAACTTTTGAAGTTCTACCCAAGTTGTTGAAAAAGGTGCTAGATGGTAGTACCAGTCATTTGCTAGTCCTCGAAGACTGTATGAAAACAGTCGCAGCTTGTAAGGACCTTCATCTTCAATCTCCGCCGGCATCATTGTTGCGGTGATATGGTTGAACTCCTGCGAGTGAGAGTGCGGGTCCTCTCCGGCACTCCCATTGAAGGTCGGTAATAATTGAAGAAGACCCGTATGGATCTTAAAATTTGGGACCAGTGGTAATACAACACCATACTGGCTGGTAGCAAAATCAAAGGTAGACAAGTCCCTAAGTGTCCTATCCTCAAAATTAGCCATGACTGTAGTATTACCTCTTGTAGCGTGAGGAGGAGCTGGTGGAGTAGGAGGTTCTCTTTCGCTGTCCAAGTTCTCCACCTTTTCAGTTTCTTCGGCTGCTTTCGGTGTTTCCGGAATTGCTCTTCTTCGCTCCAGGTGTGTTCTCTCAATCTCCGGATCTAATGGTGCAAGTGGAAGATTAGTACTACGAATAGCTTTCATGAACTGGAATCAAGTGTAAGAGAGAGAATTAGTGAATGCAAGTAATGCAGACTCAAAGTGAAAATAAATAGTATGACTGACTCTGACAAAAAATGAAAAAGATAACAAAGGTAACGAAAGTGTGACTCTGACCAAAAGTTAAAAAGATATGACTAACAAAAAGTAAAACGAATTTGGTTTACTCTGACACAAATGCAGACTACCGTACTACACAAGAAAAGTGTGAATATTGACCTAGAATAGTCGCGTTGCTAGCTCCCCGGCAACGGCGCCATTTTGATAAGAGGTATTTTTGCAGTCGTTTTACACTTACCAAAAGAAATTTATAACCCTAGACTTAACTACAATACAGTAGACAGTGCAAGTAGGGGTCGAACCGCAGAGAGCTATTTAGACTAAACTAGGTGAAAAGATCACTTCTCTAATGAAAATGGACTCAACAAAATTAGAAAACTAAAATAAAGAGAAACCAAGACCGTAAATAAAACCAAACACAAGACCTAAAACAAGACAAAAAGGAAACTTAGAGTAAAAATCAAGAGATGTGGTGGTTTTGTGAATTGAGGCATAGTTTTGTGTAGTGAATTTGTGTGTAACTTTATCCGTGAATATAATAATGAATTTGGAATTAATTTCTTAAGTACAGTAAGATGAGCTCTAACCGATAAATAACTCAAACAAAAAGATTGGGTTTTAGTTTAGATGAGCTCGTAAATAAAAACACTAACCTACTTGAATATCATAACCAATTCAATAGAAATCATTGGCTATTTAAACAAATCAAAACCTCTTAAACGATGAGCTTGTTCAGAACTGTTTAGATCATTGTGAGTTATTTGCACTTGGCTATTATTCAAATTCTAATGGAGGCTATTGAGCAAAGCAACCATAGGAATTTTGTGGCCCTTGTTAATTACTATTGAACATAGAATTGACCGAAATAAACTTAAAATAATTCATTGAGCATGAAAGATAATAAGTGAAAACAAAATAATAACCGTTCAAATGAAATTCATTATTAATGGTCTCAAAAGTTACAACACAAAAACATAAACACTAACTATGCCTCGAAGGGCTTACTCGAAATATATGGAAAAGAAAGAAAAGAAAATAATGATAGAACCCATTAGTGAAGCGCGGATGGAAGAATGAAGTTTGCTTGACTTGCCCAACTCCAAGAGAGAGAATGATGAAGTTCCAAAAGTGATTAGAATAGATGCCTTGCACCTGGTTATAACCCTCTCAAAAGGTGATCATGAGGGATGAATGAAGGCCCATGCAAAGAATGTGAATGAGCAAGGAAAAAACATGAAGAGTGAATGCAAAGTGCATGATAGATCTGTCCAGAAGATGGTCAATTTGGGACACGTATATCTCTTAATTGGGCTCTGATGATATGGAATGAATTGTGGGCTTTGTTCTCTTCTTTCCAACAGTATATAGTATGCATATCGATAAGGCCCAGATTGTGTCGGCAGGTCCGAGTCTTGATTATTATCTCCATCTTAATAGTCATAATATGCTGCTATGGCTAATAGAATTCTGATGGATTTAAGCATAGCTACAGGTGAGAAAGTTTCGTCATAGTCCATACCATCAACTTGTTTGAAATCTTTCGCCACAAGCTTGCTTTGTAGGTTTGTACCATTCCATCCATGTCGGTCTTCTTCTTAAAGACCCACTTACATCCGATGGTCTTCAAGCCTTCGGATGGATCAATCAAATTTCAAACTTGATTGTCTTGCATGGATTGCATCTCGACTCTCATGGCTTCCAACCATTTCTGACAGTCAGGACTCTTCATAGCATCTTGGTGGGATGTCGGTTCATCATCTATGAATGTCACATCTCATCATTAAACATGAGAAATCTGTATCTCTCGGGCTCATGATGAATCCTACTAGATCTACGTTGAGTTTGTTATGTTTCATGCTCACCAACTCATTGAGAGCTTGTTTGTTCTTCCATCATAGGTTCTGCACCTGTAGGCGGGTCTCGAATTTCTTCGAATTGTACTTTGCTCCCACTGCTCCTCATTGAAACAAACTCTCTTTCCAAGAAGGTTCCATTACGAGCGACAAACACTTTAGTTTCCTTAGGATATCCCACAAATAGGCACTTATCGAATCTGGGTCCGAGTTTGTCATAAATCTCACATCCCCAAATTTTAAGAAAAGATAACTTGGGCCTTTTCCCTGTCCATGTCTCATATCACATCTTTTGAACCTCTTTGGATAGAATCCTATTTAGTATGAATGCGGTAGTCTCAAGAGCATAGCCCCAGAAAGATATTGAAAGAATCGTTTGACTCATCATCGATCGAACCATATCCAATAAGGTTCAATTCCTCCTTTCAGACACTTCATTCCATTGAGGAGTTCCTGGAGGAGTCATTTGTGAAACTATTCTACATTCTCTGACATGATCTTCAAATTCCTGGCTCAAATATTCACCTCTCGATTAGATCGATCGAACCATATCTACTGTAGTCGTCCGTGAAAGTTATGAAGTACCGATACCCAGCTCTAGCCGGCGTACTCATTGGTATACATACATCAGTATGTATAAGTCCTAATAAGTCATTGGTCCTTTCACAAACTTTTGTGAAGGGTTTCTTGGTCATCTTGCCTAGTAAACAAGACTCGCACGTCTCAAATGATTCCAAATCAAATGAGTCTAAAAGTCCAAGAGGGTGGAGTTTTGAAATGCATTTCTCATTTATATGGCCGAAGTGACAATGCTAGTGGTATGTTGGATTTAAGTCATTTGGTTTAAATCGTTTAGTATTAATGTTATAGATGGACTTATAAATTCTCTTTCATAAGATCTAGCACATAAAGACCTCTTTCTAATAGAACATTTCCATAAATATCTATATCGATGATTCGATCCAAACATATGTATTGTCCTTGTATTGTATCCCTTTGTTACACAATATCTATATCGACCATAAGGCTTGGATTGTGTCAACCTTACGTAGTTTGATAACATTTCTTGATTCTGAATTTGATCGAACCATGAATGACATTAATAACTCCTTATTAATTCATTCGAGCTCGGCCGTGTATTTTATTCAATCAAACCCATCAAGAGGCCTTAAGATACTCTCTCATTTACAGGAGGAACAAATCATATCTTGATCTATCTCATTGCTCTGCATGCTTCATTATGTACCTAATCATAATTCTTATGGTTACCCGGTTAAAGATAATGTTAGATTATGTTAAAGTACATAATTCCATATGTAAGAAACTGAGTTAATCTCAAGTCTAAGGATAACAATACTATTGATGAGACATATCAATGACACGAACCATGTGATATTCTCCCGGTGGGTCAGTCCAATATATTTTCTCCAACATATATATATATGTTAATGATTTAGTAACACTTACTCATGATCAGTAAAATATGGCCATCAATCAACTAACATACTGATATACATTTATAGCTTGCATACTTAAATAAGTATATTGTATATAATTCTGCAAGTATATTTGTATCCACAAATATCCTATAAATGATCAGGGATGATTTAGAATACGTTTTAATACTACTTTGTAGTTTTACTATCAGAATCACATATTTTGATGATACAAAGCTGGATAACATATTCAAGGTTTATTTTAAATCAAAAGAATAAAATAACCAATACGCACTTTGTTAAATATCTCTAAACAAATATAAAGTTTGATTCACACAACATATACACCTAGGTCTCATATACAAAAGCCTAGGGCATAAAACCAACAATCTCAACCGATTATTCAATGCGAGCCGGAACAACCTTCTTATCAAATTCCGTAAGTATTACGAGAGGTATCCGCACATCCGTTAACAAATGTGGTGGGAGACCCACGGGAAGGAGTTCGAACCCGATTCGGTACGAGAAACCTAGTCGCATTTTGCGCCTTCCTATCTCAAACCGAGCCCAAATCCTTCAAGGAAGCAAATGGTGATACCGACTGGATCCTCACCATGCAAGATGAAATCACCCAATTCGAGCATAATCAGGTTTGGACTCTAGTACCTTAACCCGACAACCGATCCATTATCGGTTCTAAATGGGTCATCCGAAATAAACTCGATGAGCACGGTACAGTAATGTGAAACAAGGCGAGACTAGTTGCTCGAGATTTCAAGCAACAAGAAAGAGTTGATTTTGAAGAGACATTCACAACGGTTACTCGGTTGGAATCCATTAGGCTATTCTTAGCATACACATTAATTAAAGAGTTCATGCTCTTTCAAATGGATGTTAAGAGTGTTTTCCTAAATGGGTTCCTCGAAGAAGAAGTCTACGTAGAGCAACCTCCCGGCTTCAAGGATCCAACCAATCCTGATCACGTTTACAAGTTAACGAAGGCGTTATACAGGTTGAAGGAAGCATCTCAGCTATGTATGGACGGCTCTCAATATTCCTTGCATCTCATGGGTTCGAAAGAGGGAAGAGCGACATGACACTCTTCACAACGAAAATGAAAGATTTAATTTTATTAGTTCAAATTTATGTTGATAATATTATATTTGGATCTAGTGATGTGGCACTTGCTGAGAAATTTTCTATTTTGATGCGTAGTGAGTTCAAGATGAGAATGATGGGCGATCTCAACTTCCTCCTTGGATTGCAAATCAAACAAAGCCCCGTCGGTATTTTCATCAACCAAGCGAAGTTCACGCATGAACTGCTCAAAAGATTCGATATGGACCAAGGTAAGATGAGCGACACGCCAATGTGAAAGACATAAAGCTCGATGCCGATGAATCAGGTGAATATGTAGACAATTTTGGTTATCGAGGTATGATCGGTAGTTTACTTTATTTAACGGCTAGTAGACTTGATATAATGTTTGTCGTATATTTATGTACACGATTCCAAGCTAACCCCAAAGTCTCACACCTAAATGCAGTTAAAAATATTTTTAAATACCTAAAAGGGATAATAAACCTAAAAGGGATAATACATATGATGACTTTGCAGGATCAGAAGTCGTTCAAAAAAAGTACGAGTGGCACATTATTTGGAGATAACTTGGTATCTTGGTCGAGTCGAAAATAGAGCTTCGTCGCCCTTTCATCGGCTGAAGCAGAATACGTCATAGCTGGAAGCTGTTGTGAATAACTCCTACGGTTAAATCAGACTCTAGGTGACTATGGACTCGGACTTTCGGAAAATTCCAATTCTGTGCAACAATACGAGTGTAATTTTTATCGATAAGAATCCCGTGCCACACTCCAAGATGAAACACATCGAGATTAAAAGATTAAGTCTACGATTAATCTCGTGCCACACATCGAGATTAAAAGATTAACACTACGGACTCGGACTTTCGGAAAATTCTAATTATGCTCAATTCTCCGATCTACGATTAAGTCTCGGTATGCTTGAATTATTAGATTAATTTCTCAATATTTAATAGTTTATGTTATTGGGCATTTTTAAAGGATTCTGCTCGATTTTTTTATGACTTTTATTCGTATTTCTTATTTAATTTTGATTGTTGAAATAATACTTATGTGCTTTTAATTTTAAAATAATTAAATATTTTATAAAAAAAATTATTTTTTTATTTGACGAAAATTTGAGCAAAAACGCAAAATTTATGACCTAAAAACTCTCAATACTGACTCTGGTGACAGAACTATTCCGCTGTCAACGGAACGATTCCGTCGACAATGCAATATCGTATTGATAATGCAATAGTTGCATTACCAATGGAATAAGACAGAAACAAAAAAAAATAATCGAAATCCTTGTTTTATTCAGTTTTTTCTCTTCTAAATCGATGCCCCTTCATTCCCTCTCTCCCAAACCTCTTACTTTCCATTAATAGAACTAAATAACCTCCCATTCTCTCAAGCCTCAAACCCCAACCCTTAATTTCATCCAAATCAACCCCTTCTCCAAATCTTTTCGCCTCCAAATCTCATCCAATCCACTCCAAAGGCCAAATCTCTAAACAAAACCCTCATACCTCTTCTCAATTTGGTGGATTCGATGCTTTTCAATTAGAACGTGTTACTCGCCTTTCTTGATGATTCTTCGTGAAATCTCCCTCGCCGGATTCAACAAGGATTTGTATAATTTTCATTTTTTATTCTTTTTCTCAATCTCAAGTAGTACCTATGGTACTAAAATCCAAACCAGTTAACAAGAAACCCTCAATCAAAAAGACCGCTACCAAAGACCCTCGCTTCAATTTCAATGAACCCGAAAATATGTTTCTTATCAAATATACAGATATTTACCATAAATATCAGGATATATTTCGCACCAAAATTCTTGCAAGTGCTTTCACGCGCTTTGACCCGAAGATCATCCGGATATTTATGACTCGGTTATCAAATATGCAAAATTTTGGAAATTCATCCGTCTATTGAATCTATCGGATCTGGGGTTCACCGGACTTGTATGGTTGTTTTATGCCAACGCATTCTATGACGACATAACTTACACCCTTGGCTCTTTGGAAATGAAGTGGTCATTAACCCAATTAATTTGCGTGCATGGTTCGGATTTGGTTCTAGTCCGGTTCATGAGGGTTTCTACCTTACTCACAAGGAATTGTTGCTCGATAACAATGAATACAAGCTCTTTAAATCGTATCTTCTTGGGGATACTCCTTACAATAATTTGACATGTTACGCTCCAAGACAAAGAATTATGTTTCATTTCGTGAATAATATTCTCGCTCCCGTTGCGGATTTTAAAACTAATTTCGAGAGACAAAATGTGTACCTCCTTCGTCATTTATGGTACAAATCCAAGCAGGTGCATATTCCATTTCTAATTTATTACCATATGAAATATTTCTCAAAGATTGAAAATATACCCTACGGGAATTTCTTATCATGGATTTGTCAAAAATTAAACTTTGATATTCTTCCCCAAATAATGGATGATCCAATTGAAAATGTGGAGTTCCTTCATCCGGAAATATATAAAACCTATAGATTAATTCAATGTAATATGATCACAAGTGGGGATCGGACCGATCTACGATCTTTCATGTCTTTCCTCCATTGAATGGCATTGGTCAACCCATTTGGCCACCGAATTGTCCAGCACTCCTAGATCCGCGTCTACTAACCCTTGCAAAATCAATCCCTTTTGTACCACAACATCATATTTGAAGTGCCCTTTAAATATCTTAGTAGACACTTGATCGCCTCCCAATGCTCGATGCCGGGATTTGACATGAATCGACTCACAACTCTCACTGCATGTGCGATATCGGGTCTCGTGCACACCATGGTGTACATAAGGCTGCCCGCTGCCGATGCGTATGGCGCTCTTGCCATTTGTTATTTCTCCTATGTGGTTTTAGGTAACTGTACCTTTGAGAGCTTGAAATGTGCACTGAGTGGAGTAATTCTCGGATTGGCATCATCTACTCGAAATTACTCCAACACCTTCTTGATGTATTTCTCTTGCAACAAGGTTAGTGTCCCCGCCACTCGATCTCGAGTGTTCCGCATCCCAAGAATCTGGCTTGTTGCCCCCCAAATCTTTCATTTCGAATTCGCTCGACAACTCTTTTTTGAGTTTGTTGATCTCACTCGGGTCTGCACCTACAACGAGCATATCATCTACATACAAAAGCAAAATACTGTATGTATCTCTATCACGGTTGTTAAAATCCCGATTCAACTACTAAAATCTTACGATTCTACGACTTTGAGTTGAAAAAATGATTCGATTCCCACTTAGAATCTTATTTTGGTAGAATCCCGGTAGAATCAAGATTTAACATGTAGAATCTTGTAGAATTTCACTTTCATTATGATTTTATGATTATACACTAGACTTGCAGTTTATGATATGTGATAGTTGTGAAATATAAATATAATGCAAAAAAAAAAATTAGACTTAAAATAATTTATTTAGGATACGCATATAACTACTAAAATAATGATAACGTCTATATTTCAAATATTTTAGTTAAATCCTAACAATAACAATGGGTCACTATGCCTTGGTCCCGTGAGTAATTAAGTATATTTTTGGAATTATGTTACAAATCAAATTATGTACAATATCTTAGTAATCAACATATAGCATATAAATATTTATTATTAATTTTGAGTTTTAATATATTTTCTTCAACAATTTTTATATTTGAGTTTTAATATAGGAAAAATGAACCGAATGTCATTTTTGTTATGAATTATTTAGCATAGAATAACTTTAAATTTGCTAGTGCACTAAATAATTTTATTTTAATTCCATGGTTTACTACATGTTTGTTTAGTTATGGATTTTGTTTTTTTATTACTAGACAACCAATAACTATTATTTACATTCCATGATTTTGATCTTGTTCATCAATCTTTCATATTTCAATCAAAATAATGACCTTTATTATTTGATTATCATTTACTTACAAAATAGTTTCTTAGAACATTACTTTCTAGTCAATATATATTTTTCGTAGAATCTTACGATTCAAATATGATTTTACGATCCAATTCTGACAACCTTGATCTCTATTGTTCTTGTAGTAGCAACAATGGTTAATATCACCTCTTTGGAAATCACGATCACACATGAATTTAACAAACTTCATGAGCCATTTTATTTGGACATCGTCTATGCCCGATATGAATAGAGGTTTCGCATCCGCTAAGTAAACATTTCCGAATTCTCCATATTTAAAATTGAAAAACTTATCTTTCTATGAGTTAGAGTGGAAGGATGCACCTGAATCCAAAACACATGACTCGATAGGGCTGTCGATGCGTAGAACGGGTGCTCCGTTTGTATTCTCCTCGGTGACGGTATTTGCGGAAGTTGTCTCTGCCCTTTTCTCCTTTTTTCGAGGATTTACAGTCCAGTTTCTTGTGGCCCTTTCTGCCACAGTTCCAACACTCCAACTCGCCACACGGCCTTTGACTTGCTGCAACCTCTCGACTTGGATCTTCCATGTTTGTTGTTTCTCTGACCTCCACGACCCCGACTCCCTACATTCAAGGCTGAACTCGTGGAACCTGAGGCTTCGCTCCCTTTACTGAATATCCTCGTTCAGGATGTGGTCTCGTACCTCCTCAAAAGTCAAATCCTTCTTGTTGCCGATAATGTCTATCGTCGTTGCCTAGCTTTTCCGCAATGATGACAACTATAGGATTAGCGCCCTAGGCCAAACGTATTTATACTATGAAATTGATTATGTGTGAAGACATTATATTTATTCAATAAAGGTTGTTTCTTATATATCTGTGTATGGGTTGTGAATGTATATTTACATATCTCATATCAACCATGAATGACACTTTGGGTTCACGTCATCAGAATACGTGATTCTGTTAGTAGAACTGTGAACCAACGAATGACATTTGAAACTGTCCCTAGTGATATGTAGGATGTTTATAGAGATAAACGTACTTAAGGTAAGAAGTTGCATATCCACACTAGTATATTCGCAGATTGGATGATCATGTTCTACTGATCATGGGTATAGGGATGTCAAGTCTGGAATATAGGTATGTGTTAGAGAACACTTACTGGACTGACCACACTATGAGAATATGCATGGTATATGTCATTAGTGATTCTCATATGAATAGTGTGCTTGTTGCTACGACCTGAGGTCACCATGAATTCCTGTATGTGGAACTGTATAATTTAATATGATCATACGTCATCCGTAATGGGATGACCATTAGGGTCATCATTAGATATGCACTGAATCATGACGAGGAATATGAGTGACCAAGATGAGATTTATTCCTCTCGTAAAGAGGGAGATATCTCTGGGCCCCATGATGAACTAGGAGCGAAGAAAATGCATGGCCATGCTCAAAATAGATTAACATGTATTGTTAATATCATTTTGTATTTACTCAGTCTAATTCTCGATCAGGAAAGAGACTTTGATCAAACTCAAGGATAACACACTTCCATGCCTTGTGATCTCGACATATATCGTAGAACAAAAGGAATAACCAAATGTCTATTCAGATAGGTTTATGATCACTGATCGTTTCATTTAACATGGGTAGTCATGACATCAGTCTAGAGGTTACTCATGACTTACGATCTTTAGAAGATCGTTGTCAGCGTTAAATGGAACCTACACGGTCACACAATGAACTTTATTCATACGGGATGAAATTACCTCAAAACAATTATACATATGATGTATAAATTGGTGAACGAAATAATCAACTATTGAATTGTTGATTATGCAAAACAATGTTATTCCATTGTCAGCGGAATAGTTCCGTTCTTAATGGAATAGCTCCGTTCGGAACGGAATAGATATGGAAACTGTATTGACCTTGGCTGACAATTTTTCTGTTATAGAAATACATATTCCGTTGGCGACGGAATAGTTCCGTTGGGAACGGAATAGGCGCAGTTTAAGATTTTCAGTTAAGGTAACTGAGCAATCGTTCAGCTCTCTAGTATAAATAGAAGGGCAGTCCCTGTCTATTTGAGACACAATTCTAAAGCCTTAGAGGCCGTCACAATACAGAAAGAGAGAGAGAGAATTCTGTGAGGTAATTTCGGAAAGTATTTCTGGACTCGTCTAGCCGAGTCTGGTTATTCCGTTTGTCTGAAGTTCACGTGGATACGAGTAGAGGTTCTCTAACTTGAGAACTTGCGAGCGATCATTCTTCATCCCTAGGAGAAGCAAGGAGGTTCTTGGAGTCGAGCTTCAAGAAGGAGAAGGTTGCAAGTCAAAATAGTTCAGACCTACATCCGTTCTTCGTCTCGTGGATCTGGAAGATCTGAGGTATAAATTTTAATAGCTAATCTCGTACTTTTATTCCCTTAATGATTATCCTTGGGTGGGTTGAATCCATAGGTTCCGATGCGCATGTAGCGTACATAGTCATGGATTCCCCAACAGACAACATAAGAGCCTTCATTTCTTCACCTAGGTTAAGTTTAAACACGTCTAGTTTGAAATAATCTGAAAAGAGTTTAGATGCTCGGCCACATATCCGCCCTCCGCCATCTTCAGATAGAACACGTGGCACATTAGGTGCAACTTGTTTAATGAAGATGGTTTCTCATACATGTTGGATAATGCCTTCACGATGCCAAAGGCCGTTGTCTCCTTCGCCATGTTGCACGCCACGTTCTTGGCTAGCGACAAGTGTATGTAGCTTAGCACCTTGCGGTTCCTCTTCTTCCATGCGGCGTCGTCAGTGATATTTTTTGACTTCATCTCGAGTAGTGCATCTTCTAGATCCTTCTGTCATAGCAACATTTATGTTTGCATCTTCCAATAGCCGAAGTTTTGCTCATCGAAGCGACTCACGGACACGTTGCTCTCATCCATCGCTCGTCTACGTATCACCTCCTCGTTCGCAGCCAGAAGGAATTTTCTTCGAACCTTGGCTCTTGAGATACAACAACACAGAAAGTAAGATACAAGAACAAAAAGTGGTTTTAGTGAAAACCCTAAAGAGGGTAAAAATCATCGCCGCCGGCACTCAACGCCTTCTTATACTTGGAGGAAAGAGAAATACAATATAATTATTTGGAGTTGTTGGAATGAATAAAACTTTGTCCCTATCCCTATTTATAGTAAGAGTCATACCTAATAAAAGAAAATAAATCAAAGATAATGTCTAATTCTTGGAAACAAATATAAGGAAAAATAAACATATTTCCAACTCTAATTATCAATTAAGGTATTAAATCATAGTAATCAAATATGGAGAATTTTTCTATCTCCTACAGTGTTTCGTTTTATACAGAATCTAGAGTTTTTCAGAAATCTCCACACAAAACAGAGGAAATCTTGTTTTAGTCAATACAATGTTGACTGCAATATAATCAATGTACCATCTTAGTTTCAACTATTTTATATATCAACCCTTAACAATCCTTATATGATTGATACAACCAATTAATCATTATTTACTGACTTGTCATTTTGCATAACAAAACCAATATATAATTTCAGCCACATTTTGCTTACATGATATTGAGCTCGCAAGACAATTAACAGATATAAAAAAATAGGACTTAATAGGTTAGAACTGTATATAAAACCAATATATAATTTCAGCCACATTTTGTAGTATACACAGAAAAAATGAAAACTGTATATAAAAATCAAAATAGTATGTTAGAACAATATATACAAATTACAAAAGTAAAAAATAAAATAAAATAAAAAATACATAAAAAATAAAAACAATATATAAAATGGTAAAATAGCTATGTTACATGGACACGGACACAGACATGGGCGTCGTGTTTGACAAGACACGGACACGACAATTCAAAAAAAATCGAGGACACGGCACGTTTAATATATGTATTATTTTATTACAAATAATAGATATTTTTAGTGTGGATATGTAGTTTCTTACTTGAAGTATGTTTATCTTTATAAACATCCCACATATCACTAGGGACGGTTTAGAATGTTATTCGTTGGTTCACAGTTCTACCATCAGAATCACGTATTCTGATGACGTGAACCCGAAGTGTCATTCATGGTCGATCTAACGTAAATATATCAGTCACCCATACACTCATTCATATATGAACTGAATAAACATGTTTCTCATAATCTAATCTCTAGTCCAACACTTTGGCCTAGGGCATAATTCTTTCAGAAGTCGACCTGCGTGTGGGAAATGGAGCAAGAGTTGCTGCATTAGCCGTAAGAACTTATTTATTGACTTTGTATTAGTATTTAATAATCGTTATTTTGTACCCTGCTATGAGCAGAAATATTATTTCTATTTCTAGTCTAGCTTTGGATGGTTATTAATTTGTTATTGAGAATAATAATTGTTCTTTCTTAAAGGATAATCTTTTCTATGGAAATGTTCTATTAGAAAGAGGTCTTTACGTGCTAGATCTTAAGAAAGAGATTTATAAGTCCATATATAATATTAACACTAAACGATTTAAATCAAATGACTCAAATACGACATACCTCTAGCACTGTCGCTTAGGCCATATAATTGAGAAACACATTTCTAAACTCCACTCTCATGAACTTTTAGACTCATTCGATTTGGAATCATTTGAGACGTGCGAGTCTTGTTTACTTGGCAAGATGACTTTCATAACTTTCACGAACGACTTCAGTAGATATGGTTATGTTTACCTAATGAAGCACAAGTCTGAATCCTTTGAAGTGTTCGAAGAATTTAAGAAAGAAGTACAGAATCAACTTGGCAAGAAGATTAAAGCACTTCGATCAGATCGAGGAGTCGAATATCTGAGTCAGGAATTTTCAGATCATCTTAGAGAATGTGGAATAGTTTCACAACTGACTCCTCCAGGAACTCCTCAGTAGAATGGAGTGTCCGAAAGGAGGAATCGAACCTTATTGGATATGGTTCGATCGATGATGAGTCAAACGAGTCTTTCAATGTCTTTCTGGGGTTACGCTCTTAAGACTGCACGCATTCATACTGAACATGATTCCATCCAAAGTGGTTCAAAAGATGCCATATGTGATTTGGACGGGGAAAAGCCCCAAGTTATCGTTTCTTAAAATTTGGGGATGTGAAACTTATGTCAAATGACAGTTTCCCGATAAACTCGGACCCAAATCAAATAAGTGCCTGTTTGTGGGATATCATAAGGAAACTAAAGGATTTTACTTTTACCACTCATTGGAGAACAAAGAGTTTGTTGCTCGCAATGGAGCCTTCTTGGAAAGAGAGTATGTCTCTATGAAAAGCAGTGGGAGCAAAGTACAATCGAAGAAATTCGAGACCCACCTATAGAGGCAGAACCTATGATGGAGGAACAAAGAAGCTCTCAAGGAGTTGGTGAGCTTGAAACACAATAGACTCAACGTAGATCTAGTAGGATTCGTCATGAACCCGAGAGATACGGATTTCACATGTCTAGTGATGATGATGTGACATTCATAGATGATGAACCCATGTCCTACCAAGATGTTATGAAGAGTCCTAACTCTCAGAAATGGTTAGAGGCCATGAGAGCCGAGATGCAATCCATGCAAGACAATCAAATTTGGAACTTGATTGATCCATCCGAAGGCTTGAAGACCATCGGATGTAAGTGGGTCTTTAAGAAAAAGACTGATGTGGATGGAAAGGTACAAACCTACAAAGCAAGGCTTGTGACGAAAGGTTTCAAACAAGTTCATGGTATTGACTATGACGAAACTTTCTTACCTGTAGCTATTCTTAAATCCATCAGAATTCTATTAGCCATAGCAGCATATTATGACTATTAAATATGGGTAAGGTTTGCAAGCTTCAGAAATCCATCTATGGATTGAAGCAAGCGTCTCGAAGTTGGAACCTTCATTTTGATTAAATCATCAAAAGTTTTGGTTTTACCAAAAGTGAAGGTGAGCCTTGTGTTTACATGAAGTTCAGCGGGAGCACGGTAGTATTCCTGGTACTTTACGTTCGTGACATATTTCTCATGGGAAATGACGTCCCAACATTATTGAACGTCAAGAAATGGTTGGAAGATAATTTCTCGATGAAAGACCTAGCAGAAGCCTCCTACGTGCTAGGAATCATGATCTATAGAGATAGATCTAGAAGGCTTAGAGGTCTGAGTCAAAGTACGTACATAGACAAGGTCATGAAACAGTTCAGAATGCAAGAATCCAAGAAAGGATTCTTGCCCTTATCACATGGTGTTTCTCTCACTAAGACACAGTGTCCTACAAGTGAGAAGGAACGAAGACACATGAATAAGATCCCATATGCTTCGGCTATACGATCTATCATGTATGCCATGATATTTATGCTGAGAAATCCATAGCCATGTACCATGCGCAGCAGAACCTATGGATTTAACCCGCCCTAGGATCTACGTTAATGAAATAAAAGTACGAGATTAACTTTTAAAATTTATACCTCAGATCTTACTGATCCGCGAGACGAAGAACGGATGTAGGTCTAAACTTTTCTGACTTGCAACCTTCTCCTTCCTGAAGCTCGACTCATGATTATTTCCTTCACCTATTTATACATCATATGTATAACCATTTAAGAGCATTTCCTTCCCAACTAGGCGTTGTTCTACGTGTGACCGTGTAGGTTCCATTTAACGCTGACAACAATCTTCTAAAGATCGTAAGTCATGAGTAACCTCTAGACATATGTCATAAATACCCATGTTACTCCTCTTTGCAAAAAGTTGGTTTTGTTGGAGAATCTTGAACACTACTTCTAAATGCGTCAAATGCTCGATTTGAGACCAAGTTGTACACAAGGATGTCGTCAAAAAAGATGAGAATGAACTTCCTCAAGTGTGAATCAAAGAGGGAATTCATGAGAGCTTGAAAGGTTGCCGGAGCATTCGTGAGGCCAAAGGGCATGACAAGGAATTTGAAGTGCCCTGAATGAGTTTGAAACGCGGTCTTGTACATGTCCTCAGGCGCCATGCAGATTTGATGATAACCCGCTCAAAGATCCAACTTGAAAAAAATCCGAGCTTGACTCAACTCATCTAATAGGTCATTGATGATCGGAATGGGGTACTTGTCCTTCACCGTCATGGAGTTTAGTTGTCAGTAATCTACACAAAGTCTCCACGACCCGTCCTTTTTCCCAACCAAAATTAGCGGCGATGCAAACGGACTCCGAGTGTTTCGAATAATTCTGCAATCCAACATCTCTCTCACTGCGTTCTCTATCTCCTCCTTTTGGTGATGCGCGTAATGGTAGGGTCGCACTTGAACCGGTTTCAATTCGGTCTCGAGCGGGATCGTGTGATCACAAGACCGAGGTAGTGGAAGTATTTTTGGCTCTTGAAAAATGGAGCTATAGATCTCGAGTAAACTATCTAGCTCATTTTTGGCTTGCACATTTTATGAAGCAAGGTTTTGAACTCCATTTTTTTGGACTTTCTCTGTTTCAATCCGCACTAATTTTGATGCAACGGCCAAGGATGTTGAAATCCCAGTTTTAGGGCATTTATTGGTTGGGTTCTAGGATTTAAAAATTAGGGTTTCTGAAATCCTAATTTTTGGACATTTAATCTTTGGGTTCTCGGATTGAAGGGTCTGAGGATTTGAATTGTCGGATTCTAGGCATTTAATCATTGAGTTCCCGGTTTTTAAATCTTGAAATTTACCTTCCAGGTTGTATGATATGTCATCCAACAGACTTGATTTCTCTCTAACACACATCTCAATTCATCTCCTTCTACCAACCGAGCTTCACCCCCTCTAATGGCTTCGCCTTCCTCTCTAAGCTCCAATCTTCTCCCTCATTCGTAAAAAGACACAACCCGCTGCAAGCAGTCAAACTCCACCGGGCTTAGGAGTGTCATCCAATCCACCCGAAGCACCACATCCACCGATCCCAACTCTAACACGCATAAGTTTGCTCTCGCCTAGAATCCTTGTATCTCCCATTGAAATCCTTCACAAACCAAATCACAAATCACACGCGAACCATTGGCAACAGTGACCCTCAGTGCTGACGTGAGAACCGGGGTGAGACCCAATACTTTTGCGAATTGTGGGTCAATAAACAAGTGGATACACCCACTATCTAAGAGAATGGTGGAAGTTCGTTTCTTTGCTACTGTTGTGACCTTCAAGATTTGATTAATCATTTCACCATCGAGAGTACATAGAGACACCTCCATGAATTCGGTTTCCGATCTCTCTCCCCCACCTTCGGTTCATCTTCCTCACCCTCTTCTTCACCATCTTCCTCCTCAGTTCCATCCACCATGTGAACGGTCCCATTCCTCCTCTCTTCGCAATCGTGCCCCTTAACGAATGGCGCCTCGCACCAAAAACACAACTTCTTGGCTCACCTCTCTGTCTTTAAGGCATCCCAATTTGGTGTCGGTTTTGGTTGAGCCTTAACCGTTTGAAAAAAATTTCCATTTTTCCTCCAAAAGATTCGTTCTTGGATATATTTTTCGCCAGTCGTTGTATCTCAAGGATCGTAGAATGTTGGACCGCGTTTTCATATGCCTCACATAACGTCTTAGGTGTCGAAAGAATCACATACGTCTTCAATTCCTCTTGAAGCCCCGAAACAAAACAATTCGTGAAAAATTCTTCATCTAGAGCCATGTACCTACTCCACATGTAGCCTCACCAATTTTTCGAACCGAAGATGGTAATCCTCGACCATATCAGTTTGCTTGAGCATAAGGAATTCTCCTTCTACTCCGGTTACTGATTGGTCCACAAACCGCCGGCACAAATCCACCGCGAACTCGCACCACGTACCAACACTATGCCCTAACCGATGGCCTAAGTACCATTCTTCCGCCTCTCCCGTTAAGGAAAGAATAGCCAAATTTACTTGTTGCCAATCTGGTACCCTGCACACCATAAAATAAAGCTCACACTTCATGATCCACCCTCTTGGATTGGTACCATAAAAATACGGGATCTCGACCTTAGGCCATGGTTGAAACTCGAACCCTCTTGCCCTCGGTGCAGCATAACCCTTGAGTCCATGCTCCGAAGTTCGCTCATCCTCCAAAAATACATCTCCCCCCCTTTCAAGTTCTGGTGGTCCGACAATTGTGCCAATCCGTCCTCAATGGAATCGGAACCCTTCCCCTTCTGTTGCGCCTCAAAACGGCCAAACCGAGATAGCATCTCGATCATCATTTGCTCCAATCGCTTGTGACCGAATTCAAGAACTCCCATTCTTGAGTCGAGGTGGTGGTTATCCTGGGCCACACCTGGTTGGCCATCAATAGATCGGGTTTGAGATCGGATTTTTGCCACGGAGAATCGAGCGGTGGTGATTTCGGATTGAGGTATTTCCCGCAATTGTTAGTTGGTGGAATTTCGTCCAATTAACAGGTTAATTGGGAAATTGACTCAAGATTCAATCAAGAAAAGAAAGAACAAATTTTATTAAGTGGAAAAATGCTTTACAATAATCGCCCCCAACTGAACTGGACTTCTCCCTCTTTATACTAGCTTCCATCCATGCCTAGTGACTCAACTCTAAGTAGACGCGGTGTATAGACCACTGGTGCACCAGCCCTTATACAATCATGTCATGTGACTATGTTAATGAGTCACGTGACCTCCCTGCCTCTATCCACTCTTAACTAGACGTTTTATTATTTCACCCCTATATTCTTATTATTATTACATTTTATTATATTTCTTACAATCGTTATAGAGAGAGAGAGAGAGAGAGAGAGGGGGGGGGCGACCGAGGAGAGGGAGGAGCTGCTGGGCGGCGACTGACCGGAGAGGAGGAGCTTTTGACTGACCGGAGGGAGGAGCTTTGGGGGAACTTGGACTGATTTAGGGTTTATGGCGGGGATTAGAGTTTAGGGCGAGATCAGGGAGAGGCAAGAAGGGGGAGGCAGAGTTTCTACCCTTTTTTTTCTTTCTTCCGTTCGTTATTTCCCTTTTCTTTCTTGGGGAAATTTCATATTTGCCCTTCTAAAAACTCCAAATATCATATTTACGCCTCTAAAAGCTTAAATATCATATTTACCCTTTCAAAAATCCATAAATATCTTATTTTCTCAATAGTTAACTTCCATCTCTAATTTTGTGAAATCTAGCTATTAATTACTGAAATTACATAAATGCCCTCATCTTTAAGAATCCAATTATCTTCCTTAGCAAACAAAATATGAGATTGTAACTTTGTCTCTGAAATTTGAACAAAATATCACTCTCTGTCTCTCTCACGCTTGAACTTAAACCATATCATCCACATGATTGGACTCTTTTTCTCTTTAGATTCTATAGGTTTTCACTATTTCCCAATTTCCATATATATACGTATATCCAATCAATTTACCAAAAATGTGTTAGGATTAGTGCCCTAGGCAAAATATATTTGTGCTAGGAAATTGATTATGTATTTAGAAATTATTATTTATTCATTAAAGGTTATTTTTTATATATCTATGTGTATGAGTTGTGAATGTAAATTTCTTATATCAACCATGAATGTCACTTCGGTTTACATCATCAGAATAAGTGATTCTGATAGTAGAGTTGTGAACTAACGAATGACATTCTAACTGTCCCAAGTGATATGTGGGATGTTTATATAGATAAACATGCTTCAAGTAAGAAGCTACATATCAACACTACTATATTCGCAGATTGGATGATCATGTTCTGCTGATCATGGACACAGGAATGTCAAGTCTGGAATATAGGTTCATGTTAGAGAACACGTGCTGGACTGACCACACTATGAGAATATGTATGATATATGCCATTAGTGATTCTCATATGAATAGTGTGCTTGTTCCTACGACCTGAGGTCACCATGGATTCTTGTATGAGGAACTGAATACTTTAATATGATCTTACGTCATCCGTAATGGGATGATCATAGGGTCATCATTAGGTATGCACTGAATCATGACGAGGAATGTGAGTGACCAAGATGGGATTTGTTCCTCTCGTTAAGAGGGAGATATCTTTAGACCCCTGATGAACTAGGACTGATGGAAATGCATGGCCATGCTCAAAATGGGTTAACATGTGTTGTTGATACCATTTTTTATTTACTCTGTCTAATTCTCTATGAGGAAAGAGACTTTGATCAAACTCAAGGATGACATATTACCGTGCCTTGTGATCAAGACGTATATCGTAGAACAAAAGGAATAATCAAATGTCTATTCAAATAGGCTTATGATCGCTGATCATTTCATTTAACATGGGTAGTCTTGACTTATGATCTTTGGATGATAGTTGCCAGCATTAAATGGAACCTACACGGTCACACAATGAACTCCATTCGTACGGGATGAATATGCCTCAAAACTGTTATACATATGATGTATAAATTGGTGAACGAAATAATCAATTATTGGATAATTGATTGAACAAAAACAGTACCATTCCGTTGGCAACGGAATAGTTCTGTTCCCAACGGAATAGATATGGAAACTGTAATAGCCTTAGCTGCCAAGTATTCCATTGTGGAAATACCTATTTCGTTGGCAACGGAATGGGCATCGAGTAGAGTTTTTAGTTATGGTAACTGAGCAATCGTTCGTTTCTCTCTAGTATAAATAGAAGGGCAGAGTCTCTCTATTCTACACACAATTCAGAAGCCTTAGAGGCCGTCTAATACACATAAATAAAGAGAAAGAGAGAGTTTTGAGTTATTTTCGGAAAGTATTTCCGGACTCGTCAAGCCGAGTCCGGTTATTCATATATTAATACTTCCACTAATTTCTTCAAGTCAAACACCTTCTGGAGTATTGATTCAGAAACATTAAATTGAGTGATGATTCATAGTGAGTCAAGTTCCGTATTTCATTGAGTATTAAGTGCATTTTGGTGCAACCCTCAATACTCAACTATTTAGGTAGGAACACTTCCAATTGTATCATATGCAACTCTTGTATTTTCTGGAACGAGCATCATATGCCCGGTGTATTATCCCATCTTGTGCCCTGAGCCCAAGTCCAACTTATTTGCTTAGTTAAGTTTAACCATGTATGATTATCGGCGAAATAGAGTCCAATACACTCAGATTTGGCATGACCCATGCCGGACGGCATTTTTCGGATATTCTCATTTACAAAGACAATCTCCCATATGCTCAGCTTTGGCATGACTCACATGGAAGACTATCTAAGTACCGAGCGCTTCAGTGAAATGGGGGGCACTTCCTTACTTAACATTCTGAAGGATTTTGTTTTTAGAATTATAAATATAAATATCAAAGAAACAAGATAAATATAGTATGAGCCTATGCCTCACGAGCGATAAATATAGATTGCAGGTGAATCTTCAACGAACCTTTCATTGTGTGTGTGTGCGAAGATCCAATGCCATCTTCCGAAAATTACGCCAAGATCCTCGTCGCTCGTCTCGTCTTGATACAATATCTTTCCTAACAACTATCCTATTATTAGAAAAAGTAATTTATAATTTTGGACAACTCACTAGTTTCCATAATTACAACTTTGGACAACTCATAGGTTGCCATAGATATTAAATAAAATACAAGTATTCACAAACAAGATTACATCACAGAACAATCACAGATCTAAGGCTCATACCATATTTATATATTCAAATTCCATGTATAACAAAAATATGATTTTTACAAAATTCAGACTTATTCCATTGTGAATGGAACCATTTCGTTCTCAACGGAATAATGCTGGATAATGCTGGCAAAATTTTAGCCTATTCCATTCTGAACGGAATTATTCCGTTCAGAACGGAATAACGCTGAGTTTTCGATTTCCTTTAATTTTAGTTCTGTTTCCAAAACAGATTCCAAAAAACTATTTTTCAAAACTATTGAAAATCATAATATCCAATATTATATTTCTAGAATCTATTTCCGTGATGTTTTGAAATAATATTTTCAAAATCCTAAAATTTATTGTACTAGAATTTACTAAATTTTAAATATATAATCGACGATTATTTTCTTAACGAACGCTTTGATACCACTGGTGGGAAACCTGTATCCATGTACTTACATGCATAGCGGAACCTACGGGTTCAACCCATCCTAGGATCATCGTTAAGGGAAAAAAAGTATGAGATTGACTATGTCACACCCAAAATGAAATGAGTGCAATAACCCACCACGTACCATAGATATGTTAGGTCTTAAACTAATATCATAACAAAGATAATACAACATGATAAAAAATAAAGATTCACGGTACAAATGAATACAATCCTTTTATGCCAAAATAAACGGAATAAACAAGTCTAATGAGACATTAGTCTCCAAAATACGACATCATAAAGGGAGGACAAAAGAGGTCGAATCAATAACAAAATTTGTGATCTCATTACGTGACCTCACCAAATCTACTCCTGCGCTCCAGCTGCTCCTCATTCCCCACCTAGCCCCAAAACAAAACATAAATCGAACAAGTATAGTTAGTCGATGGTCTACTAAGTGAGGAATTCTTTGGGGTTAGATTATTAAGATGGCCGCGTCTCATAGGCTATCCCTAAAGAATTACTCCAAGAGAACAAATCAAACAATATATTAAATATAAATTAAGGAAAAAATAAAGTGAGATTGTTCAGTTATACTTTTCAAAGAGTAGTTTTATAATTATATAAATCTACATGAATAAAGTTGAGGGTTAAGGATAGTGCTCAACTAAAGTGCCAAATAGATGGGAGGGCCATTCTATGCTCTGGTCAGAACAAGTACAAGAGGCTCAGGAAATCACGCCTTTCCTAACAAGACGAGCCTGGCTAAGAAAACTGTTATTCCTAACAAGATGAGCTGGGCTCAGGAACTCGTGTATTTTTTAACCAGGACCTGGCTCATAAAACCGGTATTTCTAACAAGATGAGCCGGGCTTAGGAACTCGCACATTTTCTAACAAGATGAGCCTTGTCATCCCAGATCCATCGCAGCATTAACCAGGGATAATTTTGGAATTTATCAATACGTCTAGTACCATCCTATCCCTCAAAATACAAAAAAATACCCCACCCAAGTTTACAAGACCTAGATAATTTTAATACGATTCCAGTGGAGCAAAATAAAGGGGCTACACCCTTGATTCATGGCTTGAACTATATTTACATAGTTTCATCTTAAGAAGAAAAATCAACACGAAATGAAGAACAAAAATCACTCACAGGTAGAACTCAATGTACAAGAGGAGAGCCTCCTTGTGGGATCGCTAGCGAGAATAAGCCCCAAATTCCGCTTCAAGAGTGAAGGTTTGGAGGAGATGGAATAAGTTTTTAAGGAAGTGAGAACCGCATGAAATAGAAATGGATTTTTCCTCTTTAAAGGTGGGAGAGAAGCCACTTTTATCGGTTATTCCGTTCAGAATAGAATAAACAACGTTTTCAGCTAAAAATGGTAGTAACATTCCGTTCTGGATGGAATATTCCATTCAGAATGGAATTTTTTTTTGGATTTTACAGACCATTCAAATTTATACCTCAGATCTTCCTGATCCACGAGATGGAAAACGGATGTAGGTCCGAATGATTCTAACTAGCAACCTTCTCCTTCCTGAAGCTCGACTCCATGAACCTCCTTGCTCTTCCTACGGACGAAGAACTTGATCGCTCACTTATCTCCAAAGTAGGAGATCTCTACTCGTGTCCACGTGAACTTCAGACACACAGAATTACCGGCCGAGTCCGGAAATATTTTTCAAAATTACCTCTAAACTCTCTCTCTTTTTCTGTATTAGACGGTCTCTAAGGCTTGAGAATAGTGTATCTAATAGAGAGGGGACTGCCCTTTTATTTATACTAGAGAGGGAGATGCACGATTGCTTAGTTACCATAACTGAAAAATATAATCTGAGCCTATTCTGTTCCAACGGAACTATTCCGTTGCTAATGGAATAGGTATTTCCTTAACGTAAAACTTGGTAGCCAAGGTCATCACAGTTTCCCTATTTATTCTGTTCCGAATGGAACTATTCCATTGTCAACGGAATAATATTATTTTGCATAATCAACAATCCAATAGTTGATTATTTCGTTCACCAATTTATACATCATATGTACAACTGTTTTGGGATATTCTGATTCACAGTTCTACTATTAGAATCACGTATTCTAATGACGTGAACCCGATGTGTCATTCATGATCGATCTAATATATGTAAATATATTAGTCACCCATACACTCATTCATATATGAACTAAATAAAAGTGTTTCTCATAATTTAATCTCTAGTCCAACACTTTGTCCTAGGGCATAATTCTTTCAGGAATGAATATCGAAAACTTAGTTTTTAGTAGGGAGATCAAAACATTTTTCATTTTTCTTTGTGACATTGGCGGAAAAAAGCTCGCGCTACTACTCTCAACACCAGAAGAAATATCTAGCTACCATACCACCAGTCACACTGAGATGAACCATGCATATTAGAAACCCACCCACAGGCGTAGTACAATAAACGATGGCAAGAAGCAACACATCAGACAATACCATAGAGGAACGAGCGAACACTGGACAGGGAGCAGGAGGCAAGGGTCGAAAGAACCCGCCTAATTCACGTATACAACCTAATCTAAATGATTCACCACCAGCCAATCCTGACCCAGATGTTCAACGAAACCCTCCGCGTCATCCCATACAAAGGACATTACGCGACTATGCTTCACCAAGCACGGTCCTTTCTAAATCTATCATCCTCGCATTGAAAATACACATTGTTTCAAATTGGAATTTGAAACAGTCTGTATTCCTGCTCTGGTGCCAATTGTTGGTCGATTGCAGCCTAAAAGGGGGTGAATAGGCCAATTTCGTGTGGAAGTGTGGATTTAACTTTTTAGTGTTTTACGACTTTTAGATTATTTGAATTTTAGTTGGATGATTGTATTAATTAAAATAATAATAGGGATAATGATAAGTAAATAAAGAAAAGTAAATAAAGAAACCGAATACCAGATCTGTTGATGAAGTTCAGCAAGGTGGTTCCGCTAGCATTAACCACCCATTCACGCTAGCAGTCCTTGTTGCGTTCACGAGCGCCTACTCTTTAGGTATGCTTTTTGGCTCCTTAATTCACCAATCCAAATTGCATTTTAGAAGACTCAACTACATGATCTCTTTACAGCACCCATAGTTTGTTGTTCTCCGGGTATGCTTTGGTCCGTTCGAACTGACGAAACAGTCCATTTGAACTGACGGTATGACAAAACTTCTGTCAAATGAGAAAACCTTTGTCCATTCGAATTGACAACTGGTCCGTTCGAACTGACTATAAAAATAAGAAACTCTAAAATACCAAAATCCAAGTTAAACGGCTAACATAAATCTTTGGTCCATTCGAACTGAGGGTCTAACAGAGCTTCTATCAAAATAGAAAGCTTTTGTTAGTTCGAATGGTCAACTAGTCCTTTCGAACTGAGCCGCAGGGAGTTTTAAAACTTTGAATCTCTCCATTCAGAGATTTATAAAATTACTCAAATAATCAAACAAAACTAGCAAAACACTCAACAAAAACTCGTGGACTAGAGCGTGCTTGAGGTCTTCTAAACCTTCTGAAGATAGTTATAATATGTCTGTCTTGATTCGTCTTGAATTCTTGTAAATTGATCTAACTCATCCAACTCAAGAAATAATTTGTAATATCAGAATTGTTTTAAATATCGTCAAACTGAGAACAAAAAACTCTCCATTTGATGGTTTCCAAATTAATTCAGAGAAAATGGATATTTTATTTCTTCTCCCTCTTTTTGAAAAACAATCAAATGGGAACATCGAGTAAGAGAAAATAAAACTCCCTCTAAATAGATGCTCCCTCTGAGACTAATAACCCAAAAACTTTTTGACAACATATGATTTTGTGAAAAAAGTTTCGTGATAAAATTTAGGGTTCTACAAAATAGTCCAAGTAGGAGATTTTCAATAATTTTTCATCAAACCAGAGTTTAATATTTAAAAAAATTATTTTTATTTTAATGAAATGTATATATAATCTTTAAATAAATTTGAAAATCAATAGTTTCTAAAAGAAAGTAAAGGAGAAAATATAAAACAACGAACAATAAATGTTGGAAATTTAAGCTTAGAACTCAAATTAGATGACCTTAACCAAGTGTCGTTAATTTGAGAAGATGCTTGTGATTTGGTGAAAATATCAGTGACCTTGATTATCAGGATAAAACTAGTCGCGTAGACTTCCCACATCTTTTGATTGGTTCCCTTGAAGTTGTTTAAATTTTCTATATCTGAGACACAAACTTTCTCGGACCACAAGTTAGAACTGTCCAGGCAAAACTTGACCACATCTCCCTCTAACAATATGGCTAATTTAAATTGGTGAAAAATTGAAGCGTTTAGGTGGACCTCGATTTCTCCTCATTTAATGAGGAGTTGCTTTCAATATTTCTATCTTTTCGCAACCACATGTACTTCAGTGAAGTACTTATTTTGCGTAGAGGACAATCTAAGAAAATGTGACCAATTTTGCAACAATGATTACAAAACGTACTTGTAGGACTCAAAGTCTTTTCAGTACTCTTCACGAAATGAGAATTGTAATGGTATAAAAATTCGGCTTTCCTCGATTTAGTATTGGATGACTTGGTACTAAAAACATTTGTTCACTTTGAAAAGTTTTGATTTCAATGTGTTTTAGTGAAATGTTTAGGAGCTCGATTTTGCGATCCATTAAATTGAATCTTTCTTGGGGCTTGTGTATCGATTATTTCATAAAAAGTAACCATTTCGACCTCTTTTATAAAGTCATTCAGTTGTGAAACTGAGGTTATTTTCATGAGTTTGCCGCGAATCATGAAAATAATGAAACTTATTATTGTTGCTAAAACTTGTGAATGTTTGACTTTTAGGACTTTTATCATTGGAATAGTCTCAGTACATAAATGTACTTCCTCAACCATTCTTAGATTGATTGAGTTCCCTTTTTATTTTTCGGTCTTTAGGTCTTCAAAAATTCGGTTTGGAACTGATTTTCTTCTTAAACCCTAAATCTGATTTGTCGTTTTGTTTTTGCCCTATTAATATCTTGTCCAAATCAAATATCTTTGTGACATTTCTAGCACAAGCGGATTTGAGGGAGTTGTTTTCCATTTTTAAATTTAGAAGTTCAACCTTTAAATGACTTATTTCTATTCTTAATTTTTCACAATCACAGTTATTATTATTTAATTTCATTTTTTCAAATTTTTTTAATTGTACCTTATATGACTTTACCAATACTTCGGAATTGATTAGCATCTGTTGACTACTGCCAAGAGATTCCCCAAACTTGTCCAACTCTTATATTAGTTCATCCATTGGTCCAAGTTCTACATTATTGTTTAAATTATTTCAACTAGGAACTTTTATTTCTTCTAAAACATAATCAAGAGTAGGGTCTAAAGATACCTCATGACTCATGTCATGGACAGAACCTAAAGATGATGTGTCATCGAATGAGGATACTGCCGGAATTGGAGGAGGTAGAACTCATCCTTCTTTATGGAGCATCTCTTGAATGGCCTGTTCACATATTTCATCCACATTGCCGAGCGCCATGAAAGTAATGTTCGTCATTTTCGGGCCAGAGTCAGATTTTGATTCGGCGGAGTTAGAGGAGTCACTCAATTAGCTCCTTGACTTCTTCTTCTTCTTATCCTTTGCCTTGTCATCAAGTCTTTTCACACATCTTTTCTCACATCTATTGTCCTATCATTCTTCTTGTCACTTGTCTGATTTCTTGTTCCAAGGTCCAAGCTCGGGATGAAGCGTGTAACAGTTGTCCGTTGTATGCCCCATCTTTTTGCATTGAAACAATATGCCTTCTTGTTGTTGCGTCAATGATTGCTGTTAAATGGTTTCTCTCATTCTCATAAATTACCAAATTGTTTCACAAGAAACGTCATCTCTTCATCATGTGTGCCGAATGCCAGCATGGCTATGGTTGTCTAGTGACAGTCATTTTGCTTTAGTCGGGATTCGTAGTTCCGGAAGTAGCTGATTAAGTCTTCTGGACTGATATCTTGCATCGCCATCATCATCTCCAACGAAACTTGAAGCACCTCCTAGTTTTGTGGCATTGTCATGATCAATTTACCTACAACTCAAGGATTTGTTTGGGTCCCTCCTAAAGCGGTGAATTTCTTTCGAATATGTAACAAACGAGTGTACATATCCTCGAGAGATTCATATTCAATTATCTAAAAATAGTCAAATTATTGTTCAAGTCCCATTAGTTTGGTCATTTTCATCTGGCTCTTTCCCTCCAATCGGTTTAGGAGAGCTCTCCACATTTGATGAAAATTACCGCAATCCTCGCTTATAACTAACAAGGTATTTCTCATGTTTGTGAGTATTAGGTTTTGTGCCATTATGTCAAGTATTGTATTGGTTTTTGTTTGTTCATTGTGAGTTATTGTATCCTTAACAAATTCTATAGTAAAACTATTTTTAACTACCTGACAAAGACCATGCAACTCGAACACGTTCACCATGAATCTCTTCCAAATGTTTCAATTTTTACCGTCGCATTTCTCTGGATAGAAGACATGTTGTCGATTCATCCGAACCGTCACCATAGATCAAAAATACACATTGTTTTAAATTGAAATTTGAAACAGTATGTATTCCTACTCTTTTGCCAATTGTTGGTCGTGTGCGGCCTAAAAGAGGGGGGGTCAATATGTCAATTTTGTGCGGAACTGTGGATTTAACATTTTAGGGTTTTACGACTTTTTGGTTATTTCACTTATTAGTTGGATGATTGTACTAATTCAAATAATAATAGAGATAATGATAAGTAATTGAAGAAAATAAATAAAGATACCGAACACTTGATCTGTTGATGAAGTTCGACAAGGTGGTTAACGAACACCAGATTTGTGTAAATGGGGTAAAACCGTCGTTTATATTTCACACAATTTAACAAAATAATTTATATTTTCCTATTTTTCAATTTATGAGTATGAGCGGTAAATGAGTTTAGGGGTCGTACACAAGGAGGTGTGGCCTCAAGAATTAACTAATCTCAATAATTTATCTCTAGTGCAAAAAAATTTATTTCAAGCTTCATTAGGTAAATTTTCAAGTTTAACTTTTCTTTCAGCCTTATCGAAAAAAATTCAGCATGTCACACTTTGGTGTTTTAATTCGTAACTAGACCAAATAAACTCCGAATCCAACACACAAGATACCGTTGGAAACTAGAAAGAGAGAGCTATGACATGTTAGTTTACTGGTATTATTATTTTATTCAAGAATTTCGAGATATTTGCAGTTTAAATCCAGAACTTGCTTCAGATTCACAATTAATTCAGCAGTAAATTCAGAAAATTATAGAAAAATCACCAAGGCTTAAAAAATTCCAACCTTTTTACAAAAATTTAATTATCTAGATTTAGATTATCTGTTAAAATCTGGTACAATTATGTTTAATGGTTTGAGATTTATAAAGAAAACTCAGATCTGGATCAGAAACTGATTCTGCCAGACCAATACTCACGAAAGTTGTAATATCTCTTGATCTGATTGAACAACTAATATTTTAAAATTCATATTTAGATTCTACACTTCAAAATAATTCAAAGAGGACTAATTTTCTATTTTTAATATTTTTTTTTATATTTTTGAAAATTCAAAAATAAAGGAACAGTAGATCTGGACAGAAAGATAGAAAACAGAATTATCACAACTTTAGAAAATTAATATCTCATAAATTATGGGTCGAAATTGGGCAAAATTTGATTTGAAAATTATCTAATAAATGAGATCTAAATTGTAAAAATATTTATTTAATTTTTCAGAACTGAATAGGACACGAAATTAAGGGAAACATACTGAAAAACAGAGAAAATACAGCAGCAAGGCAGAAACTGGTTTAGGGTTTGATTATTGATTTAAAAATAGGGATTTAAAGGAAATTTATGATGTGTAACGATCATTAATCACATAGGGTGTAATTTTTCAGATTTAGACGATGGATTTGAGCGATCTAAGCTAAGATTTACTCAAGAAATTGATCAAGAACTAGTTCATCTCAAAACAGCCATTTCAAAATAAAACTTGGTCTAAATCAATCACAACTCCAAAATAATCACACAAAGTACTAAGCTAAGCCTTCTAAGTGATCAACAAGTTAATAAACTCTGGATTTAATAGATCAATTGATGAAAAATATTAAGCTAAGTAATTTTCCCAATTTATTCAAAAATATGTGTGTTCATGACTATTCATTAAAATTCAGCAAAATTATAAGAAAAAAAAAAGGATGTCTGTGGAGTGAGATAAGGACTTTAGAAAAAAAAGAAGAAGATAATGGAATTAGTTTTGCGTGAAAAGGATGTCCGTAGAGTGAGATATGGACTTGAGAATTTTCAGCTCGAATTGAGTTATTTCAGCAAAAAACAGAATTCAATTTCATGGAACACCAAGTTCAAACTCAATTATCTCACTCAATTCTTCATCACTTTTTGAGTTCTTTATATGGTTGGAAAGAGGGGAATGAGTAGAAGAAAATGGAATTGGAATTATTTCAATCAAAGGTCTGTAGAGGAAATGGAGAGCTCAAGAAAACTGCAGCTCGAAATTGGTTATTTTTGGGCTGACGGAAGGTTTTACGTGTTTTCCGGTCAATTCCGGCTGTGCCAGAGATGATGAATGATACGGTTGTTCTTGTCTTGTCAAGACGAGTCAAATGGTGGTGAGTTTGTTCATTTCCGATCATTTCGGAAAATCAGCGCTTTTGAGAGAGAAAGAGTTGACTTCGACTGCGACGGTTGATCAGAATTTTGATGCATTGCTTTTTTCGCTATTCTTTCGCCGTTAGGTTTATTTTGAGGTGTAAAATGATGGTTAGGATCCATTTGATCGGAAAGTCACATTCCGATACGAAACGTCATAAGAAACGTGGACGTTTCTTCTCTGTTTTGGGATCGAACGTGGTCGGTTCACGTATCGGTTTGGCTGAAGAACGTCATGAGACAGTGGACGTTTTCATAACGTTTTGTGATCGTTTCGTACTTGTTCCAATGTTTGCTCTTTTCCACCAACGTTTTCCATCGTTTATGGTGGGAGAAGTATGTGTATGGGGTATTTAAGGGTTTTAGGGAGAGTTTGGCCATCTTTGGTCCATTATTTGTGTTTTGGTCCAATTCTTAATTTTATGGTCTTTTCACATGTAAAATTACACAAAAACGTATTAAGAGGTTTCAAAATATGTTTTTTGAATTATGAGCATTTTTTACACATTTCATGTGAATTATGATTGAATTTGTCATGATAAAAATCCTAAAAATGTGTATAAAAATATGCATTACAAATCCCACCACACTTAAACCATGCTTGCCATCAAGCGTAAATAAAATCAATTTTTAGGGTTTTTAGAATCAGTTTAAAGCATTTTGAAAAGAGATTTAATTTTTGCCATGAATGTTATATACTAATATTTGATTATTATAATAGTACACGATTGTCGATTAATATCCATTAATAATTTCAAATTGAAATTTATTTAAAATTCCCCAATCCTTCAAATACGAACCTTTTTCCAAAAAGTAATGCCCTAATTTTATTTTTTATACTTTCTCTCCCTAAATTTAAAATGGTGAATTTATACAAATTACCCCAAAAGTTCCAACTAACTCAACTTTCTCTTTTATAAACACGTAAAGATTGGTATGCTATCCACTCATGTTATCAAAAGACAAGCTGTGCTTTGCACGTACAAAAAAATCCTTCATTTTCTATTGCGGATATATAAAAAAAAAATTCTTTTTCAAGGGTTTAAAAATAATTTTTCACAATTTTTTTAATTCTTTTTGTGAAGGGATAACAGGTTACGATTTCGGTCACTTGCTTTTAGTGCGAAAATTAGAGATGGACATACGAGTCATTAGCTATGCCATGAAAGATAGGTTGAGTTAGAAAATTTTTGCGAAACTAGTGGTATTAAAATTAAGGTTTGATTTCTCAAAAGTTTTAATCACAACATTACTTTAAGAAAATGATTTATAATTTCGTTAAAGGGGCAACTGAAATATTTATGAATTTTCAAAATGCTCAATGGATTTTAAATGGATATTATAAATGGAAATGAGGTGGAAAATATGGCATACATGACAAAGGTTAAATCCTTTTGAAGTTTTTCAAATTTTTTCATCATTTTCCAAAAGCCTAAGTATTTTTCAAAAATTACTTGAGAGGGCTTAGTTTTAAAATATTTCTATTTTCATTTAAATGTCTCACACACAGAAACTTTATTACAAACACAAATAAAAAAATGAAGAAAAACAAGTAAAAATTTTAATTTTATGGTGTTTATGAGTTTTTAATTGTTTTTGAAATTTTTAAATTTTCCAATTTTTAAGAATTTTCACATTTTTACAAGAAACTAAAACTTGGTTTTCCACAAAACCACCCCACCACACTTTAACCTTTGTTTGTCCTCAAACAAAAAGTTCAAAAATGAGAAAAATTATGAAAATTTGAAAAATTAATGGGGTTTTGTGCAAAACCTCCCGCACCACACTTAAACTTTTGTGTAGCAAATGTTTAAGTGTGAAAGAGAGTTTTGTAAAAAGAAGAAAATAAAATAACGAAAGAAAACAATACGACCTGACGTGGCGAGTTGCCTCTCGCAAGCGCTCCCGTTTTACGTCTTGAGCCCGACGCCTTCGTGTTAGCCTCTCTCGAACGGGTCGTAAATGTGAGCAAATCCTTGTATGATCTCACATGGTAATAAGACGCTCGTTGGGGATTTCTTGTACTTGTTTTTAGTTTTCTGAAGGATATGAAAGTGTGGCCTTCTTGCTTTGGGAAGGAGTTTGGTGTCGATTCTCGTCGAGAGGGGCTATTCAATGCCCGAATTCACTCCTTGGTAGGTTGGAAAGTCGATGTACATTACACCGCTTATCTCAAGCTTGGTGTAATATATGGTTTGACAAGACATGGGTTTTGGGGAAGTTGGTGGGATTTTCTCGAGGTTTGGGATGGTCGGTTCGTCCAAATTTTCAATCTTTGAGTAATGATTTGACTCATCCTCGTCCTCGACCCATAGTTTCTCAAAAATATTTATAATTTCTTTAACCAATTCTTTGGTTTTGGTGGCACTCGACTCGTTGAAATGTTCAACCATTGAGTCATCACATGACTCACATTCCACATCGCTCGAAACCTTACAAAAATCAACCATTGAGTCCCCTTTTAATTCACATTCCACATCACTCGTATTTTCACAAATCATAATCTCTAAATCCCCATTTGACCCACATTCCCCATCACACAAATATTCCTCCAACTCGAAATTGGCGTCCTCTTTTTCCTCAAGTTCCCCCCTTTTGAACATTTCCTTCTCCTCTTCACCTCAAGAACCATCAACCCCTAATTCTTCAAACACTCTAGAACCCTCATCACAAAGAGATTCTCCCATTTCCACTTCTTCAAAGACCCTAAGACCCTCATCACAATGGCTAGCTTCATCACGACAAGGTTGGATAGTGGATTCTTGAATAATGGTATGAACTTTGTCCATGTCTTTCATGAGCGAGTTCGACATCTCTAAAAAGCGTTTCTCGAACAGGTCGAGTTTATCAAGCCATTTGTCTTCAGAAGAGATTTGAGGTTGTTGATATTCTTGGTATGGAGCATAGTACTCGTTTTGGTGGAGGTAAAGTTGAGAGGAATGGGTTGGTGTGGCGGGCGTGTACGGGTTTTGGAAGTTCAATTGAGTTTGAAAACCCCAAGGTTGGTTCAACATTTCATCCCTCGACTCCTGATTAGACGAGTGATTGAACAACGCTCCTTGCCCGTAAGATTTTCCATAGAGAGGTTGTGTCTGCTCGAAGGAGCTTTCGCCATTGTGCCTTCGATAGCCCTCGTGTGGCCAACCCGTCCGCGTTTGTCTTCCGGTCATTGAATCTCGTTCACCTCTCGCCTTGCCAATCCATTGAAGATCTTGCGCCCTAATAACCTTTAAAAATAAGAGAGACAAAAACACTAGAGAAAATATGAGATGGGTTAGTTAAAAACTTGATACAAGCTGCCTCCCCGGCAACGGCGCCATTTGTAATTCGGGTAAAACCGTCGTTTATATTTTACACAATTTAACAAAACAATTTATATTTCCCTATTTTTTTATTTACGAGTATGAGCGGTAAATGAGTTTAGGGGTTGAACACAAGGAGGTGTGGTCTTAAGAATTAACTAATCTCAATAATTTATCTCTAGTGTAAAAAAATTTATTTCAAGGTTCATTAGGTAAATTCTCAAGTTTAATTTTTCTTTTCAGCCTTATCGAAAAAATTCAGCATGTCACACTTTGGTGTTTTAATTCGTAACTAGACCAAATAAACTCCGAATCCAACACACAAGATACCGTTGGAAACTAGAAAGAGAGAGCTATGACATGTTAGTTTATTGGTATTATTATTTTATTCAGGAATTTCGAGATATTTGCAGTTTAAATCCAGAACTTGCTTCATATTCACAATTAATTCAGCAGTAAATTCAGAAAATTATAGAAAAATCACCAAGGCTTAACAAATTCCAACCTTTGTACAGAAATTTAATTATCTAGTTTTGGATTATCTGTTAAAATCTGGTACATTTATGTTTAATGGTTTGAGATTTATAAAGAAAACTCAGATCTGGATCAGAAACTGATTCTGCCAGACCAATACTCACGAAAGTTGTAATATCTCTTGATCTGATTGAACAACTACTATTTTAAAATTCATATTTAGATTCTACACTTCAAAATAATTCAAAGAGGACTATTTTTCTATTTTTTATATTTGTTTTTATATTTTTGAAAATTCAGAAATAAAGGAACAGTAGATCTGGACAGAAAGATAGAAAACAGAATTATCACAACCGTAGAACATTAATATCTCTTAAATGATAGATCGAAATTGGGTATAATTTGATTTGAAAATGATCTAATAAATTAGATCTAAATTTTAAAAATATTTATTTAATTTTTCAGAACGGAATAGGACACGAAATTAGGGGAAAAAGACTGAAAAACAGAGAAAATACAGCAGCAAGGCAGAAACTGGTTTAGGGTTTGATTATTGATTTAAAAATAGGGATTTAAAGGAAATTTATGATGTGTAACGATCATTAATCACTTAGGGTGTAATTTTTCAGATTTAGATGATGGATTTGAGCGATCTAAGCTAAGATTTACTCAAGAAATTGATCAAGAACTAGTTCATCTCAAAACAGCCATTGCAAAACAAAACTTGGTCTAAATCAATCACAACTCCAAATTAATCACACAAAGTACTAAGCTAAGCCTTCTAAGTGATCAACAAGTCAATAAACTCTGGATTTTATAGATCAATTGATGAAAAATATTAAGCTAAGTAATTTTCCCAATTTATTCAAAAATATGTGTGTTCATGACTATTCATTAAAATTCAGCAAAATTATAAGAAATTAAAGCAAGATTTCATGCATACAAATCACAAATTCCGGCGGTGCCAGCGATGATGAATGATACGGTTGTTCTTGTCTTGTCAAGACGAGTCAAATGATGGTGAGTTTGTTCAATTTCGAGTATTTCGGAAAATCAGCGCTTTTGAGAGAGAAAGAGTTGACTTCGACTGTGACGGTTGATCAGAATTTTGATGCATCAATTTTTTCACTATTCTTTTGCCGCTAGGTTTATTTTGAAGTGTAAAATGATGGTTAGGATCCATTTGATCGGAACGTCACATCCGATACGAAACGTCATAAGAAACTTGGATGTTTCTTCTCTGTTTTGGGACCGAACGTGGTCGGTTCACGTATCGGTTTGGCTGAAGAACGTCATGAGACAATGGACGTTTTCATAATGTTTTGTGGTCGTTTCGTACTTGTTCCAATGTTTGCTCTTTTCCACCAACGTTTTCCATCGTTTAGGGTTGGAGAACTATGTGTATGGGGTATTTAAGGGTTTTAGGGAGAGTTTGGCCATCTTTGGTCCATTATTTGCGTTTTGGTCCAATTCTTAATTTTATGGCCTTTTCACCTGTAAAATTACACAAAAACGTATTAAGAGGTTTCAAAATATGTTTTATGAATTATGAGCATTTTTTAAACATTTCATGTGAATTATGATTGAATTTGTCATGATAAAAACCCTAAAAATATGTATAAAAATATGCATTACAATTTGCTGCGTTCATGAGAGTCTACTCTTCGGGTATGCCTTTCGGCTCCTTGATTCAGTAATCCAAATAGCATTTTATAAGACTTGACTCCACGATTGCTTTAAAACACCCGTAGAGATTCGTCGAGACTAAATAATGATTTCTTTCAATCAAACTAACTAACAACTCACTCAATTTCACCCTAATCTCACTTTGATTATGGAGTAATTTAGTTTATCACACAATAAATAGAATTCTGAAATTTTGTTAAAAAATCTTGATAAAATCGTATTAGGGTTGCTCCTTCTAAAGGGGGAGGAGTTGTCTTTTAAAAAAGAAAACCTTATTTGGTCTGTTTGAACTGACGGAACGGTTCGTTCAATTTGACGTTAAAAATAGGAAACTCTTAAATACCAAAATCCAAATTAAACGGCTAAAAAATATCTCTGGTCTGTTTGAACTGACGAAACGGTTCATTTGAACTGACGGTATGACAAACCTTCTGTCAAAAGAGAAAGCTTTTGTTAGTTCGAATGGTCAACTAGTCCGTTCGAACTGAGCTGCTGAGAATTTTAAATCTTTGAATCTTTCTATTTAGTGATTTATATAACTACTTAAATAATAAAATAAAACATGAAAAACACTCTACAAAAACACCTAGACTAGATCGTGCTTGAGGTCTTCTAAAACTTCTGAAGATAGTCATGATACGTCTGTCTTGATTCGGTCTTCATACCCGTCATCTTGAATTCTTATAAATCTAATCTAACTCATCCAACTCAAGAAATAATTAGTAATATCAGAATTATTTCAAATATCATCAAACCGAGAACAACACGTAGAAGCTAAGACGTTCGAGCTCAAACCTTCTCTACTCAGCATCATACAACAGAGTCAAATTGGAGGTTTTCCGTCCGAAGATCCGAAGCTACATCTTTCAGTCTTCCAGGAGCACTACAACACCTTGAAGTTGAATGGAGTTAGCCAAGGACTTGTTAATATCATTTTGATTTATTCAGTCTAATTCTCGATCAGTAAAGGGAAGTTGATCAAACTCAAGGATGATATTATCAATGCCTTGTGATCAACACATATATCATAAAAAAAAAGGGATAAGTATTAATCTATTTGGTTAGGTTATGATTACCGATCATACTTAATTTGGATAGTCATAATGTCTTGCTAGAGATCGCTTATGATTTACGGGCTTAGAGTCTATTGCCAAATTAAGTAAACCTATAAGGTCGCACACAAAGAACAAATAAAAAGGTGTAGAAGATCAAAATATGTTGATTTTTTTATTCTTCTTTTAAAAACTTATATGATAATATAATTGTTATATTATTTGCAAAATTATTTTGGCTGGGCCGTATTTTGTTGTCACCATGAGATAGTATTTGACAAGTCAATAGTTTGATATACATGAAAATTATACATGATTTGTCTTGTCGTTTTTTCATAAATATATAATTGAATATATGGAAATAATTTGTAAATGGAACATGTGGGTATATCAAGGCCTTGAATGAATATATGGTAATCATGTCACACTTATTGTATATATAATCTTCCTAATATCCCTTTCCATACATAAATATATGGTAATCATGTCACACTTATTGTATATATAATCTTCCTAATATCCCTTTCCATACATAAATATATGGTAATCTTGTCACATGTTTTGACTTGCCTAATTTCTTGTATGGGTCGGCCCCTAAGAGATGTACTATATGTATGTATCTTGACATTGTATATGACAGAACATCTTCCAATTGATTTTGGTAAAAACAAAAAGAAGAGAAGAGAGAAATAAGGGTTCTAAATGTTGGAAAACCCATAGCCATGTACGTTACATACGCAGTGGAACTTACGGGGTCAACCCTTCCGAGGATCTACATTAAGGAAATAAAGATACGAGATTAACTATTAAAATTTATACCTCGGATTCTCCTGATCCGCGAGATGAAGAACGGATGTAGGTCTGAACTTTTCTGACTTGCAACCTTCTTCTTCCTGAAGCTCGACTCGCGACCTCCTTACTTCTCCTAGGGATGAAGATCGATCACTCGTAAGTTCTCAAGACAGAGAACCTCTACTCGTATCTACGCGAACTTCAGATGTACGGAATAACCGGACTTGGATAGACAAGTCCGGAAATACTTTCTGAATATCCCTCAAAACTTTCTCTCTCTTTTCTGTGTAATAGACGCCCTTTAAGGCTTCTGAGTTGTGTGTGGAATAGAGAGACTCTGCCCTTCTATTTATACTATAGAGAGAGGAGCATAATTGCTCAGTTACCATAACTAAATACCCTAATCTGCGCCTATTCCGTTGCCAACGGAATAGGTATTTCAATAACGGAATACTTGGCAGCTAAGGTTATTACACTTTGCATATATATTCCATTAGGAATGGAACTATTCCGTTGCCAATGAATGACACTGTTTTGTTCAATAAATTATCTAATAATTGATTATTTTGTTCACCAATTTATCCCGTACGAATAGAGTTCATTGTGTGACTGTGTAGGTTCCATTTAACGCTGGCAACGATCTTCTAAAGATCGCAAGTCATGAGTAACATCTAGACTGATGTCATGAATACCCATATTGAATGAAATGATCAGCGATCATGAACCTATCTGAATTTACATTTGCTTTTACTTTTGTTCTACGATATATGTCTTGATGACAAGGCATGGAAGTATGTCATCCTTGAGTTTGATCAATGTCTCTTTGCTGATCGAGAATTAGACTAAATAAATACAAAATGATATTAACAACACATGTTAATCCATTTTGAGCATTGCCATGTATTTCCTTCAATCTTAGTTCATCAGGGGGCCCAGAGATATCTCCCTCTTAACGAGAGGAACAAATCCTATCTTGGTCACTCACATTCATCATCATGATTCAGTTCATACCTAATGATGACCCTAATGATCATCCCGTTACGGATGACGTAAGATCATATTAAAGTATGCAGTTCCTCATACAAGAATCCATGGTGATCTCAGGTCATAGGAACAAGCACACTATTCATATGAGAATCACTAATGACATATACCATGCATATTCTCATAGTGTGGTCAGTCCAGTATGTGTTCTCTAACATGCACCTATATTCGAAACTTGACATCTCTATGTCCATGATCAACAGAACATGATCATCCAGTCTGCGAATATACTAGTGTGGATATGTAGCTTCTTACTTGAAGTATGTTTATCTCTATAAAAATCCTACATATCACTAGGGACGGTTTAGAATGTCATTCGTTGGTCACAGTTCTACTATCAGAATCACGTATTCTTGATGACGTGAACCCGAAGTGTTATTCATGGTCGATCTAATATATGTAAACATATTAGTCACCCATACACTCATTCGTATATGAACTGAATAAACGTGTTTCTCATAATCAAATCTCTAGTGCGGCACTTTGGCCTAGGGCATAATTCCTTCAGTCTCCCACTTTCACTAGGCCAATCTTAAGCATCCAATGCTCATTAGACAGCATGACCTTCATGTTCTACTAGCGGGAAATATATTCCTATAAGATTATAGAAAACTACATTGCAAACTTGTAACGAGTACTGTCGATCTCTATCATTAGTCGAGAACTTCTAAAACAAGCGCATGTGTCCTTGTTGCTCTATTCTGAGCGACTCTTTGTTCATAACACAGATCGTCAGGACTTAAGAGCAATCGGGACTACTCTTAGTTCCAATATCAAGTTTTGATCCAAGCATACCTATTGTTTGCTTCTAAAGCAACAATATGGGGTCTTGTTTCAGTTACAGTACCTTAGTTGGAACTCTTTCCAAATTACTGTATTCGAAATAAACAAATTGTGATAATGATCCATGTTAGGAAAGTGTAATATCTTACCACTACCTAGCTCCTCATAGATCTGGATATCTTAGTTCTTCATAAGAACTTAGATATTTATTACAGTCATCAAATGGCTGTCATTTGCTCTCTTATGCTCTAAGAATATTGCACAGTACATTGTATGGCTTGAAAAATCTTATTTATCCTGTTATCAAGAACCGTTTCTTGTATATTGAACCTTTCAATAAATGGATGATAAACGTATGTCTTCATTATATGAACGTCATAGGCAAGAATTCTTTCATATTGAAATCTTTCAATATATATATTATTGAAAGCATAGAATCCAATTCTTGTGCCTTTTATTGTTCATATTAGTGCGACAAACAAGAACTCTTTCTTGTATATTGAATATTCAATATATGGTTGAAGGCATAAAATCTAATTCCTATAACCCTTTTATTGTTCATGTGAATGTATGTCATAAGCAAGAACGCTTTCTTGCATGTTGAACATTTCAACGTATGGCTCAAAGTATAGAATTTCATTCATTTTATCTTTACATCATTCATATGAACACCATGAGCAAGAACATTTCTTGCACATCGAATTCTTTCAATATTTTACCAATGTGCTTTATCTTATATCCAGATGTCTTTATAGACTTCAACTCCTAACTATTAGGATGTGTAAGTTGTTGTAATGCAGGAAGATTGTTATACTCCCACTGAATTTCAAGAAATCAAGGTGGTCGCATCTATTTTGATTAAGTCAAATTCTTCAATTTACTTTGTCAAATAGATTTATCCTAAGATGCTTGCTTTAATCCGTTCATGAATTCATGAATTTACCTTTCAGAATTCTTGCGATCACAAAACTCTTGCCATGTATCAAAGATACATCCACATTAAAGTTCCTATAAAGGAATGTCAGTTTTATATCCTTGTTCCATCATTCACAATCGCATTGTGCTATGGAAGTTAGAATTCGTAATAGCAACAAGTGAGAAAGTCCTCTTTGATGGTGTTATGCCCTAGGCCAAAGTGTTTGTGACCTAGATGATGGATTGTAATAACAAACATAATATTTATTCTAAGATATTTCATATAATATGTGCGTATAGGTTATTTTAATATAATTAAAATAGACCATGAATATGCAATTCAGCTTTATGTCATCAAAGTGCGTGACATTGATAGTAAAACTATAAAGTGTTATGAATGCTATTCTAAATCGTCCCTGGTCATTTATAGGATATTTGTGGAGACAAATATACTTGCAGATACATATAAATATATATTTATATACAAGCTATAAATGTACACTAGTATATTAGTTGACTGATGATGATGTTTTACTGATCATGGATAAATAGTTATCAAGTCATTAACATAGGTATATGTTAGAGACCATATATTGGACTGACCCACGATAAGAATGCTACATATTTTACGTCATTAGCGATTCTTGTAACATAAATTATTTATAGTCCTTGGACCTGAGATTGTCTCGGTTCCCAACAAGAGTAATTTTATACTTTAATATAATCTAACACGGCCTTTAACCGGGTGGTCATAACGGTTATGATTAGGTATACAATGAATCATTAGAGGGATGAGTGCAATCAAGACGGGATTTGTTCCTCTCATAAATGAAAGAGATATCTTTAGGCCTCTTGATGAATTGAACTGGAGAAATGTATGGCCATACTCAAATGAATTAATAAGAGTTATTAATGTCATTTGTTCTTATTCAGTTTAATTTGGGATCAAGAAATATTAATCAATTTATATAAGGATGACATATTACATGCCTTATGATCGATATAGATATCGCGTGACAAAGGGACTAAATACGTGATTGTTGATTAGGTAAATTGGAACACCGATATTCACTTAAATTGGGTAGTCATGATGGCTTGCTAGAGTCCGCTCATGATTTATAGATTGTTAAGTCTATTGCCAACATTAAGTGAACCTACAGGGTCACACACAAAGAACAAACTGAAATGGGCGCAGAAAATCCTAATGACTTATATGATGAGTTGCATAAGAATGTCACAAAATATATTGTCATCTTATGTGATAAGATGTGCTATATATGTATATAAAGACTATGAGCACAAAAGATCATATAATCTAGAAGAGTCTAGATGATGGAATATGGATAATGATGAGTGATGTCATACACATCTTTTAGTGTGAAGAGACATGACTCTTCACCTCTATATAAGGACATAGAGAGCTCCAAATTCATAACACAACACATCATTCTCTCTCTCATTATTTCTCATTCTCTTTTGTGAGACAAAAGAGAGAAAATATACTTTCTAATTTGTATGACAAAATTATGAAAGGATGTTTTCTTTTTGTATGACAAAAATGAAAGAGTGTGATTATATGAGAGGAATTATATACATCTTTTGTGAGATAAAATAAGAAGATTTTTCTTATGCAAGAGGAGAACAAGCTTCTAGCATATATATTGTTTTTCTTCCCGTTTTAAGAAGTTTGTTCGTGTGGACACCGGTAGAGGCGTTCGTACTTTCGGCTCTTGTGATCTATTCGGCCTAAGAAGATGAGAACAGTTTGTTGAGAGTTTTGGTGGAGACCGATTGTGTGTGTGGTAGATGACTTCCGCATGATCCGACCTAGACGGCCTAGAGATGCATGGACAACGCACATGGTTTGAGCGTCACGGATTAAGCGTAATCCGAAACGTATCTTTAAGGTTTAGTACTTTGATTTAACCGATACGCACGGATCCTCGGATTGGTTTTGGACGAAATTTTTGTTTTTCGCTACGTTATGCACGTCTGAGACCCAACACTCTTACTATAGCCCATACTATATCTACTTTCTTTGCTATTTGTAGGTTATCCATGTACTGTATGCAATGGTAATCAAGCCATTGGATACTCTAATCTAGTTCCAAACATGATTGCTTTTATATGTGTTGCATCTCAGTTCTCATGGTCCAACCATTTTGAAAACTTTCTCTTCATAGTCTCCTCCGTAGAAAGTGGACTCGTCCTCTATGAGCATCTTTTATGACAGTTCATATCTCTCAACCTAATGTCTACTGGTCCTACTAGGGGGACCTTATGTTTCAAGTATAGCCTTATCAATGACTTGATAGTCTCATTAATATCTCATCACTAGTATGTGGACCTCGAACCTTTCGAGATGTATTACACTCCCACTGCTTCTTTAGGAGATGAGATCTCTTTTAAAGAAGTCTGAATTATGAGTAGCAAACAATTTGAACTCATAATGGATGTAAAACTATATCGAGTTGATATTCTAGAAAGATTGTTGTGTTGACACTGTTAAACCTTTTGACACGAGTCGTACTTAAATCTTTAGAGACGGTAGACGGCCTAGACGGACGTAAAATCGATTAGGACGGTAACCGGTTTAGAGACGCATGGACAACACGCATGGTTTGAGCGTCACGGATTAAGCATAATCTGAAAGGTATCTTTAAGATTTAGTTATTTGATTTAACTGATACGCACGGATCCTCGGATTGATTTTGGACGAAATTTTTGTTTTCCGCTGCGTTATGCACGTCCGAGACCCAACAGTGGTATTAGAGAGACGTGCGTGTTTCGGTTAAATTAAGTTGGTATATATGTGATATATACTATTTTAGATACCACTTATAATTTTGATTTATAATTATAAGGCTTGCATATAGAGTATTCAAGTATTGAATATTCTTAATAGAAAATATGCGATTAATGAATATGATCCAAGAGTTGAATCCAAAGAATGCGACCAATGGATATGACCAAAGGATGTGATCGAAAAGTTATGTCCAAGAGATAGGATCAAAAGATGCGATGAATAGATGTGATCCAGAAGTTGTGTCCAAAAGATGCCGCCAAGGGATGCGATCCAAAGGTTGCGTCCAAGTGTTGCATCCAAGAGTTGCGACCAAGAAATATGATCCAAAGGTCATGACCAAGGATTGCATCTAAAAGGTGCGATCAAGGAAAGCGATCCAAAAGTTGTGACCAAAGGGTGTGACCAACGGATGCGATCCAAATGTCACGTCCATAAGGTTGCGACGAATGGGTGCGACCAAAAGGTGCGACTAACGGGTGTGACCAAGGGATGCGATTCAAATGTCACATCCAAAAGACGCGACGAAAGGTTGCGACCAACGGATGCAACCAAAGGGTGCGACCAAAAGGTGCGACTAACGGGTGTGACCAAGGGATGGAATTCAAATATCACATCCAAAAGACGCGATGAAAGTTTGCGACTAACGGATGCAACCAAAGGGTGCGACTAAAAGGTGCGACTAACGGGTGTGACCAAGGGATGCGATTCAAATGTCACATCCAAAAGACGCGGTGAAAGGTTGCGACCAACGGATGCGACCAAAGGGTGCGACCAAAAGGTGCGACTAACGGGTGTGACCAAGGGATGTGATTCAAATGTCACATCCAAAAGACGCAACAAAAGGTTGCGACCAACGGATGCGACTAGAGGGTGCGACCAAAAGGTGCAACTAACGGGTGTGACCAATGGATGCGATTCAAATGTCACATCCAAAAGATGCAACGAAAGGTTGCGACCAAAGGATGCGACCAAAGGGTGAAACCAAAAGGTGCGACTAACGGGTGTGACCAAGTGATGCGATTCAAATGTCACATCCAAAAGAGGCGACAAAAGGTTGCGACTAACGGATTCGACCAAAGGGTGCGACTAAAGGGCGTGTGACCAACGGACGCGATCCAAATGTCACATCCATAAGGTTGCGACGAATGGGTGCGACCAAAAGATGCGACTAACGGGTGTGACCAAGGGATGCGATTCAAATGTCACATCCAAAAGGCGCGACGAAAGATTGCGAGCAAAGGGTGAGACTAAAGGGTGTGACCAACGGATGCGATCCAAATGTCACGTCCATAAGGTTACGACCAACGGGTGTAATCGACATGCGCAACTAAGAAGTACGACCGAAAAGATGCAATCGCAAGAGTTGCGACCTCTTGAATAGTTGTGTCTTCATGAAAGGGTGCATACCATGAATTGCCTTTTTGAAATGGTGCATGTGATGCATTATTTCATGAAAAGTTGCATGTTCATGAAAAGATGCCTATGATGTATTAATGTGTAGAAAAATGTGTGTTGACAAAGTTGACCAGGTGTTAACCATGTTGATTATGTTGACAGTTGACTGTTGACCCACTGTGTTGACTGTGGACTATGCTGACTGTTGATTGTATTGATTGTTAATTGTTGACAGTTGACTACACTAATTTACCCCTTGAGTGTTGACCATTAAATTGGTCAAAAGTTAATCATGACCTGGTCAAAATATTGACCATGGACTGTTGACCTTGTCAAATGTTGATCGTTGACCGAGTCAAATGTTGACCAAATCAAATATTGAGTTTTGACCTGCCAAATGTTGACAATGATGACCGCGCCCCGAATTTGCATTCGTAAGCCTTATATATATATATATATATTTTATAAATGGATAATCGAAACATAATATGATTATGTTTATATTTGATATATTTTTTTGATATATGTTGATATAATGAGAGAGTTCATTAGGCATAACACATACATCATTGAGATGAAGGAGTTCATCGTCCATCATGAATACATCATTAGGATGACAAGTTTATTTTAAACCACACATCATGACAATGAAAGAGTTCATCGATTTCTATACATGGAGATAAGATTTCCAAATACAATCTAAGAAAATTTTTATGGAGATGAAACATATATTAGGAAATCTTTATGTTAGTTCATAAAGATCAAGGCCATGATATATCATTGTTATTATCTTTATTCTATTATTACATGTGATGTTCTTTGAATATTGCATAATAACATATAATATTAAATAAAATCCCTCAAAACAATGTTAAGTCATGAAGTGTCTTCCATAAGTCTAAATCTCTCGATACTCTGATCGACCCTACATAGGTCATGCCAAAGCTAGGTATGTAGGGACAATCTTAGGAGGAGAGAATGCGGAAAATGGGAGCCAACATAGGTCATGCCAAAGCTGAGTGTGTTGGGTACTATTTTGCCGATGATTAGACATGGTTTGACTTAACTGGGCTATCAAGTCGGACTTGGGCTCGGGGCATACGATAGGATATATACGTTGGGCATATAATGCTTATCCTATGTTGTTCAAGAGTTGTATGAGATACAATTGAAATTATTCCTACCTAAATAAGTTAACTTCCGGGCGATGAGCCAAAGCTCACTTAAGACTTAATTGAAATATGGATCTTGTCTCACTATGAAACTTTATGGATTGAAATGATAGTGTGACTACCGCTTCAAGTATTTTTGTTATAGAAATTAACTTGTCTATTTCACATCATGTGTATTAGATACACGATGTGAATCACACATTTGTAAAAATGTGCTGACAAAGTTGTAGACTATTGAGTAATTATGATGTTAACATATGAGTGACAAATGTAGCAAAAGTTGTTGCATTTTCTCAAGTAACTCATTTATTTACATTGTCTTTTTGGACTTATCGCCGACATAAATAATTATTATTTAATGTCGACTATAAATTTTATATTATCTATAGTTCGAGTTTATCTATGAATGGTTATTAATTTATTATTGAGAATAATAATTTCAGCATTCACAAATGTCAATTTTCATTGGAAATGTTCCAATAGAAATATTACCTTATGTGTTATATCGAACAAGATAATTATAAGTCTATCTATAACATTAATATTAAGAATTTAAATCTAGCATTGTTGCTTAGTCTACTTAAATAAGATGAACATTTATTAAATCAATTAAGATGGATTTTCAAATTCATTTGATTTTGAATCATTTGAAACATGTGTAACTTATTTATTAGACAAGATGACATATATGTCTTTCACAAAGTAAGGTGAAAGCAAGTTACTTATTGGCTCTCATACATAGTAATGTATGTTCATCAATGAGTGAAGGCGCTAGAGAAAACTACTTTATCGCTTTATTGAAACAATAAATTTGAATATTTTGAAAAGTTCAAAAGTTACAAATGATGAAGTAGAGAATAAAACTTGGCTTCGAAAAATCAAATTTCTTTGATGAGATCGACGAGTCGAGAACCAATTGTTTGATCATCATGATAACTATATCGAACTTTATTAGATATAGTTCGATTATGATGAGTCAAATATATCTTCTATTTCTTTCGGGGTTACGCTCTTATTGCGTTCATACTGAATATAATTCCATCTAATGCAGTTGTAAAAGACTCCATATGCGATATGGACTGGTAGGTGTATCAGATTATCTTTTATCAAGATTTAAGGATATGATACTTAATTGAAGCATCATGCATCTAATCGGATTAGTGCTTATTGTGGAATATCCTAAGAAAAGTAAAGTTATTACTTCTGTAATTAATATGAGAACAATGTGTTTGTTACTCGAAAATTATATCTCTTTGCAAGAAGTGTTTCCAAAAGAATTAGTGGGAGTAAATTTGAAAAGTTCAAATTCCACATACTGACAGTAATGCTCGGATGGAAATTAATTCAGATTTCAACTAGTGATTGAGTCTTCAATTAATCAACTAGACTCTCAAGATGTTGAAGAGTCTGAGTATATAACATAAGTGTATTCATGTAGATCTATTAGAATTTATCGCAGGCCCGAAAAATATAGATTTTTCGTGTCTAATGATAAAACTTTCGTACTCATAGATGATGAGTCCAAATTCTACTAATAGACTATGATGAGTCAAGGCTCTAATGGTTAGAGACTTTGAAAGTTGAGATGTAATCCATGTCAGACAATCAAGTTTTGAATTTGATTGATCCATCAGATGGAAATACGGTTTTAAAAGAAAGACCGACATGGATAATGTGCAAACATATAATGCATAATTTGTGTTTAAGTTAAACTCATAGTATAGACTATGATAATATTTTTCCAAGTCATCATGCTTATGTATTTCAGAATTTTCTTGGGCATATGTTCATAGTATGACTATAAAAGATGCCAAGTGGATGTCAAGATGTTGTTTCTTAATAGAAACATATGAAAGTATATATATGATACAACTTGAGAGTTTTGTCTATCCTAAAATTTTTTTGAAAAGAGTTTGCAAGTTGCATAAATTCATTTATGAATTAAAGCAAACATCTCTAGGTGAATATTTATTATTTGATGAAATAACCAAACAGTTTAGTTTTATCAAAAATTAAAGATAAATCTTATGTTGACAAGAAATTCGTGGGAGCATAATTACATATGATGTGAATTAAGTGTAACAAGCACACATAAGTTTTATATACTTAAGAAGGATAAAGTATTCTTCTTAGATTATGGTGGACATAAAAATATGCAAAGTATCTGCATATGACAATGTTTGATAATCCATTTAAGAACCCAATCCCTTAAATGATGGTGATCATGTTAGGTCAACTGGTATGTGATACCACATAGATCAATGAGTATGAGATACTTGGTTGATTTGGCCTAGTGCAAGTGGGAGATTGATGGTGTTATGCCCTAGGCCAAAGTGTTTGTGACCTAGATGATGGATTGTAATAACAAACATAATATTTATTCTAAGATATTTCATATAATATGTGCGTATAGGTTATTTTAATATAATTAAAATAGACCATGAATATGCAATTCAGCTTTATGTCATCAAAGTGCGTGACTTTGATAGTAAAACTATAAAGTGTTATGAATGCTATTCTAAATCGTCCCTGGTCATTTATAGGATATTTGTGGAGACAAATATACTTGCAGATACATATAAATATATATTTATATACAAGCTATAAATGTGCACTAGTATATTAGTTGGCTGATGATTATGTTTTACTGATCATGGATAAATAGTTAGCCAAGTCATTAACATAGGTATATGTTAGAGACCATATACTGGACTAACCCACCAAAAGAATGCTACATGTTTTACGTCATTAGCGATTCTTGTAACATAAAGTATTTATAGTCCTTTGACCTGAGATTGTCTCGGTTCCCAACATGAGTAATTTTATAACTTAATATAATCTAACACTGCCTTTAACCGGGTGGTCATAACGGTTATGATTAGGTATACAATGAATCATGTAGAGGGATGAGTGCAATCAAGACGGGATTTGTTCCTCTCATAAATGAGAGAGATATCTTTAGGCCTCTTGATGAATTGAACTGAAGAAATGTATGGCCATACTCAAATGAATTAATAAGAGTTATTAATGTCATTTGTTCTTGTTCAGTTTAATTTGGGATAAAGAAATATTAATCGATTTATATATGGATGAAATATAACATGCCTTATGATCGCTATAGATATCGCGTGACAAAGGGACAAAATACGTGATTGTTGATTAGGTAAATCGGAACACCGATATTCACTTAAATTGGGTAGTCATGATGGCTTGCTACACGGTCACACATTGAACTCCATTCGTATGGGATGAATATGCCTCAAAAACAGTTATACATATGATGTATAAATTGGTGAACGAAATAATCAATTATTGGAGAATTGATTGAACAAAACAGTACCATTCCGTTGGCAACGGAATAGTTCCGCTGCCATCAATAGACATGGAAACTGTAATAACCTTACCTGCCAAGTATTCAGTTATGGAAATACCTATTCCGTTGGCAAAGGAATAGGTGCAGATTAGGGTTTTAGTTATGGTAACTGAGCAATTGTTCGCCTCTCTCTCTAGTATAAATAGAAGGGCAGAGCCTCTCTATTATATACACACCTACACAGAAAAGAGAGAGAAACTTTCGAGAGATATTCGGAAAATATTTCCGGACCTGTCTAGCCAAGTCCGGTTATTCTGTACGTCTGAAGTTCACGTGGATACGAGTAGAGGTTCTCTACCTTGAGAACTAGCGAGCGATCTATCTTCATCCCGAGGAGAAGAAGGAGTTTCTCGAGACGAGCTTTAAGAAAGAGTTTCGTTAGCCAAGCTTCAAGAAGAAGTTCTTCTAGCCGAGCTTCAAGTAAGAGTTCTTCGAGCCGAGCGTCAGGAAGGAGCTTCACGAGCCGAGCTTCAGGGAGGAGACGGTTGCGAGTCAGAATAGTTCAGACCTATATCCATTCTTCATCTCGCGGATCAGGAAGATCTAAGATATAAATTTTAATGGTTAATCTCGTACTTTTATTCCCTTAACATAGATCCTAGGGAGGGTTGAACCCGTAGGTTTTGCTGCGCGTGTATCGTACATGGCTACGAATTTCCCAACAAAGACCTCTTTCTAATAGAACATTTTCATAGAAAAGATTATCCTTTAAGATAGAACAATTATTATTCTCAATAACAAATTTATAACCATCCAAAGCTAAACTAGAAATAGAAATAACATTTCTGCTCATAGTAGGTACAAAATAATAATTATTAAGTACTAATACAAGTCTACTAGTCAAAGTCAATAAATAAGTTTCTACGGCTAATGCAACAACTCTTGCTCCATTTCCCACACGCAGGTCGACTTCGCCCTTAGCTAATCTTCTACTCCTTTGTAGTCCCTGCATATCATTACAAATGTGAGTACCACATCCGATATCCAATACCCAAGATTTAGGAGTAAGTGAATTAGTTTTAATAACAAAAATACATGAAGAGGTAGTCACACTACCCTTCTTGATTTCATCCTGATAGAGTTTGTAGTTTCTCTTCTAATGGCCAACCTTTTTGCAATGGAAGCAAACTCCCTCCTTGTCTTTTTTGATCTTAAGTTTAGGCAACACCTTGCCTTTATCCTTTCTCTTGTTCCTGGTCTTCTTTTTTTTACCCTTCTTCTTGTGGACCATTAAGACGTCTTTGATAACATTTGTCTTCATATCCTCCTGTGTGTTCATGATGAATTGCTTAAAACTAGGAGGCAACGACCCGAGAATTATGTCAACAGTCAATTCTCTGGGCATAGCTGAACCAAACCTCTCCAATTGATCAAGATAGCTCTTCATCTTGAGTACATGAGCACTCACAGATGAATCTTCAACCATCTTCATGTCAGTCAGAGAGACAGTCGCTTTGTAATGCTCAACTCTAGCCTACTCTTGGAACATTTCCTTGAGAGTTACGATCATATTGTAAGCACCCATGTCCTCCAGTTGCTTCTGAAGCTCTGAGGTCATGGTCACTAGCAAGAGACAAGCTATCTCCGTGTCGTCTTTGACGTATTTAGCATACGCATCTCGAGTAGCCCTTGTGGCTCCCTATTCTGGTTTCTCTGGGTAGTTAGACCCATTGTGCTTATCCTCCTCAAGGATAGATCGCAAATTCAACCCAGTTGAATTGTTATTATTTGCCATTATTCTACAAGTTAAAATGTAAAGTGCCATCATTATTTATTCATTGGGGTTGTTTTATTTTGGTGTTTCTTATATTGTACTCCCACTATTGTTCTTCAAATCAACCACCTTCAGTAGTATTGATTCGGAAACTTAAATTAAATGAGGTTTCATAGTGAGTCAAGATCCGTAATTCATTGAGTCTTAAGTGTACTTTGGTGCAACCCTCAATACACAACTATTTAGGTAGGAATACTTCCAATTGTATCATATGCAACTCTTTCGTCTTATGGAATAAGCATCATATGCCTTGTGTATTATTCCATCTTGTGCCCTGAGCCCAAGTCCGACTTGCTTGCTCAGTTAAGTTTAACCATGTATGATTATCAGCGAAATAGAGTCCCGCACACTCAGCTTTGGCATGACCCATGCTGGACGCCATTTCCCGCATACCCTCCTTTACAAAGACAATCCCCCATATGCTCAGCTTTGGCATGACTTACATGGAAGACTGTCTAAGTACCAAGGGCTTCAGACACATGGGGGGACACTTTCTTTAACATTCTGAAGGATTTTGTTTTAGATTTATAAATATAAACATTACAGAAACTAAGTTAAATATTGTATGATCCTATTTCTCATGAGCGATCATGAGGTTCCTAATCTTAGATCTAACTTTCAATTGTAGGAGTATCTTCAACGAACCCTTCGTTGTGTGTGTGCGAAGATCCATTGCCATCTTCTGAAGATTGCGCCAAGATCCTTGCCTTGTACTCTTGATATAATATCTTCCCTAACAACTATCATATTGCTAGAAAAAGTAATTTATAATTTTGGACAAGTCACCGGTTGCCATAATTACAACTTTGGATGACTCACTGTTTGCCATAGATATTAAATAAAATTACAAGTATTCACACACAAGATTACATCACAGAACAATCACAGATGTAACGCTCATACCATATTTGTAAATTTAAATTCCATGTATAACAAAAATTAGGGTTTCTCATAAAATCAACATTATTCCATTGGGACCAGAACTATTCTGTTCTAAATGTAATAACGCTGAATAATTCTGGCGAAAATGTCAGCATATTCCGTTCTGAATAGAACTATTCCGTTCGGAATGGAATAACACTGACTTTTCAGTTTCCTTTAATTTTAGTTCTGTTTCCAAAACAGATTTCGAAAAACTATTTTTCGACTCTCTAGAAAATCATAATATCCAATATTATGTTCCTAGAAACTATTTTCGCGATGTTTTGAAATAATATTTTAAAAACCCTAAAATTTATTATACTATAATTTACTAAATTTTAAATATATAATCGACAATTATTTCCTTAACGAACGGTCTGATATCATTGTTGGGGAATCCATAGCCATGTACGTTACATGCACAGCGGAACCTATGGATTCAACCCGTCCTAGGATCTACGTTAAGGGAATAAAAGTACGAGATTAACTATTAAAATTTAAACCTCGGATCTTCCTGATCCGGGAGACGAAGAACGGATGTAGGTTTGAACTTTTCTGACGTGCAAACTTCTCCTTCCTAAAGCTCGACTCGAACGAACTCCTTGCTTCTCCTAGGGTAAAGAAACTGATCGCTCGCTAGTTTTCAAAGCAGAAGACCTCTACTCGTATCCACGTCGATATTCAGACGCACGCAATAACCGGACACGGCTAAACGTGTCCGAAAATACTTTCCGAAAATAACTCAAAATGCTATCTCTCTATTTGTATGTATTAGACAGCCTCTAAGGCTTCTGAATTGTGTGTGGAATAGAGAGACTCTGCCCTTCTATTTATACTAGAGAGAGAGGCGAACGATTGCTCAGTTACCATAACTAAAAACCCTAATTTGCACCTATTCTGTTGCCAATGGAACTATTATGTTGCCAACGGAATAGGTATTTCCATAACGGAATACTTGGCAGCTAAGGTTATTACAACTTCATTTCTATTCCGTCGGGAACAGAACTATTCCGTTGCCAATAAGGCATGGAAGTATGTCTTGATCACATGAGTAACATTTAGACTGATGCCATGACTACCCATATTAAATGAAATGATCAGCGATCATAAACCTATCTGAATAGGCATTTGCTTATTCCTTTTGTTCTACGATATATGTCTTGATCACAAGGCATGGAAGTATGTCATCCTTGAGTTTGATCAAAGTCTCTTTCCTGATCGAGAATTAGACTGAGTAAATATAAAATGATATTAACAACACATGTTAATCTATTTTGAGCATGGCCATGTATTTCCTTCAGTCCTAGTTCATCAGGGCCCCCAGAGATATCTCCCTCATGAGGAGAGGAAAAAATCCCATTACGGATACCTAATGAAGACCCTAATGGTCATCCCATTACGGATGACGTATGATCATATTAAAGTATGCAATTCCACATACATGAATCCATGATGATCTCAAGTCGTAGGAATAAGCACACTATTCATATGAGAATCACTAATGACATATACCATGCATATTCTCATAGTGTGGTCAGTCCAGTACGTGTTCTCTAACATGTACCTATATTCCAGACTTGACATCTCTATATCTATGATCAGCAGAACATGATCATCCAACCTGTGAATATACTAGTGTAGATATGTAGCATTTTACCGAAGTATGTCTATCTCTATAAACATCCTACATATCACTAGGGACAATTTAGAATGTTACAGTTCTACTATTAGAATCACGTATTTTCATGATGTGAACCTGAAGTGTCATTCCTGGTTGATTTAAGATTTACATTCACTACCTATACACACAGATATATAAGAAACAACCTTTATTGAATAAATAATAATCTCTTAATACATAATCCATTTGCTAGCACAAATACACTTGGCCTAGGGCACTAATCCTACAACCATGTGTTGTTCACATGCACAATCTTGCCTTAAAAAATATTTGTGGAGCAAAAAATACCGAGGAAAATAGTGTAGTGTATGATGAATGTAGTTGGATTAGCATTGCTATTCAAACATTTTTGCAATTAAAAATTTCATTACTAATCATTCCATGAGGTTGGCTATGTATAAGTACCATTCTTGTCTTAAATTACTTGATTTGGCCGAGACACGTTTCGCCTCGATGGTAGTTATGTTAAGAAGGTTTATGTTGGTTAAAGAAGGGTTAATACAATTGGTCACGGATAATAGGTGGAGTACTTATAGGGACGGATTTGAAGCAAGGCCTTATTTGGTGAGAGAAAAGATTCTTGATGAAATGGGGTTTTGGAAACAAGTCAAGTACATTCTTGCCATTGCGGAGCCAATTTATGACATGTTGAGAAAAGCCGATACGAACAAGCCGTGCTTTCATTTGGTATATGAGATGTGGGATTCTATGATTGGTAAGGTAAAAAAAGGTTATTTATCGAAATGAAGGAAAAGTAGAAAGTAAAGAATCTTCATTTTATATGGTTGTGCACTCTATTTTGACGGATAGATGGTCAAAAAGCACTACCCCTCTTCATTGCTCTGCTCATTCACTAAACCCGAAGTAAGCTAAAAAATATTAGTTTCTTTAATTAATTTAATTTTTCAATTATTCATATTGTCAAAAGGTATTATGAAGAGACATGGTTGAATAGGCGTGTTGCTCCACATAGGGACTGAGAAATTTCAAACATGAGGAATCAATGTGTTCTGAAATATTTTCCGGATTTGTAAGTAAGAAAGGAAGTGATTCACGAATATGGAAGATTCTCGGCTTGTGGTGGCAGGTTTGAGATGCATGATGCTATCAACTATCGTAGCACAATTGATCCATTAAGTTGGTGGATCCATTATGGCGTGTCGACACCGAACCTTCAAGGCTTAGCTATGAAATTGCTTTGTCAACCGGCCTCATCATCTTGTTCTGATAGAAATTGGAGCACGTATGCTTTCATTTTGAGTGCCAAAAGGAATAGAATGACACCTCAACGTGCAGAAGATTTGGTGTTTATGCATTCTAACTTGCGACTTTTATCAGGGAGGTCCGTGGAGTATTTATCGGGAGAGATGCAGATGTGGGATGTTGGAGGTGATCAACTTGAGCCATTTGATGGTGCAGAGCATCTTTAATTGGCAAGTATCTCACTTGATGGACCGGAGTTTGAGAGATTCATGACAGGGGAAGATGCAGTTGGTAATATCAGGAGTGTAAGTTGATGTTTAATGGTGCCTACCATTTCAAACTAATTATTTTGAGACTTTTTATGATATATTTTGGGACTTTTTATGATATAATTTAGGATTTTTAGATGGTATATTTTTGGATTTTTGTATGGTATATCCTAAATATTTGATGTCCTAACTATGATGTATATTTTTGACTTCATTTTGTATACGAACATTATGTATTAAGTATTTGTTTTAGTTTTTTGTTGTGGTATAAAAATTTAAATGATATTTATTTTTTTATTATTATATTATTTAAATTTAATTTAAAAATAACTCAATAAATATATAGACGTATCCGTATCCTATATTTTTTTAGATTTGCCGTCTCGCCGTATCCGTATCGTATCGGATACGATACCCGTATCCGTATCCGTGCAACATAGATTAAAATTATATATTACAGTCAATGAGCTACAAGTATTTAGTTAAGTGCAAGCATAATAATAAGTCAAAGATTTATGAATTCAATTTTTGTTTGTATTAAAATTAAAGTATGACAAATAGTCTCGTTATAAAAAAAATATATTAATTGAAATATGCTATTTTGTTTTAAATGAATTTGTCCCATTGACAAAAAAAATAACATTGATTACAATATATTATGTTTCACTTATGATACATTTTAAAATTTGATTATATGTTTACAATATGTTATAACAATATAATTACATAAAATGTTATTCTCTTACATAATATTTCTTTAACATAGTGCTTCGTACATTCAATTGAGAGATAATAAATATGGAACTATACTGATATAGAGCTCAATAAAACAGAAAATTCAAACCAATTTGTATATAAAGGTTTTAGTTAGAAACAAATATTCAAAAAAAGGTTATTAACAATTTCTTGAGAAAGAGAAGAAAAGTAATACGAAAAAAGTATTTTAAAATAATTTATTTAAATTGAAAAATATTTTAAGATATTTATTTATGTAAAAAATTATGTGATTTATTTATCTTTAATAAATTCTTAGTATTAAAAAAGGGTGACAAGTATTAAATATATTAATTATTATTTACAATATTTATTAAATAAAGAAATCTCTTTGATAAAAAAAAATTCGAGCAGAAGTTTGCTATATGTTGCAGTTTTTAAATTTGTTATTAATTAAAAATACAATTAATCTATTATATTAAATCTTAATAGCTTATTTATCTAATATTAATATTATAAGTACATATATTCTCTTACATAATTTTTTCACATATTTTTCTACATATTCAATATACACATAATTAAGTAAGAGAAAAATTAATTTGGAACTAGAACAATATAGAGTTGAAAACAAAGAGAATATTCAAACGAATTTATATGAGAAAATTTTAACATGAGAAATATGATATCTGGTTAAGAATTGCTATTTTATAGGAAAATAATATATATTTGTGTTTTGATATGTGAACTCTTCATCTTCTATTTACATTTTTCCAATGACATATATTATATTAGGTGAAATCGGTTCATGAACCCAACGAATGACTATTGTATAATGAAGGTGAGTGTTGTATAATGAAGGCCTAAAAGAAGGGGGTGGGCGTGTGTGTGTGTGTGTGTGTGTGGGGGGGGGGGGGTTAATTTGGCCTAAGAATATGAGGAAGTGTGGATTTGACTTTTTAGGGTTTTACTACGTTTTAGGTTACTTGACTTTTGATGGATGACTTGTATTAATTCAAATAATAATAAGAGTAAATAATGATAATTGTAAATAAACGAGAATATCGAACACGCATATCTGTTGACGAACTTCCGCTAGGCGGTTGCATTAACTATAACCACCTGTTCTCGCTAGAAACCCTTGTGGTGTTTACGAGTGCCTACTCTTCGGGTATGCCTTTTCGGCTCCTTGTTCCACTAATCCAAATAATGTTCTTACAAACTCGAGTTGACGATTACTTTACAAACTCTTAACAATTCGTCGAAACAAAATAACTTATTTCTTTCAATCAAACAAAAAAATTTGAACTCTTTCAATCAAACTTAATAAACAAATTGGATTTCTTTTTCTCTCTCTTAATATCACTCACAAATATTAAATAAATAAAATAGACGAGAGAGAATTTTTCATAGAATGAATATAACTTTTGAATTGATTTTTGCTTGTGGAATTGGTGAATAATGAATGGGAGTGCCTCCCTATTTATAGTAGAGGGAGGATGTCTCACAAAATCTATATTCATTACTGTTGAATTATTTTGATTAATATTGAGATCGTTTGATTAGTGCTGAGATCTTCCATTCAAAATCTTTCCCGATTAACATCTGTTCGAATGGACAAAGGATTCGGTTCGAATGGATTATATTCCAGAATTATATTATTTTATTCTCTCTTTTGTTTATTTGTAAATATTCATATTAAAAAGATTTACTAAGATTTTCTTTTAGAAATCTTCAAATCGTGAATATCTTGAGCAAATGTTCTAGGTTGATCTTGCTGCATATTTCTTGATTTGTCGTCGTGGACGTTTGGTTTATCTAATTTTATTCATTAAACTCAAATATTATTAATAGCTAGGAATTATTTTAAATATTATCAAACAGAGAATAACAACTCCCCCTTTTAATGATGTTCAAAATAATTCCGAAAAATACAATATTTTATATCTTCTCACGCTTTTTGTAAAATGATCAAAAGGATCTTCAAACGAGAGAAAATAAAACTCCCCCTAAGTCTAATAACCCATCTAAAAAGAATTTAACACCCATGAAAGAAACATTCATGACATTATTAAGTGTTTTGCAAAATGGTCCAAATAAATATTTTTCAATGAATTTTTGTCAAGACAAAATTTGTATTTGAAAGATATTTTTATATGATAATATTATAGCTGAAATATATATATATATATATATATATATATATATATATATATATATATATATATATATATATATATATATATATATATATATATATATATGCTCTTTTAAAGAAAGTATAAATAGTTAAAAATTCAAGGAGAAGACATAAGACACCGAAAAGCTTGAGATAAGTAAATGAAAGTAAATTTAAGCCTTGAATTCAAGTAACATAACCTTAAACGTTAATCGGGGAGATTGAACACATGCTCGTGAGTTGGCGAAAATATCATCAACTTGATCAGATGAGCCAACTCGACCAATCTTCGTGTGACCTTGTGTAGAATGATGACGAATGTTGCGTAGATTTCCCACATCTCTCAAATATTTCTTGTCAAGTCGTCTAACTTTCCTGTATCTAAATGAAAAACTTTGTCGACCCACAAAATTAGTTATGTCAAGATAAAACTTGACCATAAATCCTCCTAAGAATATGGCTAATAAAAATTGGAGGGGGAGGGCAGGGGAGAATCTGTAGGATTAGTGGCCTAGGCCAAATGTATTTGTGGTAGGAAATGGATAATATATTAAGACATTACTATTTCAATAAAGGTTATTTCTTATATATCTGTGTGTATGGGTTATGAATGTAAATATCTTATATCAACCATGAATGACACTTCGGGTTCACGTCATCAGAATACGTAATTCTGATAGTAGAACTGTGAACCAACGAATGACATTATGAACTATCCCTAATGATATGTAGGATGTTTATAGAGATAGACATACTTCAGGTAAGAAGCTACATATCCACACTAGTATATTCGCAGGCAGGATGATCATGTTCTGCTGATCATGGACATAGAGATGTCCAGTCTGGAATATAGGTACGTGTTAGAGAACACGTACTAGACTGACCATACTATGAGAATATAAATGGTATTGAAGGAATTATGCCCTAGGCCAAAGTGTTAGACTAGAGATTAAATTATGAGAAACATGTTTATTCAGTTCATATATGAATGAGTGTATTGGTGACTAATATATTTACGTATGTTGGACTAGAGATTAGATTATGAGAAACATGTTTATTTAGTTCATATATGAATGAGTGTATGGGTGACTAATATATTTACGTATATTAGATCGACCATGAATGACACTTCGGGTTCACGTCATCAGAATACGTGATTCTGATAGTAGAACTATGAACCAACGAATGACATTCTAAACCGTCCCTAGTGATATGTGGGATGTATATAGAGATAAACATACTTCAAGTAAGAAGCTACATATGCACACTAGTATATTCGCAGACTGGATGATCATGTTTTGCTGATCATTGACATAGGGATGTCAAGTCTGGAATATAGGTACGTGTTAGAGAACACGTACTAGACTGACCACACTATGAGAATATGCATGGTATATGTCATTAGTGATTCTCATATGAATAGTGTGCTTGTTCCTACGACTTGAGGTCACCATGGATTCCTGTTTGAGGAACTGCATATTTTAATATGATCTTACTTCATCCGTAATGGGATGATCATTAGGGTCATCATTAGGTATGCACTGAATCATGAAGAGGAATGTGAGTGACCAAGATGGGATTTGTTCCTCTCGTTGAGAGAGAGATATCTCTGGCCCCCTGATGAACTAGGACTAAAGGAAATACATGGCAGCCCCCCTCTATTAGACACACATTACAGAGCCTCCAGGCTGCTGTAATACAGAGAGAAAGAGAGAGAGCCTCCTGAAAGTATTTCCGGACTCGTCTAGCCGAGTCCGGTTATTCCGACGATTCGAAGTTCGACGTGGATACGAGTAGAGGTCTTCTGCTTTGAAGAGTAGCGAGCGATCAGTTTCTTTACCCTAGGATAACCAGGAAGTTCGTTCGAGTCGAGCTTTAGGAGCACGAAGGAGAAGGAAGCAAGACGGAAGTTCATTAAGACCTACATCCGCTTCTCTCTCCCGGATCAGGAAGATCCGAGGTATAAATTTTAATAGCATAATCTTGTACCTTTATTTCCTTTACGATGATCCTAGGGAGGGTTTAAGTTGTAGGTTCCGCTGCGCATGTAATGTACATGGCTACGAGTTTCTCAACAGTGGCATCAGAGCATTCGTTAAGGAAATCATCGACGATTACATATTTAAAATTTAGCAAATTCTAGTATAATAAATTTTAGGGTTTTGAAAATATTATTTCAAAACATCATGGAAATAGTTTCTAGGAATATAATATTGGATATTATGATTTTCTGGAGTTTCGAAAAATAATTTTTCGAAATCCGTTTTGGAAACAGAACTAAAACAAAAGAAAATACGAATTCCCTGCACGTCTCCGTTGAGAACGGAGTACTTCCGTTGAGAACGGAATAGTTCTGTTCCCAACGGAATAATACTGATTTTGCGAGAAACCCAAATTTTTGTTATATATGGATTTTAAATAAACAAATATGGTATGAGCCTTAGATCTGTGATTGCTCTGTGATGTAATCTTGTGTGTGAATGCTTGTAATATTATTTAATATCTATGGCAACCTGTGAGTTGTCCAAAGTTATAATTATGACAACCTGTGAGTTGTCCAAATTTGTAAATTATCTTTTGTAGCAATAGGATTGTTGTTAGGATAGATATTATTTCAAGACTTCAAGGCAAGAGATCTTGGCGCAATCTTCGGAAGATGGCATTGGATCTTCGCACACACAATGAAGGGTTCGTTGAAGATTACTTCTGCAATCTAGAGATAGATCTAGAATTAGGAACCTCATGATCACTCATGAGGATTAGGCTCATACCATATTTAACTTAGTTTCTGTGATGTTTATATTTGTAAATCTAAAATAAAATCCTTCAGAATGTTAAGTAAGGAAGTGCCCACCATGTCACTGAAGCCTCGGTACTTAGACAGTCTTCCATGTGGGTCATGCCAAAGCTGAGCATATGGAGGATTGTTTTTGTAAAGGAGGGTATGCGGTCAAGCCATGTCACTGAGCATATGGAGGATTGTCTTCCATGTGCCCACCATGTCACTGAAGCCTCGGTACTTAGACAGTCTTCCATAGCGTTCAGCATGGGTCAAGCCAATGCTGAGTGTGTTGGACTCTATTTCGCTAATAATCATACATGGTTAAACTTAACTGAGCAAGCAAGTCGGACTTGGGCTCAGGGCACAAGATGGAATAAATACACCGGGCATATGATGCTCATTCCATAAAAGGAAAGAGTTGTATATGATACAATTGGAAGTGTTCCTACCTAAATAGTTATGTATTGAGGGTTGCGCCAAAGCGCACTTAATACTCAATGAAATACGGATCTTGTCTCACTATAAACCTCATTTATTTGAAGTTTCCGAATCAATACTATTGAAGGTGTTTGATTTGAAGAAAAATAGTTGGAGTATAATATATGAAACAAAATTAGAATAATTCTAATTTTAAAGAATAAACTTTACATTGCATGTTAAACTTGTAGAATGAGTTCGAAATTTACGAACTTGTGATCTATCCTTGAGAAGGATAAGCGCGATGGCACAAACTTCCCTGAATGGCTCAGGACTCTGAGAATTGTTCTCAAGAGTGAAGGAAAGTTGTATGTCCTTAAGACACTCATCCTAAATCCACCGCCTTCGACCGCTTCTAGAGTTGTTCAAGATACTTATCAGAAGTGTATTGATGATTCTGATGAAGTAGCCTGGATGATGTTAGCAGGAATGAAACCTAAGCTTCGGAAGTAGATAGGTTTTATGGATGCCTATGATATGATCAAGGCGCTTAAGGAAATGTTCCGAAAGCAGGCTAGTATTCCGTGCTACAAGGTCACCAAGTTATTGATCAAGAGCAAGATGGCTCAGGGCTCCTCTGTGGATACTCATGTGTTCAAAATGAGAAGCCACATTGATTACATAGATGGACTTGGTTCGCCTATTCCAAGAGAATTCGCGGTTGACATGATTCTTAGATCGCTTCCTCCGAGCTTTGATTTCTTCGTTACTGAATATCATAAGCGTCGGATGGAGACGACGATCATGGAATTGCATAAGATGCTTAAAGAGGTAGAGAAGGACATAGAGGCAAAAGTTGTCATTGATGCCCTCAGGATTGAAGGAGAAAGGGAGTTGAATAGACAAGCCGCATGAGAGAGCTAGGTCAAGAGTAAAGGTAAGGAGTTTCCTAAACCCGAGGAATCGAAAGAAGTAATTGCACGTTCTATACGTGATCACTGGAGAGCAGGATGTAAGATATGTCAAGAAGAAGAATCAATGGTTTCCATTTCAGGTATTCCTCTTTCTAAATCTCTACTTGGATATTGGATATCCACTATAATTCTCACATTTTGAATGTGCGGGATATTACTCAGAAGTAGAAGATTAGCTTTAGGAGAAGTCAACCTACAAGTGGGGAATGAAGCAAGAGTTGCTACATTAACTCTAGGATTTTATTGACTTAGCCATTGTGGACTTGTAATGAAATAAATGTTATTTCGAAATTAGCATTAAACTGGTTGTAAAATTTATTATTTTGAATAAAAAAAATTTCCTACATAAATCTATTTGAAATGTTCACTTAGAAAATAACCTTTATATGCTAAATAATAAGTCCATTGATTTCATACTTCTAGCAATATCATCTAAGTCACAAAATAAGAATCGCATTTCTAAAACTCAACAATATGTGGAAAGTTTGACTCACTAGATCTAGGATCAATTGAGACGTGCGAATTCTATTTATCGAATAGGATGACAAGAATGGGCAACCATTATGAAGTTGACGGGTTAGTCTCATGCATATAGATGCATGAGAGACAAAAAGCAAGCTGGCTAGAAATAAGAAATATAAGATTTTCATATTAAAGTATTTTAAGTAAAAGGTTTACTTAATGAAACACAAAATATTTGAAATGTTCAAAGCATTTAAGAATAAAATTTGACATCTCCTTGACAAGATAATAAGAGCACTTCGATCAAGTATTTGAGTCAATAGTTTGACAATTATCTTAGAAATTGTGGAAAAGGTTTCATAATTAATTCTATATGTAGCATCTCATGATGTGCACATAAAGAAGAAAATGAAACTTATTGGATAAGATTCAGTCTATGCCTCCGAGACTCTTATAGGTTTATACTCTTTAATATACTAAACACTAAATATCATAAGGTTCAAAAGGACACCATATGTGATATGGGTTTGGAATAGTCCCAAATTATCTTTAAAGGTTTAAGTACGACTCGTGTCAAAAGGTTTAACGATGTCAACAGAACAATCTCATAAATATTTGTGGAATATCAATTTGGTATTGTTTTACATCCATTACGAGTTCAAATTATTTTCTACTCATAATTCAGACTTCTTTAAAAGAGATCTCATCTCCTAAAGAAGCAGTGGGAGTATAATACATCTCGAAAGGTTCGAGATCCACATACTAGAGATGAACCATTAATGAGTCTATCAAGTAGTTGATAAGGCTGTACTTGAAACATAAGATCCTCCTCACAGACTTGGTAGACATTAAGGTGAGAGATATGATCTCTCATAAAAGATGCTCATAGAGGATGAGTCGACTTTCTACCGAGGAGACTGTGAAGAGACAATGTTCTCAAAATGGTTGGACCATGAGAACTGAGATGCAACGCATATACATGAAATCATGTTTGGAACTTGATTGGAGTAACCAATGGCTTGATGACCATTGCATACAGTACATGGATAACCTAAAATAGCAAAGAAAGTAGCTATAGTATGGGCTATAGTAAAAAACCTTTCTCACCTGTTGCTATTACGAATTCTAACTTCCATAGCACAATGTGATTGTGAATGATGGAACAAGGATATAAAACTCACATTCCTTTATAGGAATTTTAATGTGGATGTATCTTTGATACATGGCAAGAGTTTTGTGATCGCGAGAATTCTGAAAGGTAAATTCATAGAATAAAGCAAGTATCTCAGGATGGATCTATTTGACAAAGTAAATTGAATAATCTGACTTAATCAAAATAGATGCGACCACCTTGATTTCAAGAAATTCAGTGGGAGTATAGCAATCTGCCTGCATTACAACAACTTACACATCCTAATAGTTAGGAGTTGAAGTCTATACAGACATCTGGTTATAAGATAAAGCACATTGGTAAAATATTGAAAGAATTCGATGTGCAAGAAATGTTCTTGCTCATGGTGTTTATATGAATGATGTAAAGACAAAATGAATGAGATTCTATACTTTCAGCCATACGTTGAAATGTTCAACATGCAAGAAAGAGTTCTTGTTTGTGGCATACATTCACATGAACAATAAAAGGGTTATAGGAATTAGATTTTATGCCTTCAACCATATATTGAATATTCAATATACAAGAAAGACTTCTTGTTTGTGGCAATAATATGAACAATGGCACATGAATTGGATTCTATGCTTTCAATAATATATATTGAAAGAGTTCAATATGAAAGAAAGAATTCTTGCCTACGATGTTCATATAATGAAGACATACATTTATCATCCGTTTATTGAAAGGTTCAATACACAAGAAATAGTTTCTGATAACGGGATGAATAGGATTTTTCAAGCCATACAATGTACTGTACAATATGCTTAGAGCATAAGAGAGCAAATGATAGTCATTTTATGACTATAATAAATATCTAAGTTCTTACGAAGAACAAAGATATGCAGAGCAACTAGGTAGTGGTAAGTTATTACATCTTCCTAACATGGATCATTATCGTAATTCCTTTATTTTAAATACAGAAATTTGGAAAGAGTTCCAAATAAGGTACTGTAACTAAAACAAAACCCCATATTTTTGCTTTAGAAGCAAACAATAGGTATGCTTGGATCAAACCTTGATATTGGAACTAAGAGTAGTTCCGATTGCTCCTAAGGCCTGACGATCTATGTTATGAATAAAGAGTCACTCAGAATAGAGCTACAAGGATACAAGTACCTATTTCCGAAGTTCTCGACTAATGATAGAGATCAATAGTAGTCGTTACAAGTTTGAAATGTAAATTTCTATAATCTGATAGGCATATATTTCCCACTAGTAGAGCATGAAAGTCATGTTGCCTAATAAGCATTAGATGCTTAAGATTTGCCTACCACAAGTGGGGGACTGAAGGAATTACGCCCTAGGCCAAAGTGTTGGACTAGAGATTAGATTATGAGAAACATGTTTATTCAGTTCATATATGATTGAGTGTATGGGTGACTAATATATTTACGTATATTAGATCGACCATGAATGACACTTTGGGTTCACGTCATCATAATACGTGATTCTGATAGTAGAACTGTGAACCAATGAATGACATTCTAAACTATGCCTAGTGATATGTGGGATGTTTATAGAGATAAACATACTTCAAGTAAGAAGCTACATATGCACACTAGTATATTCGCAACTGGATGATCATTTTCTGGTGATCATGGACATAGGGATGTCAAGTCTGGAATATAGGCACGTGTTAGAGAACACGTACTGGACTGACCACACTATGAGAATATACATGGTATATGTCATTAGTGATTCTCATATGAATAGTGTGCTTGTTCCTACGACCTGAGGTCACCATGGATTCCTGTATGAGGAACTGCATACTTTAATATGATCTTACATCATCCGTAATGAGATGATCATTAGGGTCATCATTAGGTATGCACTGAATCATGATGAGGAATGTGAGTGACCAAGATGGAATTTGTTCCTCTCGCTAAGAGAGAGATATCTCTGGGCCCCTAATGAACTAGGACTGAAGGAAATGCATGACCACGCTCAAAATGGATTAACATGTGTTGTTAATAGCATTTTGTATTTATTCAGTCTAATTCTCGATCAGGAAAGAGACTTTGATCAAACTCAAGGATGACATATTACCGTGCCTTGTGATCATGACGTATATCGTAGAACAAAAGGAATAATCAAATATCTATTCAGATAGATTTATGATCGCTGATCATTTCATTTAACATGGGTAGTCGTGACACTAGTCTAGAGGTTACTCATGACTTACGATCTTTGGAAGATCGTTGCCAGTGATAAATGGAACCTACAAGGTCACACATATAATAACGTCTAGTCGGGAAGGAAATGCTCTTAAATAATTATATATATGATGTATAAATAGGTGAAGGAAATAATCGATCATTGAATGATTGATATGAGTGATTGTGGAAAAATCAGCATAGTTCCATTGGCAACAGAACAGTTCCGTTGCCAATGGAAGTTCTGTTGCCAATGGAACAGTTCCGTTGGCAACAGAACTCAGCCAATTTCTCGACAGCTAGCTTTTCAGATTAAGAAACCCTATTCCGTTGGCAATGAAATAGGTCCGTTGGGAATGGATAAGCGCTGTAATTAGGATTTTAGTTATGGTAACAAAGCAATCCTTTGCCTCCTTCTCTAGTATAAATAGAGGAGCAATCCCCCCTATATTAGACACACATTACAGAGCCTCCATGCTGCCGTAATACAGAGAGAAAGAGCGAGAGTAGAGGTTATTCCGATGATTCGAAGTTCAACGTGGATACGAGTAGAGGTCTTCTGCTTTGAAGACTAGCGAGCGATCAGTTTCTTTACCCTAGGAGAAGCAAGGAGTTCGTTCGAGTCGAGCTTTAGGGGCACGAAGGAGAAGGAAACAAGACGGAAGTTCGTTCAGACCTATATCCGCTTCTCTGTCCCGGATCAGGAAGATCTGAGGTATAAATTTTAATAGCATAATCTTGTACTTTTATTCCCTTAATGACGATCCTAGGGCGGGTAGAACCCGTAGGTTCCACTGCGCATGTAACGTACATGGCTACGGGTTTCCCAATAGGTATATGTCATTAGCGATTCTCATATGAATTGTTGTATGTGGAACTGCATACTTTAATATGATCCTACGTCATCCGTAATGGGGTGATCATTAGGGTCATCATTAAGTCATCATTAGGTATGCACTTAATCATGACGACGAATGTGAGTGACCAAGATGGGATTTGTTCCTCTCAACTTGAGGGAGATATCTCTGGGCGCCCTGATGAACTAGGACTGAAGGATATGTACTGCCATGCTCAAAATGGATTAACATGTGTTGTTAATATCATTTTGTATTTATTCAGTCTAATTCTCGATCTGGAAAGAGACTTTGATCAAATTCAAGGATGACATATTACCGTGCCTTGTGATCAAGACATATATCATGGAACAAAAGGAATAAGCAAACATCTATTCAAATAGATTTATGATCACTGATTATTTCATTTAATATGGGTAGTCATGACATCAGTCTAGAGGTTACTCATTACTTACGATCTTTAGAAGATCGTTGCCAACGTTAAATGGAACCCTCTCAATTTGACACACAATTCAGAATCTTTAGAGGTCGTCTAATACACAGAAATAGAGAGAGAGAGTTTTGAGTTATTTTCGGAAAGTATTTCCGGACTCGTCTAGCCGAGTCTAGTTATTCCGTGCATCTAAAGATCAATGTGGATACGAGTAGAGGTCTTCTGCTTTGAAGACTAGCGAGCGATCAGTTTCTTTACCCAAGGAGTGTAGGATTAGTTCCCTAGGCCAAATGTATTTGTGCTACGAAATGGATTATGTATTAAGACATTATTATTTATTCAATAAAGGTTGTTTCTTATATATATGTGTGTATGAGTTCTGAATGTAAATTTCTTATATCAACCATGAATGTCAATTCGGGTTCACGTCATCAGAATAAATAATTTTGATAGTAGAACTTTGAACCAACAAATAACATTCTAAACTGTCCCTAGTGATATGTGGGATGTTTATAGAGGTAAACATACTTCAAGTAAGAAGCTACATATCTACACTAGTATATTCGCAGACCAATGTCAGGTCTGGAATATTGGTTCGTGTTAGGAAACACGTGCTGGACTGACCACACTATGAGAATATACATGGTATATGTCATTAGTGATTCTCATATGAATAGTGTGCTTGTTCCTACGACCTGAGGTCACCATGGATTCCTGTATGAGGAACTGCATACTTTAATATGATCTTACATCATCCGTAACGAGATGATCATTAGGGTCATCATTAGGTATGCACTGAATCATGATGAGGAATGTGAGTGACCAAGATGGAATTTGTTCCTCTCGTTAAGAGAGAGATATCTCTGGGCCCCTAATGAACTAGGACTGAAGGAAATGCATGGCCATGTTCAAAATGGATTAACATTTGTTGTTAATATCATTATGTATTTACTCAGTCTAATTCTCGATCAGGAAAGAGACTTTGATCAAACTCAAGGATGACATATTACTGTGCCTTGTGATCAAGACGTATATCGTAGAACAAAAGGAATAAACAAATGCCTATTCATATAGGTTTATGATCGCTGATCATTTCATTTAACATGGGTAGTCATGAGATCAGTCTAGAGGTTAGTCATGACTTACGATCTTTAGGAGATCGTTGCCAGCATTAAATGGAACCTACACGGTCACACAATAAACTCCATTTGTACCGAATGAAAATACCTCAATAACAGTTATACATGTGATGTATAAATGGGCGAAAGAATAAATCAAATATTGGATATTTGATTGTGTTGGAATTACTATTCATGCACAGGAATTATTGTTCGCGCGTTCGAACGGAACACATATGGTATGTGTTGATTTGCTTGGCGGACAAGCATCGTTTATATGGAAACGATGGTCCGTTCGAAGTAGGCATTTCTGTTCACGCGGCAGGCAGGATTTGTTTCCTTAATGAAAGTTGACATTCTTTCACCCCTCTCTCTAGTATAAATAAAGCGGTAGCCCCCTTCTATTCGACACAAATTCAGAAGCCTTAGAGGCCGTCTATTACATAGAAAAGAGAGAGAACGTTTTGAGAGATTTTTGGAAAGTATTTCCGGACTTGTCTAGCCAAATCCGGTTATTCCGTACGTCTGAAGTTCACGTGGATACGAGTAGAGTTTCTCTATCTGGAGAACTTGCGAGCGATCGATCTTCATCCCTAGGAGAAGCAAGGAGGTCATGAGTCGAGCTTCAGGAAGGAGAATGTTTCAAGTCAGAAAAGTTCAGACCTACGTCCGTTCTTCATCTCACGGATCAGGAAGATCCGAGGTATAAATTTTTATAGTTAATCTCATACTTTTATTCCCTTAACGTAGATCCCAGGAGGGGTTAAATCCATAGGTTCCGTTGTGCATGTAACGTACATGGCTGTGGATTTCCCAACAAGGAGAAGCAAGGAGTTCATTCGAGTCAAGTTTCAGGAAGGGAAGGTTGCGCGACAGAAAAGTTCATACCTACATCCGTTCTTCATCTCACGGATTAGGAAGATCTAAGGTATAAATTTTAATAGCTAATCTTGTACTTTTATTCCCTTAACGATGATCCTAGGGTGGGTTGAATCCATAGGTTCCGCTGCGCATGTAACATACATGGCTATGGATTCCCGAACAATGGCATCAGAGCGTTCGCTAAGAAAATAATCATCGATTCTGTATTTAAAATTTAGTAAATTATAGTATAATAAATTTTAGGGTTTTGAAAATATTATTTTAAAAATCACGGAAATAGTTTCAAGGAATATAATATAGGATATTATGATTTTCTACAGTTTTAAAAAATAATTTTTCGGTATCTGTTTTGGAAAAAGAACTAAAATTAAAGGAAACTGAAAAGTCAACGTTATTCCGTTCCGAACGGAATAGTTCCGTTCAGAACGGAATATGCTAAAATTTTGGCCAGAATTATTCACCGTTATTGCGTTGAGAATAGAATAGTTCCATTCCCAACGGAATAAGGTTGATTTTGTGAGAAACCCTAATTTTTGTTATACAAGGAATTTAAATTATTTATATATGGTATGAGTCTTAGATCTGTGATTGTTCTGTGATGTAATCTTATCTGTGAATGCTTGTATTTTCTTTAATATCTATGGCAACATGTGAGTTGACCAAAGTTGTAATTATGACAACCTATGAGTTGTCCGAAATTATAAATTACTTTTTCTAGCAATATGATAGTTGTTAGGAAAGATATTATATCCAGACTACAAGGCAAGGATCTTGGCGCAATTTTCAGAAAATGGCGTTGGATCTTCGCACACACACAACGAAGGGTTTGTTGAAGATTCACCTACAATCTAGAGATAGATCTAGGATTAGAAACCTCATGATTGCTCGTGAGGAACATGCTCAAACTATATTTATCTTGTTTCTGTGATGTTTATTTTTATAAATCTAAAACAAAATCCTTCATAATGTTATGTAAGGAAGTGCCCCCCTACGTCACTGAAGCCCTCGGTACTTAGACAGTCCTCCATGTGGGTCATGCCAAAGCTGAGCATATGGAGGATTGTCTTTGTAAAGGAGGGTATGCGGGAAATGGCGTCCAGCATGGGTCACGCTAAAGTTGACTGTGCTAGATTCTATTTTGCCGATAATCATACATGGTTAAACTTAACTGAGTAAGCAAGTCGGAGTTGGGCTCAGGGCACGAGATGGGATAATACACCGGGCATATGATGCCCATTCCATAAAAGGAAAGAGTTGTATACGATACAATTGCAAGTGTTCCTACCTAAATAGTTGTGTATTCAGGGTTGCGCCAAAGCGCACTTAATACTCAATGAAATACGGATCTTGACTCACTTTGAAACCTCATTTAATTGAAGTTTCCGAATCAATACTACTGAAGGTGGTTGATTTGAAGAAAAATAGTGGGAGTACAATATAAGAAACACCAAAAGAAAATAACCCCAATGAATAAATAATAATGGCACTTTATATTTTAACCTGTAGAATAATGGCAAATAATAACAATTCAACTGGGTTGAATTTGCGATTTATCCTTGAGAAGGATAAGCTCAATGGGTCTAACTTCCTTGACTGGTTTAGAAACCTGAGAATTGTTCTCAAGGCTGACAATAAACTGTATGTCATAGAAGAGTCTTACCTAGAGGAAACAGAACAGGGAGCCGTAAGGGCTGCCTGAGATCCGTGTACTAAATACGTCAAAGACGACACAGAGATATCTTATCTCCTTCTAGCGACCATTACCTCCGAGATTCAGAAGTAACTGGAGGACTTGGGTGCTTACGATATGATCGTAACTCTCAAGGAAATGTTCTGAGAGCAGGCTAGAGTCGAGCGCTACATGGCGACCGTCTCTCTGACTGATACGAATATGGTTGAAGGTTCATCTGTGAGTGCTCATGTACTCAAGATGAAGAGCTATCTTGATCAATTGGAGAGGCTTGGTTCATCTATGCCCAGAGAATTGGCTATTGACATAATTCTTGGGTCGTTGCCTCCTAGTTTTAAGCAATTCATCATGAACTATAATATGCATCAAATGGAGAAATTCATCACCAAATTGCATGGGATGCTTAAGAACGCACAAGAGGACATGAAGACAAATGTTGACAAAGACGTCTTAATGGTTCACAAGAAGAAGGGTAAGAAGATCGAGAACAAGAGCAAGGGTGAAGGCAAGGTATTGCCTAAACCTAAGATCAAGAAAGATAAGGATGGAGTTTGCTTCCATTGCAACAAGGTTGGCCATTGAAAGAGAAACTACAAACTTTATATGCAGGGAATACAAAGGAGTAGAAGATTAGCTAGGGCGAATTTGACATGCGTGTGGGAAATGGAGCAAGAGTTGCTGCATTAGCCGTATGAACTTATTTATTGACTTTGCCTAGTGGACTTGTATTAGTACTTAATAATTATTATTGTAATGTGTATTTTTATGATTACTCATAATTCATAAAACAGGTGAAAAGGCCATAAAATGAAGAATTGGACAAAAACGCGAATAATGGGCCAATGATGGCCAAATTCTCCCTAAAAACGCCCACATTCCCCATACACATACTTATCTAACCCTAACAGATGAGAAACGTCGGTGAAAAAAAGCAAACGACAAAATAGAGAAGGCACAACCATAAAACGTTATGAAAACGTCCACTATCTCATATCGTTTTTGAACCCAACTGATACATGAACCGACCACGTTAGAAATCAAAATAGAGAAGAAACATCCGTGTTTTTCATGACGTTTGGAGTCGGAACGTGATGTTCGAACTATGCGGATCTTAACCACAAGGACAATCGTATGATTCACCATCGCTGGAACGGACAGAGTTGGCTGCAAAACGCGAAAAATCTTCTGTTACCCCAAAAATAACTAATTTAGAGCTGTAGTATTTCCGAGCTCACTAATTCCTGCACAGAGCTCGATTTATCATAATTCCAACACCAATCTCTTCTCCTTATTCCCCTCTTTCCAACCATATAAATAACTCAAAAAGTGATAAAGAATTGAGTTTGATAATCGAGTTTGAAATAAGTGTTCAAGGAAATTAAACTCTGTTTTTGCTGAAATAACTCCATTCGAGCTGAAATCTCTCAAGTCAATAACTCATTCGACTGAACTCATTTTCATGCAAAACCAATTGAATTCTCTTCTCCTATCTTTCCTCCTTCCTTGGATACCAAGAACACATAACATGATGAATAAATGAGTGAGATAATTGAGTTTGAAGTTAGGGTTCAATGAAACGGGACTGAAGCTCGGTTTTTCTAGCATAACTAAAGTTTTACTTGATCATTTTCATCCATTTAACTTACTGTAGCATCGTGAGGAGGTAAGGAAGAATTTCCAATTTACCATTTTGAGTATCGTTGGTCATAACATGAGTTTGAGTTCGAAATGTCACTACTGGTCAGTGCTGGAAGAAAAACTGAGTTGTAGACTTGTAGGTGTTTAAAGTGGAATATCTCGAGCGTTACTCCTTGAAATTACGCTGTTCAAAGTTCTGTGATTTTGTGAGTAGGAGTAGAAGTGATTTGAGGTGTTGATTTGAGTGGAAATACGATGGAAATGGTGGTCAAGCTTTGAGTTTTTGACAAAACGAAAAATGTCTTTGAAAAGGCAGGAAATAACGGTAAAAGAAAAAGAGATGAAACTATCATTCAAAAGTTCAACTCCAGCTGCAGCAAACCCATTTTAGGATGAAATACACAGATCCCTGCCGCATGAGATCCAAAGAAGCCGTTACAATCTCAAAAATTCCAACCGACCAGATCCAATCTCACCTTTCTCTAAAAAAATACCGCCAAAATTTGAGATAGAAAAAAAGAGTACCAAAACTGAAATTCTCCCTCATTTTTCAACAAAATCTTACCAAATTTGAACTGGATGTGAACTGGATGATTAGTACATTCCCTGGATCAGATCTGTATAAGTAAAAATTTCCGTTTTGACCCTGAAATTTCAAATCAAGCCAATTAGGGGAATACACTCTCAAGCCCTCAACTCTCTATAAAATGCACCTCAAGCTCCACCACAAAAAAGAATGCATTCTCCCACTCTCCTTAACTTACCCCAATCCTCAATTCTCCATTTTAGAGCTTGAAAGCAAGCAATTTAGATCAAAAAGCTGATTTTTCGAAAAAAGGGCCAAAGTTGTCAAAAATGAAAATTCTCTTTCTAGCTTGAAAGGGAAGACAATGGGAGATCTAGAACAACTCAAGGAAGGTCCTAGCTTGGATTCCTCATTGTGGTTTGATTAAATCCTCCTTAAATTCTCTCTTTTTCCTCTTATTCTTCAAATCTGAATTTTTGGTATAAAATGATAAATTTTAGATCCACTCGTGTTTATTTAATCTTGAATGAGTAGATCTGTATAGGGATAGACATTTGTGAAAGAATCACTTGAAATCTTACTTTAATTTGAATCAATTTGGCCGATTTTGTATAGTTGTTCATAATTCACTATTAAAAATGAAATTTATTTATTCATTGATTTGGCTGAATTGATTAAATCAATTAGAACTATAATTATAACTGTTTTATGACCAGTTAGTCATTCAAGGACTTGGCTGAGAGGTATGAGTGATTAATTGAAGTTTCGGACTAAATTTCACGATTTGGACATAAGTTGACTGATTTTTGTTTAGATCTAGTTTTCGATCCATTAATTGCGTTTTTCTAGCTTGAATTTACTTAAACTTGTTATATAAATCTTAAAGATTGAATATTCAGTGATTAATGATAGTATTCTTGATCAAATAGTCTTAACAATCCCTACTTTTATCAAAATAATACAAAGTCTAATCTAGTTCTATTTTGCTGTTGCTTTTCTTTGTTTTGTCAGTGTTCTCACTCTAATTTCGTGTCTAATTCAGATCTTAAAAACTAAATAAATATTGTTAAAAATTATTTCACATTTAGTTGATAATTTTCAAACTGTTATGAATATAATTGATATGGATGTCCGTTACATAGCCCATAAGCAACAATAAATTGGGAGATTCTTATAAAGATGGAAAGAGTTATTACAGGGTATTAATTAGTACATTTTCTATTAATTTCTTGGTCAAACAAGAGATTCCTTAATCCATAATTCAATATATAATTCTCTCCATAATTCAATCCATAATCCAAATTCAAGTTATTGCTATTTTCATATCTATTCCGTTGGGGACGGAACTATTCCGTTGCCAATAGAATGATACTGTTTTGTTAAATCAATTATCCAATAATTGATTATTTCGTTCACCAATTTATACATCATATGTATAACTGTTTTGAGGCATATTCATCCCGTACGAAAAGAGTTCATTGTGTCACCATGTAGGTTCCATTTAACGCTGGCAACAATCTTCTAATGTTAAATGAAATGATCAGCGATCATAAACCAATCTTGAATAGATGTTTGCTTATTCCTTTTGTTCTACGATATATGTCTTGATCATAAGGCATGGAAGTATGCCATCCTTGGGTTTGATCAAAGTCTCTATCCTGATCGAGAATTAGACTGAGTAAATACAAAATAATATTAACAACACATGTTAATCCATTTTGAGCATGGCCATGCTTTTCCTTCTGTCCTAGTTCATCAGGAGGCCAGAGATATTTGCCTCTTGACGAGAGGAACAAATCCCATCTTGGTCACTCACATTCCTCGTCAGGATTCAGTGCATAACTAATGATGACCCTAATGATCATCCCATTACGGATTACATAGGATCATATTAAAGTATGCAGTTCCACATACAGGAATCTATGGTGACCTCAGGTCATAGGAACAAGCACACTATTCATATGAGAATCACTAATGACATATACCATGGATATTCTCATAGTGTGGTAAGTCCAGTGCCTGTTCTCTAACACGTACCAATATTTTAGACTTGACATCTCGATGTCCATGATCAGCAGAAGATGATCATCCAACCTGCGAATATACTAGTGTGGATATGTAGCTTCTTATCTGAAGTATGTCTATTTCTATAAACATCCTACATATCACTAGGGACAGTTTAGAATGTCATTCGTTGGTTCACAGTTCTACTATCAGAATCACGTATTCTGATGACGTGAACCCGAAGTGTCATTCTTTGTTGATATAAGATTTACATTCACAACCCATACATATACGGATATATAAGAAATAACCTTTATTGAATAAATAATAATGTCTTAATACATAATCCATTTCCTTCTCCTTGCGCGGATGGGCTCTCACTTACCCTATTCAAGAAGGCCGTCTGGTCATCATAACTCCTCGGCTCGGTCCCCGAAGTAGAATGACACTTCAGTAGTCGCTCCACAAATTCTCATCTTATTGATCGGATCAACAAGATTTCACCTCCAGGGTGTCGGGTTGACAGGGTAAGTAATTAGATACCTGCCCGCCAGGTTTTACCACGCAGTCTAACACCAAGGTGTTAGGTCTATGCCTAATGACTTGGTTTCTCCCGACTTACTTTCCTGCTGACGTAAATACTCGAGATTTGTCTCGAGTTGGATTGAAACAACACAAAACAAAATACTAAGTATGAAACTTGAACAACACAAAACAAATATGAAGACATTGATACTACTACTCGAACTCTATCCTTGAAAGGGGTTTAGTTACAAGAGTACATAACTAAATTCAAAAGATATATAAGTTGATACATAGAACAGTACAACCTTGTTTATCTTTGTGTCTTTCAATGAAGCACGGCTACCTACTACAAAATACTATAAATTTGTGACCCCATGACCGGTCGTACGGTTCACCTTTTTATAGGTGAAGGGCCAGCCTACAATAAAGAAGAAATAAATCTACCCAAAATCTAATCGAATCTAAACCCTAAATCTAATTCCTAATCAAGACCCAATCAAATAATTCCTTGACGTTCAATCCTAATTGAAGATCAAATATAATCTCTAGTTTATTTCTCTTGCGAAATGAAGTACGGTCTTTCCACACAATAGAGCTAGAATGTTAAATATGCGCCAATCTTCCAGAAGAGTCATCTACCTTCTTCCTTCTCTGACCGTGGTGCTCATCACCTCGACCGCTGCTGGGCAGTGACCCACGGTTGCTATCATGAGTACCGTTGTTGTGGTAATGAAGACAAGACCCGAGGTCCTGGCCCATGATCCAACCTCGGGCTCCCTTCTATGTAGCTCCAAAAAGCTCCTTTTAAGCTCCATTTGGCTCTGATTAGCTTCTTTTCTATAATTAAAGACAAACATCAGCAGTAAATAAATTATAACAGAATAAACTTGCAATAATATAAAAAGTATTGAAAATAAGATAAATAGGAAGTAAATATAATATTAAAATATAGATATGAATTTGACCGATCATAATTTTTCCAAGCTTAGAACTTGCTTGTCCTCAATCAAATTACGTCAATCCCTATTCGTCCAAACAAGAATGGTGCTCGGTTTATACCTAGGGTAACGGTCCTGAGCATAAGATATGCCTACCGGTCAAGATCCGTCGTCCTCCGCCTGTTCAAAAGTCCAAATAATCGGTTTCTTGATTAAGAGGTAAGGTGAAGCTCACAATGGCCAACCTCAGTGACTAGAGGGGAATTGCTATCTCATGGTCGGAGGATCGATGGTTGTTATATCATGTATACTATTTAGATCGTAAACATGAGTCTCAACTTGGATTGGAAGTTTGGCACGGTTTTCTACTACTTAACTTGCTAGTCCGTGTAGCCATGAAGAGATCATGCCACTTCCTGCTTGGGCTGTGAGGCATTTAATATCCCCGAACTCCTTGGCCTCGTCAGGCGGCCCAAGCACAAACGCATATTGGTAATAGGGGTCGACACGATCGAGTTACTAGGTTTTTTAATGTTCCTCTTTCTCCCAAGCCTTGTTGAGTGATTAGCGGACACCTCCTTCTCCTATAACTGTGATCCGCTACCTTTGATGATCCCCTACTTCAGGCCAATGAGCGTCTCTCTTTCCGAAGATCCTCCGACAGAAGATGGCCAGCTTACTTTATCCTCGTGATAACCGCGGGTCGACTAGTTGATGACGGTGCTTCGAGAACTCCCCAATTTGTCTTGTCGTCCGATAATATGTATCAACAAAATTCGGGTTGACGTACACTTTTTTTTTGTTGCATTTGTGAGAAAAACTCACTGAAATGACTTCGCGTTATCCAAGTCTCCTTATGTCGAGAGTTCATCCTCTCGCTATCGGGAAGCCTGAAGTCGCTTGCTAAGAAGTTGTTCCATATTGCATGGTTGCTATATCTCATGAGAAATCATGGCCATTCTAGCTTTCCCAGGTTGATCTTTCCTGCCCACGGGTTTGCACGTCCCATGGCTAGGCTCTAAGTTTTGACGGATTTGGACAACCTTGCTATTAGTGCTCCACATGTTATCTTGATTTCTGGTCCCCTTATCCCTTGTTGCAACAAATGCTCCACCATTTCCTCTATTATACAACAATGAAGCTGCCTGTTCCTTTCCGTCATTGCTGTGACAATTTTGAGCTTCATGTGCATTAGGTAGATCTCTTCTGTTGGTGTTCTCGGGAAAGCAGTGATTCCCAGGATGAGAAATGTCAGTCTTAGTACAGGTTGTATCAGCTTGTTCTTGCCGCTCCATGTACTGGCGTACTCCCACCTTTGTCCAGATTTCTCTCACGTCCTAGTTCCCTCCCTAGTTTAGGAATTCTGAATGCTCGCCTTACCTCCTTCAGCGTCATCCTCCTCCTAACTTCATTTAGTCTGAAGGTAACTGATTTAACTCCAACCTCCTCCTCGAGTTCAGCTGTCGCCAAGAATTTGGTAGTCTCTTCCTGGCTCTGTTCCTCCTTCATGTGTAGAAGGTCACCGAGATACCCTCAGCAGAACAAGTTATGTATTTGATCGTCATCTTCTATCCTAGATAGGATGAAGAAATTGATAGATTTCGTCAGGATGAAGGTTTGTTCTATGAGCAGTATAAACCACACCATCTCTTCTTCTGTCAGTTCATTCTCGGCGTCATTGGATCTTGATTGGTTGCAGGGTTTAGCCATTGTTTAGACTGTTGGGAAATCCATAGCCATGTACGTTACATGCGCAGCGGAACCTATGGATTTAACCCGCCCTAGGATTTACGTTAAGGGAATAAAAGTATGAGATTAACCATTCAAATTTATACCTCGAATCTTCCTGATCCGCGAGATGAAGGACGGATGTAGGTCTGAACTATTCTGACTCGCAACCGTCTCCTTCCTGAAGCTCGGCTCGCGAAACTCCTTCGCGACGCTCGGCTCGAAGAACTACTTCTTGAAGCTCGGCTCGAGAAAATCTTTCCTCTCCTAGGGACGAAGATACATTGCTCGCAAGTTCTCAAGATAGAGAACCTCTACTCATATCCACACGAACTTCAGACGTACGGAATAACCGGACTTCGCTGGACAAGTTTGGAAATAATTTCCGAATAACTCTCAAAACTTTCTCTCTTTTTTGTGTAATAGACGGCCTCTAAGGCTTCTGAGTTGTGTATCGAATGGAGAGACTCTGCTCTTCTATTTATACTAGAGAGAGAGGCGAACGATTGCTCAGTTACCATAACTAGAAAGCCTAATCTGCGCCTATTATGTTGCCATCGGAACTATTCCGTTGCCAACGGAATAGGTATTTCCATAACGGAATGCTTGACAGCTAAGGTTATTACAGTTTCTATATATATATATATATATATATATATATATATATATATATATATATATATATATATATATATATATCGTTGGGAACGGAACTATTCCATTGCCAACGGAATGGCACTGTTTTGTTCAATCAATTATCCAATAATTGATTATTTCGTTCACCAATTTATACATCATATGTATAACTGTTTTGAGGCATATTCATCCCGTACGAATGGAGTTCATTGTGTGACCGTGTAGGTTCCATTTAATGCTAGCAACGATCTTCTAAAGATCGTAAGTCATGAGTAACCTCTAGACTGATGTCATGACTACCCATGTTAAATGAAATGATCAGCGATCATAAACCTATCTGAATAGACATTTGCTTATTCCTTTTGTTCTACGATATAAGTTCTAATCACAAGGCACGGTAATATGTAATCATTGAGTTTGTTCAAAGTCTCTTTCCTGATCGAGAATTAGACTAAGTAAATACAAAATGATATTAACAACACATGTTAATCCATTTTGAGCATGGCCGTGCCTTTCCTTCAGTCCTATTTCATCAGGGGGCCAAGAGATATCTCCCTCATGACGATAGGAACAAATCCCATCTTGGTCACTCACATTGCTCGTCATGATTCAGTGCGTACCTAATGATGACCTTAATAATCATCCCATTACGGATGACATAGGATCATATTAAAGTATGCAGTTCCACATACAGGAATCCATGGTGATCTCGGGTCATAGGAACAAGCACACTATTCATATGAGAATCCTTAATGACATATAGCATGCATATTCTCATAGTGTTGTCAGTCCAGTATATGTTCTCTAACACGTACCCATATTCTAGGCTTGACATCTCTATGTCCATGATCAGCATAACATGATCATCCAGCCTGTGAATATACTAGTGTGGATATGTAGTTTCTTACCCGAAGTATGTTTGTCTCTATAAACATCCCACATATTACTAGGGACAGTGTAGAATGTCATTCGTTGGTTCACAGTTCTACTATCAGAATCACGTATTCTGATGACGTGAACCCGAAATGTCATTCTTGGTATAAGATTTACATTCACAATCCATACACACAGATATATAAGAACAACCTTTATTGAATAAATAATAATGTCTTGATACATAATCCATTTGCTAGTACAAATACATTTGGCCTAGGGCACTAATCCTACAGTCTCCCACTTGCACTAGGCCAACTCTAATCATCTTATGCCCATAAATCTAACATGACCCTCATAGATTAATCGTAGACCCCGCACTCACGCATAGATTAATCGTAGACCCCGAATTTCATATTCGTAACGCCTTATACATATTTCGTAAAATGGTTTAAAGTACAACATAATGCATATAACATGGCCTATTAGATATGTGATGAATGATTGTGATTTGTGTGTGATGATGTGATGTGTGTAATATATGTACGTATGTAAAAACGGGCATGGTTCCGTTCTTAGTTGATGTGTTGTAATTTATTTTGATGGTTAATTGTGACGGGCATGGTTCCGTTCATTTTATATATAATATAACTACCACGATCATACACATCATGGAGATGAAGGAGTTCACCATCCACTTCATACGCATCATGGAGATGATAGAGTTCACCATCCACCTCATACACATCATGGAGATGAAGGAGTTCACCGTCCACCTCATACACATCATGGAGATGAAGGAGTTCATCGATGCCTTGTGGTTGAATGTATCTTAGGAAATGATCTTAATGATTGGCTCATTTAGATCATCAAGGCCATGTTATATCATATCATATTTATTTTATCTGTGCATGTGATGTTCTGTGATGAAATACATGATAAAATAAAACAACAAAACAAAAGATTAAACATAACAATCGCTCATATAATATTGAATCATAGAAATGCCTCCCATGTATCTATACTTATTATCCCTTCGATCATGCAAAATTTGGGTATGCCAAAGCATAGTGAATTAGCATAATCTTAGGGTGATAAGAAGCGAGAAATGGTGATTCTCGATATTTAGACATGGTTAGATTCAACTGAACTATCAAGTCAGACTTGGGTTCGGGGCATATGATAGGATGCATACGCCGAGCATATGATGCTCATCCTATGGATTAAACGAGAGTTGTATGAGATACAATTGGAAACGTTCCTACCTAAATAATTAGGATCTAGGCGATGAGCCAAAGCTCACTTGGAACTTGATAAAATATGGATCTTGGCCCACTATGAAATTTAAAGTTAAAATTTCCGAATCAATACATTTGGGGGTTATTGATTTGAATAAAATAGTGGGAGTTAAAATTATATTAAAATATCTCAAATCACATATTAATATAAACCTGCATTTAATTATGTGAAGAAAATGGCAACAAACAACACATCAACTTTAACATTGTGATCCGTCCTTGAGAAGGACAAGCTCAATGGGAAAAACTTCCTTGACTGGCATCGGAATTTGAGAATTGTTCTCAAACAAGAAAGGAAGAACTATGTCCTTGAAAGTCTCATTCCTAACCAGCCCGCTGATGATGCTGATCAAGAAGTGATATACACTTATGCCAAGCATACAAGCGACTCTAATGATGTGACATGTCTCATGTTAGCCACCATGGATGCCAATCTTCAAAAGCATTTTGAAAATTTAGAGGCATTTCCAATGTTGGCACAGCTCAAGGAAATGTTCCAAGAGCAAGCTAGAAATGAGAGGTATAATACACATTGTGCATTAGCAAGTTGTAAGATGGTTCCCAACTCCTCGGTGAGTGCTCATACATACAGATGTATGCGGACCAATGAGCACACCAGCTAGAGGTGGTTTTTGATACTTCATTACTTTTACTGATGACTTAAGTAGATATGGATATGTTTACTTAATGAAACAAAAATCCGAATCTTTTGAATTGTTCAAAATTTTCAAGAGTGAAGTAGAAAACCAGCTAGGTAAGAAAATAAAAGCACTTAGATCAGATCGAGGTGGCGAATATTTAAGCCTAGATATTGATAATCATCTTAAAGATTGTGGAATAGTTTCACAACTTACTCCTCCTGGAACACCTCAATGGAATGGTGTCTCGGAAAGGAGAAACCGAACTTTACTAGATATGGTTCAGTCTATGATGAGTCAAACAGATCTTCCGATATCCTTTTGGGGTTATGCCATTGAGACTGCCGCGTTCATACTACACAGAATTCCATCAAAAGCTGTTCAAAAGACTCCATATGAGATATGGACTGGGAGGAGTCCCACATTGTCTTTTCTAAAGATTTGGGGTTGTGAAACTTATGTGAAGCGTCAAATTTCAGACAAGTTAAGACCGAAATCTGATAAATGCTTATTTGTGGGATATCCTAAAGAAACTAAAGGATATTACTTTTACAACCCATCTGAGAACAAAGTGTTTGTTGCTCGAAATGGTTTCTTTTTGGAAAGAGAATTTATTTCTAAAGGAACTAGTGGGAATAAAGTACACCTTGAAGAAATTCAAGATCCACTAATTAGCAATGAACAGCCATTGGAAGATCCACTAGTCTCTTCAAGAGTTGACGAGTCTGGTCTTGAAACACAAGATGCTCCTCGTAGATCTGGTAGAGTTCGTCAAGAGCCCGAGAGATATGGATTTCTCGTGACTGATGATAAAAATGTGGCGCTCATAGATGATGAACCCACATCTTACCAAGAAGCTATGAAGGATCCTGATTCTCATAAATGGTTAGAAGCCATGAAAACTGAGATGCAGTCCATGTACAATAATCAAGTTTGGAACTTAGTTGATTCACCTGAAGGTTCAAAGACCATTGGGTGTAAATGGGTTTTCAAAAGTAAAACTGACATGGACGGAAATGTGCATACCTATAAAGCGAGACTTGTTGCGAAAGGTTTCCGACAAACTCATGGTATAGACTATGACGAAACTTTCTCACCAGTTATCATGCTTAAATCGATTAGAATTCTGCTTGCCATAGCTGCATATTATGACTATGAGATATGGCAAATGGATGTCAAAACAACTTTTCTTAATGGAAATTTACTCGAGGATGTGTATATGACACAACCCGAGGGTTTTGTTGATCCTAAGAATTCTGATAAGGTCTACAAATTGCAACGATCCATTTACGGATTAAAGCAAGCATCTCGGAGTTGGAATCTTCATTTTGATGAAGTAATCAAAGGTTTTGGTTTTATCAAAAATGAAGATGAACCTTGTGTTTACAAGAGGGTTAGTGGGAGCACAATAGTTTTTCTAGTACTTTATGTAGATGATATATTACTCATTGGAAATGACATTCCGACTTTAACAAATGTTAAGACATTTTTAGGAAAGTCTTTTGCAATGAAGGACCTAGGAGATGCCGCTTATATACTCGGCATTAAGATCTATAGAGATAGATCTAAAAGGCTCATAGGGCTAAGTCAAAGTACCTATATTGACAAAGTGTTGACACGATTTCGAATGGATGATTCTAAAAGAGGTTTCATACCAATGTCACATGGCATAAAATTAAGTAAGACTCAACGTCCTGCTAATCAGGAAGAACGAAATCGCATGAATAAAATCCCGTATGCTTCGGCTATTGGATCTATCATGCATGCCATGCTTTGTACTAGACCAGATGTATCATATGCATTAAGTGCAACTAGCAGATATCACTCTGATCCCGGTGAAAGTCACTGGACAACAGTCAAGAATATTCTGAAGTACTTTAGAAGAACTAAGGATTCATTCTTTGTTTATGGAGGATTTGAAAGTGAGCTAGTTGTAACAGGTTACACAGACTCAAGCTTTCAAACCGACAATGATGATTTTAGATCGCAATCTGGTTATGTGTTTTGTTTGAATGGAGGTGCAATAAGTTGGAAAAGTTCCAAACAGGACACTGTAGCGGATTCTATGACAGGAGCGGAGTACATAGCAACTTCAGAAGCAGCTAAGGAAGCAGTTTGGATGAGGAAGTTCATTGAAGAACTCATTGTGGTTCCTAGTATCGCAAATCCTGTGGATCTTTATTGTGACAACAATAGAGCAATCGCGCAGGTAAAGGAACCAAGATCACATCAGAGAACCGAACACATACTTCGACATTTCCATTTGATCAGGGAGATCATTGCGAGAGGAGATATTAAAATATGCAGAGTTGATGGTGATGATAATGTTGCCGATCCGTTGACTAAACCACTTTCTCAAGCAAAGCATGAGGGTCATGCTAGGTCGATGGGTATTAGATACTTATTAGATTCGTCCTAGTGCAAGTGGGAGATTGTTAGTAGTATGCCCTAGGCCAATATATTTGAGACCTAGATGTATGGATTGGGTTAAACAAACATTGTGTTTATTTAGAGATATTGTATATAATAAATGCGTATTGGTTATTTTATTCTTATTACTAAAATGAACCTTGAATATGATATTAAGCTTTATATCATCAAAGTATGTGACTTTGATAGTAAAACTATAAAGTATTATGAATGATATTCTAAACCGTCCCTGATCATTTATAGGATGTTTGTGAGACAAACATACTTTATGATAAGCTATAAATGGACATCAGTATGTTAGTTGACTGATGGTCACGTTTTACTTATCATGAATAAGAGTTATTAAGTCATTAACGTAAGTATATGTTAGAGACCATATACTGGATTGACCCACCTTGAGAATACTACATGGTTTGTGTCATTAGTTATTCTCAGTAAAGAATGTATCTGTAATCCTTAGACTTGAGATTATCTCAGTTTCCTACATGATAAATTTTATACTCTAATATAGTCTAACATCGTCTTTAACCGGGCGATCATAAAGATTATAATTAGGTATATAATGAATTGTGCGGAGGAAAGAGTTTAATTAAGATAGGATTTTTTCCTCTCATAAATTGAGAGAGATATCTTTAGGCCTTTTGATGATTTGATTGAAGAAACGCATGGCCGTGCTCAAGTGAATTAATGAGTTATTAATGTCATTGCATGTTCAATCAAATTCGGTGTCAAGAAATATTTATCGACCAACATAAGGTTGACACATACCATGCCTTATGGACGATATAGATATCGTGTAACAAAGGGATACAATGCATGACATAAATTAGGTTTGATCGAATCATCTATACTTGCTTAATTTGGGTAATCATGATGTCTTGCTAGAGGCCGCTCATGATTTATAATCCATTGTGATTATTGCCAACATTAAGTAAACCTACAGGGTCACACACAAAGAACAACTAATGAGACGTACACAGAAAAATCATAATTTATGTGATAAGTTGTATGGAGAGCTACATAGTCAAGTGACAAATCCAATCCTACATCTTATATGGTAAGGTGTGTTGTATATATGGTTACATAGTTGCCATGCACATAGAATATGAAACTTATGGATTATATAGGCACAAGAGACACCCCAAAATTAGATTAAGGGTATAATATTTTTCGTCCATTTTTTGTGAGACAAAGAGGAGAGAAAAATCTGAAGAATTATTCTCTTGTTATTTCTGTGAGAGAAATGAAGAACGAATATTAGCATATATCGTTCTTTATCCGTTCAAAGAGGACGAAGCGAAGTGTTGCGTCTTTGTGATTTGGGTTGAAACCGTGGTTTTTGTTTGGAGAATCGGTTTATTTGGAGAATCGGTTTGCTTGGAGAATCGGTTCGTTTGGAGATTGCTTGGAGATTGGTTTGTGAGACCAATTAGGCGAAACATTCAAAGGATCGGTTTGGAAACCGGTTTGGATCGGGCAAAGAAAATCGTCAACCAAATTCGTTTTTGATCATCACGGATTAAGCGTAATCCGAAGGAACAAAGTTATGAACTTTTCTTTGATTTAATTGTAATTCATGGATCCTTCTTTTGGGTTTCGAATTCGATTTTGTTTCGTTTTTGTTTGTCCGCTGCGTTATGAATGGTAGAAACCCAACAGAAACTAGGACGTGAGAAATCTGGACAGAGGTGGGAGTACGCCAGTACATGGAGTGGCAGAACAATCTAATACATATACAACAACCTATACTAGGACTGACATTTCTCATCCTGGGAATCACAGCTTTCCCGAGAACACCAACAGAAGAGAACTACCCAATGCACATGAAGCTCAAAATTGTCACAGCAATGACGGAAAGGAACAGGCAGCTTCATTGGTGTATAATAGAGGAAATGGTGGAGCATTTGTTGCAACAAGGGAGAAGGGGACCAGAAACTGAGATAACCTGTGGAGCACTAATAGCAAGGTTGTCCAAATACGTCAAAACTTAGAGCCTAGCCATGGGACGAGCAAACCCGAGGGCAGGAAAGATCGACCTGGGAAAGCTAGAATGGCCAAGATTTCTTAAAAGATATAGCAACCATGTAATATGGAACAACTTCTTAGCAAGCGACTTCAGGCTTCCCTAAAGCGAGAGGACGAACTTCCGACATAGGGAGACTTGGATAACGCGAAGTCATTTCAATGTGTTTTTCTCACAAAGGCAATTCACAAAAGAAAAAGTGTACGTTAACCCGAATTTTGTTGATACCTATTATCGGAGGACAATACAAATTGGTGAGTTCTCGAAGCACCGTCATCAAGTAGTCGACCCACGGTTATAATGAGGATAAAGTAAGCTGGCCATCTTCTGTCGGAGGATCTTCGGAGAGAGAGACGCTCAGTAACGGCTTGAAGTAGGGGATCATCAAAGGCAGCGGCTCACAATTATAGGAGAAGGAGGTGTCTGCTAGTCACTCAACAAGGCTTGGGAGAAAAAGGAACATTAAAAAACCTAGCGACTCAATCGTGTCGACCACTACTACTAATATGCGTTTGTGCTTAGGCTGCCTGACGAGGCCAACGAGTTCGGGGATATTAAATGCTTCACAGCCCAAGTAGGAAGTGGCATGATCTCTTCTTGGCTTCACGGACTAGCAAGTTAAGTAGTAGAAGACCGTGCCAAACTTCCACTCCAAGTTGCGACTCAGGTTTATGATCTAAATAGTATACATGATATAACAACCATCGATCCTCCGAGCACAAGATAGCAGTTCCCGTCTAGTCATTGAGGTTGGCCATTGTGAGCGTACCTATCACCTTACCTCTTAATCGAGAAACCGATTATTTGGACTTTTGAACAGGCGGAGGACGACGGATCTTGACCGGTAGGCATATCTTATGCTCAGGACCGTTACCTTAGGTATATACCGAGCACCATTCTTGTTTGGCCAAATAGGGATTGACGTAATTTGATTGAGGACAAGCAAGTTCTAAGCTTGGGAGAATTATGATCAGTCAAATTCATATATATATTTTAATATCATATTTACTTTCTTTTTATCTTATTTTCAGTACTTCTTATATTATTGCAAGTTTATTCTGTTAGAATTTATTTACTACTGATGTTTGTCTTTAATTATAGAGAAGCTAATGAGATCCAAATGGAGCTTAAAAGGAGCTACATAGAAGGGAGCCTGAGGTTGGATCATGGGTCAGGACTCATTACCACAACAACGCTACCCATCACAGCAACCGTGGGTCACTGCCCAGCAGCGGTCGAGGTGAAGAGCACCACGGTCAGAGAAGGAAGGAGGTAGATGATTCTTTTGGAAGATTGTCGTATATTTAGCATTCTATCTCTATTGTGTGGAAAGAACGTACTTCATTTCGCAAGAGAAATAAACCAAAGATTAGATTTGATCTTCAATTAGGATTGAACGGCAAGGAATTATTTGATTAGGTCTTGATTAGGAATTAGATTTAGGGTTTAGATTCGGTTAGATTTTGGGTAGATTGTATATATATACATATGTATATATATATACATATGTATATATATATACATATGTATATATATATACATATGTATATATATATACATATGTATATATATATACATATGTATATATATATATATATATATATATATATATATATATATATATATATATATATATATATATATATATATATACTTGGCAAGATGACTAAGAAACCATGCACAGATGTTGGTGAACGGGTCAATGGCTTATTAGAACTCATACATACTGATGTATATGGATCAATGAGTACGCCGGCTAGAGGTGGGTATGTTGGGTTTCTACCGTTCATAATGCAGCGGGAAAACAAAAAATAAAACAAAATCGAATTTGAAACCCAAAAGAATGATCCGTGAATTACAATTAAATCAATGAAAAGTTCATAACTTTGTACCGTCGGATTACGCTTAATCCGTGATGATTGAGAGCGAATTTGGTTGACGCTTTTCTTTGCCCAATTCCAAACCTGTTGCCAAACCGATTCTTTTTATGTTTCGCCTAACTGATCTCACAAACCGATCTCCAAGCGATCTCCAAACAAACCACGATTTCAACCCAAATCATAAAGACGCCGCACTTCGCTTCGTCCTCTGCCGGTATCCACACGTTCAACCCTTTTAAATGGATAAATAACAATATATGCTAGTATTCGTTCTTCATTTTTCTCACAGAAATAACAAGAGAATAATTTTCGGATTTTTCTCTCCTTTTTGTCCCAGAAAATTGGAAGAAAATAATATGCCTTCCCTTCTCTTTTTGGGGTGTCTCTTCTGTCTATAGAGTCCATAAGTTTCATATCCTATGTGCATGGTAACTATGTATCCATATATGCAACACATCTTATCATATAAGATGTAGGATTGGATGTGTCACTTGACTATATAGCTCTTCATATAACTTATCACATAGGTTATGATTTTTCTGCGTATGTCTCAATAGTTGTTCTTGGTGTGTGACCCTCTAGGTTTACTTAATGTTGGTAATAATCACAACGGATTACAAATCATGAGCGGCCTCTAGCAAGAGATCATGATTACTCAAATTAAGCAAGTATGGATGATTCGATGAAACCTAATTTATGTTCATGCATTGTATCCCTTTGTTACACGATATCTATATCATCCATAAGGGATGGTATGTGTCAACCTTACGTTGGTCGATAAATATTTCTTGACACCGAATTTGATTGAACATGAAATGACATTAATAACTCCTTATTAATTCACTCGAGCACGGTCGTGCATTTCTTCAATCATATCATCATAAGGCCTAAAGATATCTCTCTCAATTTATAAGAGGAACAAATCCTATCTTAATTAAACTCTTTCCTCCGCATAATTCATTATATACCTAATTATAATCTTTATGATTGTCCGGTTAAATACGATATTAGATTATATTAAAGTATAAAATTTCTTATGTAGGAAACTGAGATAATCTCAAGTCTAAGGATTACAAATACATTCTTTACTGAGAATAACTAATGACACGAACCATGTAGTATTCTCACGGTAGTTCAATCCAGTATATGGTTTCGAACATATACTTACGTTAATGACTTAATAACTATTATTCATGATCAATAAAACGTGACCATCTGTCAACTAACATACTGATCTTTATTTATAGCTTATCATAAAGTATATTTGTCTCACAAACATCCTATGAATGATCAGGGATGGTTTAGAATATCATTCATAATACATTATAGTTTTACTATCAAAGTCACATACTTTAATGATATAAAGCTGAATATGATATTCAAGGTTCATTTTAGTAATAAGAATAAAATAACCAATACGCATTTATTATATAAAATATCTCTAAATAAACACAATGTTTGTTTAACACTAGATATCAAATATATTGTCCTAGGGCATATTACTAACAGGGTATCGGTACTTGATAAGTCATTAATTATACACATTTTATACCCTATACATATGTAATATTGCACCATTATATGTGTTTAAATGGATAATAATAATAATAACTTGAATGTTGATACTACTAATAAGATATTTATGTGATTTCAGGTGCAATTTAGATGGAGCATAACTTGGGGAAAAGAAGTTGGAGCACAAGAGAGAGATAATAATCAAAACTCGGGCCTGCCGACACAGTCTCAGTATTTCGGCCATAACTCATAATCTGGGCCTCCTATATATGCAAACTATATACCGTTGGAAAGAAGAGAACAAAGCCCACAATTCATTCTATATCACCAGAGCCCAATTCCGAAGTCTACAAGACCCAAATTGACCATCTTCTGGACAGATCTTTCATGCACTTTGCATGCACTCTTCATGCCTTTGCCATGCTTCCTTCACACTCTTTGCATGGATCTTCATTCATCCCTCATGATCACCTTTTGAGAGGGTTATATAACCAGGTGCAAGGCATCCATTCTAATCACTTTTGAACTTCATCATTCTCTCTCTTGGAGTTGGGCAAGTCAAGCAAGCTTCATCCTTCCATCCACGCTTCATTAATGGGTTCTATCATTATTTTATTTTCTTTATTTTCCATGTATTTCGAGTAAGCCCTTCGAGGCATAGTTAGTGTTTATGTTTTTGTGTTGTAACTTTTGAGACCATTAATAATGAATTTCATTTGAACGGTTATATTCTGTTTTTATTTACTTATTATCTTTCATGCTCAATGAATTGTTTTAAGTTTATTTCGGTCAATTCTATGTTCAGTAGTAATTAACAATATAGGCTGGCCCTTCACCTATAAAAAGGTGAACCGTACGACCGGTCATGGGGTCACGAATTTATAGTAGTTTTTAGTAGGTAGCCATGCTTCATTGAAAGAGACAAAGATAAACAAGGTTGTACTGTTCTATGTATCAACTCATATATCTTATGGATTTAGTTATGTACTCTTGTAACTAAACCCCTTTCTAGGATAAAGTTCGAGTAGTAGTATCAATGTCTTTTTAATTTCATATTTGTTTTGTGTTTTTCAAGTTTCATACTTAGTATTTTATTTTGTGTTTTTTCAATCCAACTCGAGACAAATCTCGAGTATTTAGGTCAGTAGGTAAGTAAGCTGGGAGAAACCAAGTCATTAGGCATAGACGTAACACCTTAGTGTTAGACTGCATGCTGCATGGTAAAACTTGGCGGACAGGTATCGAAATACTTACCCCGTCAACCTCAGACCCTGGAGGTGAAACCTTGCTGATCCGATCAATAAGATGAGACTTTATGGAGTGAGTATTAAAGTGTCATTCTACTTCGGGGACCGAGCCGAGGAGTTAGGATGACCAGACGGCCTGCTTGAAGAGGGTAAGTGAGAGCCCATCCACGCAAGGAGAAGTAAGATACCCTTGCAAGAGATTTTGGCGATTGTAGAAAGTCGACGTAGAAAGGGTTTCCCCAGAATTCATCACGGCTCTCGATTTCAAAATAGTCTGAGGACAAGTGACAACCCATCTAGATGACAGAGAATGAGGACAAGGCAAATATCAAACCCGTCACACGAAAGAAGAAACCCCTACTAAGAAGAGATGAAAGCAACACCGACAAAGACGAAAGAGATCTGACGAAAAACTAAGAAATTCCTTGACCCCAAAAATCCTCTTTTATGGACGTAAAGACTACCTTCGACCACGAACAAGGATCGTGTCAATCTAGTCTATGGCTCGATAAGCAACCGGTTTATTTTATTCTATTTTATTTTTATTTTAAAACCAAAACTAACTAAACGATTCAATCCGAACTATTTTAATGAAACTAAAATTAACTACTCCTCTCTATGGATTCAACACCCAAAGTACTATGCATACATCGTGCGCTATCCATCAAAACTGAATAATTTAGGATAATTTAGAAAGTTATCACCCAGAATGACATTTCGGGTTCACAGCATCAAAATACGTGATTCTGATAGTATAATTGTGAACCAACGAATGACATTCTAAACTGTCCTTAGTGATATGTAGGATATTTATAGAGATAGACATACTTCAGGTAAGAAGCTACATATCCACACTAGTATATTCGCAGGCTGGATGATCATGTTCTGTTGATCATGGACATAGAGATGACAAGTCTGGAATATAGGTACGTGTTAGAGAACACGTACTGGACTGACCACACTATGAGAATATGCATGGTATATATCATTAGTGATTATCATATAAATAGTGTGCTTGTTCCTACGACCTGAGGTCACCATGGATTTCTGTATGAGAACTGCATACTTTAATATGATCTTACGTCATCCGTAACAGGATGATCATTAGGGTCGTCATTAGTTATGCACCGAATCATGAAGAAGAATGTGAGTGAACAAGATGGAATTTATTCCTCTCGTCAAGAGGGAGATATCTCTTGCCCCCCTGATGAACTAGGACTGAAAGAAATGCATGGCCATGCTCAAAACGGATTAACATGTGTTGTTAATATTATTTTGTATTTACTCAGTCTAATTCTCGATCAGGATAGAGACTTTGATCAAACCCAAGTATGACATACTTCCATTCCTTATGATCAAGACATATATCATAGAACAAAAGGAATAAACAAATGTCTATTCATGTAGGTTTATGGTCGCTGATCATTTCATTTTACATGGATAGTCATGACATCAGTCTAGAGGTTACTCATGACTTACGATCTTTAGAAGATTGTTGCTAGCGTTAAATGGAACCTACATGGTCACACAATGAACTCCATTCTTACGGGATGAATAGGCCTCAAAACAATTATACATATGATGTATAAATTGGTGAATGAAATAATCAATTATTGGACAATTGATTGAACAAAACAGTGCCATTCAACGGAATAGTTCCGTTCCCAACGGAATATATATGCAAACCGTAATAACCTTAGCTGACAAGTATTCCGTTATGGAGATACCTATTCCGTTGGAAACGGAATAGTTCTGTTGGCAATGCAATAGGTACGGTTTTAGTTATGGTAACTGAGCAATCGTTCGCCTCTCTCTCTAGTATAAATAGAAGGGCAGAGTCTTTCTATTACACAGAAAGGAGAGAGAAAGTCCGGTTATTCTGTATGTCTGAAGTTCCTGTGGTTACGAGTAGAGGTTCTCTATCTTGAGAACTTGCGAGCGATCGATCTTCATCCCTAGGAGAAGCAAGGAGGTAGCGAGTCGAGCTTCGGGAAGGAGAAGGTTGCAAGTCAGAAAAGTTCAGACCTACATCCGTTCTTAGTCTCATGGATCAGGAAGATCCGAGGTATAAATTTTAATAGTCAATCTCGTACTTTTATTCCCTTAACATAGATCCTAGCGCGGGTTAAATCCATAGTTTCCGCTGCGCATGTAACGTACATGGCTATGGATTTCCCAACAATGGCATCAGAGCGTTCGTTAAGGAAATAATCGTCGATTACATATTTAAAATTTAGTAAATTCTAGTATAATAAATTCTAGGATTTTGAAAATATTATTTTAAAACATCACGCAAATAGTTTCTAGGAATATAATATTGGATATTATGATTTTCTGGCGTTTCGAAAAATAGTTTTTCGAAATCCGTTTTGGAAATAGAACTAAAACAAAAGAAAATACGAATTTCTAGCACGTCTCCGTTGAGAACGAAGTACTTCCGTTAAGGATGGAATAGTTTCGTTCCCAACGGAATAATGCTGATTTTGCGATAAACCCTAATTTTTGTTATAAATGGAATTTAAATATACAAATATGGTATGAGCTTTAGACCTGTAATCTTGTGTGTGAACGCTTGTAATTTTATTTAATATCTATGACAACCAGTGAGTTGGCCAAAGTTGTAATTATGGCAACCTGTAAGTTGTCCATATTTATAAATTACCTTTTCTAGCAATAGGATAGTTGTTAGGATAGATATTATTTCAAGACTTCAAGGTAAGAGACCTTAGCGCAATTTCCGGAAGATGGCATTGGATATTCGCACACACTACGAAGGGTTCGTTGAAGATTACTTCCGCAATCTAGAGATAGATCTAGAATTAGGAACCTCATGATCGCTCATGAGGATTAGGCTCATACCATATTTAACTTAGTTTCTGTGATGTTTATATTTATAAATATAAAATGAAATCCTTCAGAATGTTAAGTAAGGAAGTGTCCCCCATGTCACCAAAGCCCTCGGTGCTTAGACTGTCTTCCATGTGGGTCATGCCAAAGCTGAGCATATGGAGGATTGTCTTTGTAAATGAGGGTATGCGGGAAATGACGTAATGCATGGGTCATGCCAAAGCTGACTGTGATGGACTCTATTTCGCTGATAATCATACACGGTTAAACTTAACTGAGCAAGCAAGTCAGATTTGGGCTCAGAACACAAGATGGAATAAATACACCGGGCATATGATGCTCATTCCAATAAAGGAAACAATTGTATATGATATAATTGGAAGTGTTCCTATCTAAATAGTTGTGTATTGAGGGTTGCGCCAAAGCACACTTAATACTCAATGAAATACGGATCTTGACTCACTATGAAACCTCATTTATTTAAAGTTTCCGAATCAATACAACTAAAGTGGTTGATTTGAAGAAAAATAGTGGGAGTATAATATATGAAACAAAATTGGAATAATTCTAATTTTAAATAACAAACTTTACATTGCATATTAAACTTGTAGAATGAGTTCAAAATTTACGGACTTGCGATCTATCCTTGAGAAAGATAAGCTCGATGGCACGAACTTCCCTGAATGGCTCAGGACTCTGAGAATTGTTCTCAAGAGTGAAGAAAAGTTGTATGTCCTTGAGATACCTATCCCAAATCCATCACCTTCGACCGCTTCTAAAGTCATTCAAGATACTTATCTGAAGTGTATTGACGATTTCGATGAAGTAGCCTAGATGATGTTAGCAGGAATGAAACATAAGATTCGTAAGCAGACAGGTTTCATGGATGCCTATGATATGATCAAGGCGCTTAAGGAAATGTTCCGAAAGCAAGAGTAATATTCATCACTACAAGGTCACCAAGTTATTAATCAAGATCAAGATGGCTCATGGCTCCTCTGTGGATACTCATGTTGGTTCGCCTATTCCAAGGGAATTTGCAATTGACATGATTCTTGGATCGCTTCCTCCGAGCTTTGATTTGTTCATTACTGAATATCATAAGCGTCGGATGGAGATGACGATCACGGAATTACATAAGATGCTTAAAGAGGCAGAGAAGGACATAGAGGCAAAAATTGTCATTGATGCCCTCAGGATTGAAAGGAAAGAGAGTTGAATAGACAAGCCGCATGGGAGAGCTGGATCAAGAGTAAAGGCAAGGAGTTGCCTAAACTCGAGGAATCGGAAGAAGTGATTGCATGTTCTATGCGTGATCACTAGAGAGCAGGATGTAAGATATGACAAGAAGAAGAATCAATGACTACCATTTCAGGTATTCCTCTTTCTAAATATCTACTTGGATATTGGATATCAATGACTACCATTTCAGGCACATGTGTAGGAAATTACTCAGAAGTAGAAGATTACCTTGAGGAAAAGTCAACCTACAAGTGGGGAATGAAGCAAGAGATGCTATATTAACTCTAGGATTTTATTGACTTAGCCATTGTGGACTTGTAATGAAATAAATGTTATTTCGACATTAGCATTAAAATGGTTGTAAAATTTATTATTTGGAATAATAAAAGTTTCGTACATAAATCTATTTGAAATGTTCACTTAGAAAATAACATTTATATGCTAAATAATAAGTCTATTGATTTCATACTTCTAGCAATGTCATCTAACTCACAAAATAAGAATCACATTTCGGAAACTCCACCCTATGTAAAAACTTTGACTCACTGGATCTAGGATCAAATTGAGATGTGCGAATTCTATTTATCGAACATGATGACAAGAATGGGTAACCATCAAGAAGTTGATGGGTTAGTCTCATGCATATAGATGCATGAGAGACAAAAAGCATGATGGCTAGAAATAAGGAATATCAGTTTTTCATATTAAAGTTTTTTAAGTAAAAGGTTTACTTAATGATACACAAAATATTTGAAATGTTCAAAGCATTTAAGAATGAAATTCGACATCGCCTTGATAATATAATAAGAGTACTTCAATGAGATCGAAGTGGCAAGTATTTGAGTTAATAGTTTGACAATTATCTTAGAAATTGTGGAAAAGGTTCCATAATTAATTCTATATGCAACATCTCACGATGTGCACATAAAGAAGAAAATGAAACTTATTGGATAAGATTCAGTCTATGCCTCCGAGACTCTTATAGGTTTATACTCTTGCATATACTAAACACTGAATATCATAAGGTTCAAAAGGACACCATATGTAATATAGGTTTGGAATAGTCCCAAATTGTCTTTAAAGGTTGAAGTACGACTCGTGTCAAAAGGTTTCACAATGTCAACACAACAATCTCATAAATATTTGTGGAATATCAATTTGATATTGTTTTACATCCATTATGAGTTCAAATTGTTTGCTACTCATAACTCAGACTTCTTTAAAAGAGATCTCATCTACTAAAGAAGAAGTGGGAGAGTAATACATCTTGAAAGGTTCGAGACCCACATACTAGCGATGAACCATTTATGAGTCTATCAAGTAGTTGATAAGGCTGTACTTGAAGCATAAGGTCCTCCTCACAGACCTGGTAGACATTAAGGTGAGAGATATGATCTCTCATAAAAGATGCTCATAGAGGATGAGTCGACTTTCTACCGAGGAGACTGTGAAGGGACAATGTTCTCAAAATGGCTGGACCATGAGAACTGAGATGCAGCGCATTTACAAGTAATCATGTTTGGAACTTGATTGGAGTATCCAATGGCTTGATCACCATTGCATACAGTACATGGATAACCTAAAATAGCAAAGAAAGTAGCTATAGTATGGGCTATAGTAAAAGGACTTTCTCACTTGTTGTTATTAAGAATTCTAACTTTCATAGCACAATGTGATTGTGAATGATGGAACGAGGATATAAAACTCACATTCCTTTATAGGAACTTTAATGTGGATGTATCTTTGATACATGGCAAGAGTTTTGTGATTGCGAGAATTCTGAAAGGTAAATTCATGGAATAAAGCAAGCATCTTAGGATGGATCTATTTAATAAATTAAATTGAAGAATCTGACTTAATCAAAATAGATGCGACCACCTTGATTTCAAGAAATTCAGTGAGAGTATAACAATCTTCCTGCATTACAACAACTTACAGTTAGGAGTTGAAGTCTTTATAGACTTCTGGTTGTAAGATAAAACAGATTGGTAAAATATTGAAAGAATTCGATGTGCAAGAAATGTTCTTGCTCATGGTGTTTATATGAATGATGGAAAGATAAACGAATGAGATTATGTGCGTTCAGCCATACGTTGAAATGTTCAACATGCAAGAAAGTGTTCTTGCTTATGACATTCGCATGAACAATAAAATGATATAAGAATTAAATCTTATACCTTAAACCATATATTGAATATTCAATATGCAAGAAAGAGTTCTTGTTTGTAGCACTAATATGAACAATGAAAGGTACATGAATTGGATTCTATGCTTTTAACAATATATATTAAAGGAGTTCAATATACAAGAAAGGATTCATGCCTACGACGTTCATATAATGAAGACATGCGCTTATCATCCATTTATTGAAAGGTTCAATATACAAGAAACGGTTCTTGATAACAGGATGAATAAGAATTTTAAGCCATACAATGTATTGTGCAATATGCTTGGAGCATAAGAGAGCGAATTATATGACTAGGATAAATATCTAAGTTCTTATGAAAAACTAAGATATCCCGATCTATTAGAAGCTAGGTAGTGGTAAGAGATTACACTTTCCTAACATGGATCATTATCGCAATTCATTTATTTCGAATACAATAATTTGGAAAGAGTTCCAAATAAGGTACTGTAATTGAAACAAGACCATATTGTCGCTTTAGAAGCAGACAATAGGTATGCCTTGATCTTGGAACTTGGAATAGTCACGATTGCTCTTAAGACCTGACGATCTACGTTATGAACAAAGAGTCGCTCAGAATGGAGCAACAAGGATACATGCGCCTGTTTTAGAAGTTCTCGACTAATTATAGAGATCAAAAGTAGTCGTTACAAGTTTGCAATGTAAATTTCTATAATCTGATAGGCATATATTTTCCGCTAGTAGAACATGGAAGTCATGTGGCCTAATGAGCACTGGATGCTTAAGAATGGCATAGTGAAAGTGGGAGAATGAAGGAATTATGTCCTAGGCCAAAGTGTTCGACTAGAGATTAGATTATGAGAAACACCTTTATTCAGTTGATATATGAATGAGTGTATGGGTGACTAATATGTCTACATATAGTAGATCGACCATGAATGACACTTCAAGTTCACATCATCAGAATACGTGACTCTGATAGTAGAACTGTGAACCAACGAATGACATTCTAAACTGTCCCTAGTGATATGTAGGATGTTTAAAGAGATAAACATACTTCAAGTAAGAAGCTACCTATCCACACTAGTATATTCGCAGACTGGATGATCATGTTCTGCTGATCATGGACATAGAGATGTCAAGTCTGGAATATAGGTGCATATTAGAGAACACGTACTGGACTGACCACACTATGAGAATGTGCATGGTATATGTCATTAGTGATTCTCATATGAAAAGTGTGCTTGTCCCTACGACCTGAGGTCACCATGGATTTCTGTATGAGGAACTACATACTTTAATATGATCTTACGTCATCCGTAACAGGATGATCATTAGGATCATCATTAGGTATGCACTAAATCAAGACGAGCAATGTGAGGGACCAAGATGGGATTTGTTCCTCTCAATAAGAGGGAGATATCTCTGGGTCCCCTGATGAACTAGGACTGAAGGAAATACATGGCCATGCTCCAAATGGATTAACATGTATTGTTATTATCATTTTGTATTTGTTCAGTCCAATTCTAGATCAGGAAAGAGACTTTGATCAAACTCAAGCATGACATATTATTGTGCCTTGTGATCAAGATGTATATCGTAGAACAAAAGGAATAAGCAAATGTCTATTCAAATAGGTTTAATTGCTGATCATTTTGAAGTTACTCATGACTTACGATCTTTAGAAGATCGTTGCCAGCGTTAAATGGAACCTACACGGTCACACAATGAACTCCATTCGTACGGGATGAATATGCCTCAAAAAAGTTATACATATGATGTATAAATTGGTGAATGAAATAATCAATTATTGGATAATTGATTGAACAAAACAGTGCCATTCGTTGGCAACAGAATAGTTCCGTTCCCAAGTGGAATATATAAGGAAACTGTAAGAACCATAACTGCCAAGTATTCCATTATGGAAATACCTATTCCGTTGGCAACGGAATAGTTCCATTGGCAAAGGAATAGGCGCAGATTAGGGTTTTAGTTATGGTAACTGAGCAATCGTTCGCCTCTCTCTCTAGTATAAATATAAGGGCAGAGTCTCTCTATTCCACACATAATTCAGAAGCCTTAGAGGTCGTCTATTACACAGAAAGGAGAGAGAAAGTTTTGACAGATTTTCGGAAAGTATTTCCGGACTTGTCTAGCCAAGTCCGGTTATTCTGTACGTCTGAAGTTCACGTGGATATGAGTAGAGGTTCTCTATCTTGAGAACTTGCGAGCGATTGATCTTCATCCCTAGGAGAAGCAAGGAGGTCGCAAGTCGAGCTTCAGGAAGGAGAAGGTTGCAAGTCAGAAAATTTCATACCTATGTCCATTCTTCATCTCGCCGATCAGGAAGATTCGAGGTATAAATTTTAATAGTTAATCTCGTACTTTCATTCCCTTAACGCAGATCACAGGGCGGGTTAAATCCATAGGTTCCGCTGCTAGTCGCGTTGCTAGCTCCCCGGCAACGGCGCCATTTTGATAAGAGGTATCTTTGCAGTCGTTTTACGCTTACCAAAAGAAATTTATAACCCTAGACTTAACTACAATAAAGTAGACAGTAGAAGTAGGGTTCGAACCACAGAGAGCTACTTAGACTAAACCAGGTAAAAATATTACTTCTCTAATGAAAATGGACTCTAATAAAAATAGAAAACTAAAATAAGGAGAAATCAATACCGTAAATAAAACCAAACACAAGACCTAAAACAAGACACACAATTGGGGGGGGGGGGTTGTTGATTGGTTGATTGCAACAAAATGAAAGTAACAAGTAAAAAGGAAACTTAGAGGAAAAATCAAGAGATGTGGTGGTTTTGTGAAATGAGGCATAGTTTCGTGTAGTGAATTTGTGTGTAACTTTATCCTTGATTATAATAATGAATTTGGAATTAGTATCTTAAGTACAGTAAGATGAGCTCTAACCGATAAATAACTCAAACGAAAAGATAGAATTTTAGTTTATATGAGCTCGTAAATAAAAACACTAACCTACTTGAATATCATAACCAATTCAATAGGAATCATTGGTTACTTAAACAAATCAAAACCTCCTAAACAATGAGCTTGTTCAGAACTGTTTAGTTCGTTATGAGTTATTTGCACTTGGCTATTATTCAAATTCTAATGGAAGCTATTAAGCAAAGCAACCAAAGAAATTTTGTGGCCCTTGTTAATTACTACTGAACATAGAATTGACCGAAATAAACTTAAAACAATTCATTGAGCATGAAAGATAATAAGTAAATAAAAACAGAATAATAACCGTTCAAATGAAATTCATTATTAATGGTCTCAAAAGTTACAACACAAAAACATAAACACTAACTATGACTCGAATGGCTTACTCGAAATACATGGAAAAGAAAGAAAATAAAATAATGATAGAACCCATTAATGAAGCGCGGATGGAAGAGTGAAGCTTGCTTGACTTGCCCAACTCCAAGAGAGAGAATGATGAAGTTCAAAAGTGATTAGAATGGATGCCTTGCACCTGGTTATATAACCCTCTCAAAAGGTGATCATGAGGGATGAATGAAGATCCATGCAAAGAGTGTGAAGGAAGCATGGCAAAGGCATGAAGAGTGCATGCAAAGTGCATGAAAGATCTGTCCAGAAGATGGTCAATTTGGGTCATGTAGACTTCGGAATTGGGCTCTGGTGATATAGAATGAATTGTGGGCTTTGTTCTGTTCTTTCCAACGGTATATAATATGCATATAGAGGAGGCCCAGATTATGAGTTATGGCCGAAATACTGAGACTGTGTCGGCAGGCCCGAGTCTTGATTATTATCTCTCTCTTGTGCTCCAACTTCTTTTCCCCAAGTTATGCTCCATCTAAATTGCACCTGAAATCACATAAATATCTTATTAGTAGTATCAATATTCAAGTTATGATTATTATCCATTTAAACACATATAATGGTGCAATATTACATATGTATAGGGTATAAAATGTGTATAATTAATGACTTATCAAGTACATTGCTTGGAACTCTTCCATGTCACTGCGCCACCATTTAGGCAAAATAAATAACCTGATTGCGATCTAAAGTCATCTGAGTATGTCTGGAAACTTGCATCGGTGTAACCCTTAACAACGAGCTCGTCTTCCATACCTCCATAGACTAGGAACATGTCCTTAGTTCTTCGTAAGTACTTAAGGATTCTTTTAACAGCTATCAAGTGACTTTCACCTATATCCGAAGCATATGGGATCTTATTCATGCGTCTTCATTCCTTCTCACTTGTAGGACACTATGGGATCTATCTCTTTGGATCTTGATTCCTAGCACGTAGGAGGCTTCTCCTAGGTCCTTCATCGAGAAACTTTCTCCCAACAATTTCTTGATGTTCGATAATGTTGGGACATTATTTTCCATGAGTAATATGTCAACTACGTAAAGCACCAAGAATACTATCGTGCTCCCACTGAACTTCATGTAAACACAAGGCTCACCTTCACTTTTGGTAAAACCAGAACTTTCGATGACTTCATCAAAATGAACTTTCCAACTTCGAGATGCATGATTCAATCCATAGATGGATTTCTGAAGCTTGCAAATCCCGGGTTGCATCATATGCTTGCTTCAATCCAAAACTAGAATTCTTAGGATCGACAAAACCCTCGAGTTGCATCATATGCACGTCGTCGGTCAGATTTTCATTTAGGAAAGCTGTTTTGATATCCATTTGCCATATTTCATAGTCATAATATGCTGCTATGGCTAATAGAATTCTGATAGATTTAAGCATTTCTACAGGTGAGAAAGTTTCGTCATAGTCAATACCATGAACTCGTTTGAAACCTTTCGCCACAAGCCTTGCTTTGTAGGTTTGTACCTTTCCATCCACGTCAGTCTTCTTCTTGAAGGCCCACTTACATCCGGTGGTCTTCAAGCCTTCGAATGGATCAATCAAATTCCAAACTCGATTGTCATGCATGGATTACATCTCGGCTCTCATGGCCTCTAACCATTTTGAGAGTCACGACTCTTCATAGCATCTTGGTAGGACGTGGGTTCATCATCTATGAATGCCACATCATCATCATTAGACACGAGAAATCCGTATCTCTCGGGCTCATGACGAATCCTACTAGATCTATGTTGAGTATGTTGTGTTTCAAGCTCACCAACTCCTTGAGAGTTTGTTTGTTCCTCCGTCATAGGTTCTGCAACTATAGGTGGGTCTCGAATTTCTTCGAGTTGTACTTTGCTCCCACTGCTTCTCATAGAGACAAACTCTATTTCCAAGAAGGCTCCATTACGAGTAACAAACACTTTGTTCTCCGATGGGTGGTAAAAGTAACATCCTTTAGTTTCCTTAAGATATCCCACAAACAGGCACTTGTCAGATTTGGGTCCGAGTTTATCGGGAGACTGACATTTGACATAAGTCTCACATCTCCAAACTTTAAGAAAAGACAACTTGGGGATTTTCCCCGTCCACATCTGATATGGCGTCTTTTGAACCACTTTGGATGGAATCCTATTTAGTATGAATGCGGCAGTCTCAAGAGTGTAACCCCAGAAAGACATTGAAAGGCTCATTTGACTCATCATCGATCGAACCATATCCAATAAGGTTCGATTCCTCCTTTCGGACACTCCATTCCACTGAGGAGTTCCAGGAGGAGTCAGTTGTGAAACTACTCCACATTCTCTAAGATGATCCTCAAATTCCTAACTCAGATATTCGCCTCCACGATCAGATCGAAGTGCTTTAATCTACTTGCCATGTTGATTATGTACTTCATTCTGAAATTCTTTGAACACTTCAAAGGATTTATACTTGTGCTTCATTAGGTAGACACAACCATATCTACTGAAGTCGTCCGTGAAAGTTATGAAGTACCGATACCCACCTCTAGCTGGCGTACTCATTGGTCTACATACATCAGTATGTATGAGTTCTAATAAGTCATTGACCCTTTCTCCAACTTTTGTGAAGGGTTTCTTAGTCATCTTGCCAAGTAAACAAGACAAGCACGTCTCAAATGATTCCAAATTAAATGAGTCTAGAAGTCCATGAGAGTGGAGTTTAGAAATGTGTTTCTCATGTATATGGCCTAAGAGACAGTGCCCAGAGGTATGTTGTATTTGAGTCATTCGGTTTAAATCATTTAGTGTTAATGTTATATATGGACTTATAATTCTCTTTCTTAAGATCTAGCACATAAAGACCTCTTTCTAATAGAACATTTCCATAGAAAATATTATCCTTTAAGATAGAACAATTATTATTCTCAATAATAGATTTATAACCATTCAAAACTAGACTAGAAATAGAAATAATATTTCTGCTCATAGCAGGTACAAAATAACAATTATTAAGTACTAATACAAGTCCACTAGGCAAGAGTCAATAAATAAGTTCCTACGGCTAATGGAGCAACTCTTGCTCCATTTCCCATACGTAGATCGACTTCGCCCTTAGCTAATCTTCTACTCCTTTGTAGTCCCTGCACATCATTAAAAATGTGAGTACCACATCCGATATCCAAAACCCAAGATTTAGGACTAAGTAAATTAGTTTCAAAAACAAAAATACCTAAAGCGGTAGTCACACTACCCTTCTTGATTTCGTCCTGATAGAGTTTGTAGTTTCTCTTCCAATGGCCAACCTTGTTGCAATGGAAACAAACTCCCTCGTTGTCTTTCTTGATCTTAGGTTTAGGCAACACCTTGCCTTTACCCTTGCTCTTGTTCCCGGTCTTCTTACCTTTCTTCTTGTGAACCATTAGGACTTCTTTCATAATATTTGTCTTCATGTCCTCTTGTGCGTTCTTAAGCATCCCATGCATCTCGGTGATGGATTTCTCCATCTGATGCATATTATAGTTCATGATGAATTTCTTAAAACTAGGAGGTAACGACCCGAGAATTATGTCAACAGTCAATTCTCTGGGCATAGCTGAACTAAGCCTCTCCAATTGATCAAGATAGTTCTTCATCTTGAGTACATGAGCACTCACAGATGAATCTTCAACCATCTTTGTGTCAGTCAGAGAGACGGTCGCTTTGTAGCGCTCAACTCTAGCCTTCTCTTGGAACATTTTCTTGAGAGTTACAATCATATTGAAAGCACCCATGTCCTCCAGTTGCTTCTGAAGCTCTGAGGTCATGGTCGCTAGCATGAGACAAGCTATCTCTGTGTCCTCCTTAACGTATTTAGCATACGCATCTGGGGCAGCCCTTGTGGCTTCCTGTTCTGATTCCTCTGGGTAAGCCTCTTCTATGACATACAGTTTATTGTCAGCCTTGAGAACAATTCTCAGGTTTCTAAACCAATCAAGGAAGTTAGACCCATTGAGCTTCTCCTTCTCAAGGATAGATCGCAAATTCAACCCAGTTAAATTATTATTTGCCATTATTCTACAAGTTAAAATAAAAAGTGTCATTATTATTTATTCATTGGGGTTGTTTTGTTTTGGTGTTTCTTATATTGTACTCCCACTATTTTTCTCCAAATCAACCACCTTCAGTAGTATTGATTCGGAAACTTCAAATGAATGAGGTTTCATAGTGAGTCAAGATCCATATTTTATTGAGTATTAAGTGCGCTTTGGCGCAACCCTCAATACACAACTATTTTGGTAGGAACACTTCCAATTGTTTCATATACAACTCTTGCCTTTTATGGAATGAGCATCATATTCCCGGTGTATTATTCCATCTTGTGCCCTGAGCCCAAGTCCGACTTGCTTGCTCAGTTAAGTTTAACCATGTATGATTATCAGCGAAATAGAGTCCAGCACACTCAGCTTTGGCATGACCCATGCTGGAAGCCATTTCCCGCATACCCTCCATTACAAAAACAATCCTCCATATGCTCAGCTTTGGCATGACCCACATGGAAGACTGTCTAAGTACCGAGGGTTTCAGTGACATGGGGGGCACTTCCTTACTTAGCATTCTGAAGGATTTTGTTTTAGGTTTATAAATATAAACATCATGAAAACTAAGTTAAATATGGTATGAGCCTAATCCTCACGTGCGATCATGAGATTCCTAATTCTAGATCTATGTATAGATTGCGAAGAAATCTTCAACAAACCCTTTGTTGTGTGTGCGAAGATCCAATGCCATCTTCCGAAGATTGTGCCAAGATCTCTTGTCTTGAAGTCTTGATATAATATCTATCCTAACAACTATCTCATTGCTAGAAAAGGTAATTTACAAATTTGGACAACTCACAGGTTGTCATAATTACAACTTTGGACAACTCACTGGTTGCTATAGATATTAAATAAAATAACAAGTATTCACACACAAGATTACATCACAGAACAATCACAGATCTAAAGCTCATACAATATTTGTATATTTAAATTCCATGTATAACAAAAATTAGGGTTTGTTGCAAAATCAGCATTATTCCGTTGAGAACAGAACTATTCTGTTCTCAACGGAAGTACTCTATTCTCAACGGAGACGTGCTGGAAATTCATATTTTCTTTTGTTTAAGTTCCGTTTCCAAAACGGGTTTAAAAAAAATACTAATTCTTGAAACTCTAGGAAATCATAATATCCAATATTATATTCCTAGAAACTATTTCCGTGATGTTTTGAAATAATATTATTCAAAACCCTAAAATTTATGTAATCGACGATTATTTCCATAATGAACGCTCTGATGCCACTGTTGGAAATCCATATCCATCTACGTTACATGCACAGCGGAACCTATGGATTTAACCCCCTTAGGATCTACGTTAAGGGAATAAAAGTACGAGATAAACTATTAAAATTTATATCTCAGATCCTCCTGATCCGTGAGACGAAGAAAGGATGTAAGTCTGAACTTTTCTGACTTGAAACCTTCTCCTTCCTGAAGCTCGACTCGCTACCTCCTTGCTTCTCCTAGGGATGAAGATCGATCGGTCGCAAGTTCTCAAGATAGAGAACGTCTACTCGTATCCACACGACTTCAGACGTACGGAATAACCAGACTTGGATAGACAAGTCCGGATATACTTTTCCAAAATCTTTCAAAACTTTCTCTCTCTTTTCTGTGTAATAGACGGCCTCTAAGGCTTCTGAATTGCGTATCGAATGGAGAGACTCTGTCATTCTATTTATACTAGAGAGAGAGGCGAATGATTGCTCAGTTACCATAACTAAAAAATCTAATCTGCGCCTATTCCGTTGCCAACGGAATAGGTATTTCCATAACGGAATACTTGGTAGCTAAGGTTATTACAGTTTTCATGTATATTCCGTTGGGAACAGAACTATTCCGTTGCCAACAGAATGTCACTGTTTTGTTCAATCAATTATCCAATAATTGATTATTTCGTTCACCAATTTATACATCATATGTATAACTGTTTTGAGTCATATTCATCCCGCACAAATGGCGTTCATTGTGTGATCGTGTAGGTTCCATTTAACGCTGGCAGCGATCTTCTAAAGATCATTAAGTCATGAGTAACCTCTAGACTGATGTCATGACTACCCATGTTAAATGAAATGATCAGCGATCATAAACCTATCTGAATAGACATTTGCTTATTCCTTTTGTTCTACGATATATGTCTTGATCACAAGGCATGGAAATATGTCATCCTTGAGTTTGATCAAAGTCTCTTTCCTGATCGAGAATTAGACTGAGTAAATAGAAAATGATATTAACAATACATGTTAATCCATTTTGAGCATGGCCATGCATTTCCTTCAGTCCTAGTTTATCAGGGGATCCAGAGATATCTCCCTCATGACGAGAGGAACAAATCCCATCTTGGTCACTCACATTCCTCGTGATGATTCAGTGCATACCTAATGATGACCCTAATGATCATCCCATTATGGATGATGTAGGATCATATTAAAGTATGCAGTTCCACATATAGGAATCCATGGTGACCTCAGGTCGTAGGAACATCACACTATTCATATGAGAATCACTAATGATATATACCATGCATATTCTCATAGTGTGGTAAGTCCAGCACATGTTCTCTAACATGAACCTATATTTCAGACTTGACATCCCTATGTCCATGATTAGCAGAACATGATCATCCAGTATGCGAATATACTAGTGTAGATATGTAGCTTCTTACTTGATGTATGTGTATCTCTATAAATATCCCACATATCACCAGGGAGGGTTTAGAACGTCATTCGATGGCCCACAGTTCTACTATCAGAATGACTTATTCTGATGACGTGGACCCGAAGTGACAATCATGGTTGATATAAGAAATTTATATTCACAATCCATACACATTGATATATAAAAAATAACCTTTATTGAATAAATAATAATGTCTTAATACATAATCCATTTCCCAGTACAAATACATTTGGCCTAGGGCACTAATCCTACAATCGCAACTCAAGGGGTGTGGCTTAACGACATCCAAAAAAGGAAGGAGTACCAGACTGAAAGCACAGACTGATTGAAGATTTGAGTGGTGATTAAAGGCAGCCACGCTAGACGGGCGTGATTAGAAAGGAGCAGATTGGGAAAGAATGAATCAAGGAGATATTACGTGAAGATTTGTTAGGATTCCTGGATTGCCTCTTGCCATCTACGGACACTGGAAATCCTAGAGCCCCCTCCTTACAAAAGGACCATTCGTGGGATGGCACAAGGGGGATAATTCAGAGATAGAAAATACAGAGAATGAGAGATCTATTTAGGAGCACAGCGTGATAATGCATGACTGCAGACTAGTATTAGGGACTTACTTTCTTTACCTATGTATCTTGATTGTAATTTATGTATGTACTGTAGCTAACTCGCCGCCTAGGATGCGGTGTTAGAAGTCTTATTAATCTAGTTTTCCATGAAGTTATTTTCTCCTTTATGTATTGCTATTGTTGTGATTTTGTTTGGTTGTTTAAATTCTTATCTAGAAGTGTGTAGCGTGCCACATCTTTTGATACTCAGGCTAGAGATGTCAATGGGGTGGGGAATTCCCATCCTCATGGGGACCCGACCAGAATGTGATTACGAATCCCCGATTAGTTACCACGGGGTGGGGTTCGGGTAAGGAATTTCCCCGGCCCCGCCCATCCCCAATGACATCCCTAAGGCAAGTAGGCTAAGTGCCTAAAGTACAAGTCCAAATCCAAATCCGCAGACAAGACTTGGACCGACGAGCACTACTGGAAAAACAGGTATCAGGCACGGTTCCCCGTTCCTAAAAGTCTGTGCCTGAAGATATCATTACAGATGCTAGGTTAAGCCACGGGCCATGCCAGATAACTTTTTAGACATGGTTGTACTGTTCACATAAGACACGGGAAGGTACCATATCAGACACGTGGCTTTCGAGCACGAACGTTGCCTAAAAGGTCTTTCAGCGAGGGGTTTCAGTCATGGCTCGTGTCAGGAATCTGTATAAATTTTTAGGTTTTTTAGGGTTTTCGGGCACTGACGGTGCCTGAAAGAGCATTCAGCGAGGGGTCTTCAGGTACGGCCCGTGCCTGAAACATGTATAAATTTTCAAATTTTTCTAGCACAGCCAGTGTCTGATACCTTCGTAAATTATTAAATAATATAGGTATTAGGCACGGCCCGTGCCTAATTTATCTCCAAATTTATTTTTCAGCACCCAAATTTTGCTAATTCTACTGATTCAAATAAAAAAAATTATAAAACATGCAAAATTCACAATAATGTATTCGTACAAACAAATTCATATCTGAAATACATCGATAAACAAAATAAAAGTTCATAGATCTAATATAACAATATCCATTAATTATTAAAAACACACAAATATCCATTTAAAACCTACAACATAAACTTAATCACCCAACCGCATGACGGATCCTGACCTTTGCGTCGCATTGTCGGCATTCGTGGCAGATCTAGAACCATGTCCAAACCTTTGTACATTACAAGCATTCATATCCTAAATAAAAATACAAATACCAATTATAATTCAATTACGATATATCTCAAAATAATTATAAACTCTTAATTCTAAAACCTAACCAATAAACCAACAAAGATTAAGTACATGTTCTTTAGGCAGTTTCTAGCTCAGGTTTGGATAAGAACCTGCACTCCCCATGGTTTTGTAAATGAGGTATTCTATCAACTTTTAGGAAGAGGCGTTTTGAAATCCCAAACCCAGCCAAACCTTGGAATCATGTACAATTTGTTGGGTTTGCAAAACTCCACTCGGAGTGAATTTTTGTACGGAAAGGAGAGAAAAAAATTGCAGCTCGTGGTTTCATCTCTCTCACTCTCCTAGCGTAAAAAAATTACAGCTCGTGGTTTCATCTCTCTCTCTCACTCTCCTAGCATATGTGAAATTGAGCACTTTAAATGCTACAGTATCTTCACTTTGCTAGCTCCTCACACATGTCGTCAAGTCAAATGAAGGAAATTGAGCATAGTGAGGCCAAATCAAACTTAAAAAAGAGAGCAAGTCTTCAAATTTGACCAATCTCTCCGTAAAAAATTGGCTACACTCTGCTGTGGTATATCATGCTAGTTGTATATTTAGATTTTTTTTTTCAATTACATCCAGTCAGGTAAATCATGATATTTCTATATTGTTGGAATTATGGTCTGATGGTTGTAGAATTGCTCACTTTTTTCATTTGTTGTTTTGATCAATTGTAGATTTTGACCACTTGATTATAATTAATGGTTGATGATTAAGTAGTCCATTTGTTGTTTTGATCAGTTTTGGGAGCAGTTGTCCTCCACAAAATGAATAGATTGATTTAAAAGGAATTGATATTTGGAGAAGAGATTGTTTTGGCTTTCTGATGCCCTGCACCAACTAGAGAGAATATTATTTTATGCTTAATTTTTTTATTTTAAAGTTTGTATAAGCTCTTAATTAGTGCTTATTGCTTAATTTTAAGATATCATTTTAAATATAAATAGAACTAGTATAATTGTATTAGTGTTCTATCGTACAGATTGAGTTAATTTTGAGATGTTTTTTCTGAAACTATTAATGAATTTCGATTAATTGGAAGAAAAAATTGGACTTAATTAAAATTTACTGGACTAAATTTTAAAGAACTTTGATGATATAATTTTTCTTAGATCTATATAATTGACCTAAATGGGAATGATACGTGAGCATAATTAAAACTTGCTTAATAAAAACATGAACACAATTGAAGGGATTAATTTTGTTTAAATTCAACATGTGCATATTTTAAAAAATATTAGACAATTAAATTTACTTAAAATATTTGTTTCCAATGAATATTTTTTAAATATCAATATTATATTCAAATCTTCCCGTGTTTCGAAAGAACACCTCTTTTTCATATTTTCATGTAGTTTTACGCAACTTCCAGCACCCATAGCTTCTTGACATTCATTTTGCAGCTTCCTGCACCCATGGCTTCTTTCTGCACTAGAGAACAGGCCCTAACTAAAGACATAAACCCTAAATAAAGAATTCAAACATTTAAGTAAACTTATTTTAGATTAACGTTGAAATCCTAAACCTAACCATATAGAAAGCAGAGATGAAATTCAACCTCAGAAATAGCAGTTGGTGTATGGTGTATGTTACAATCTGGTTGGTCGTCACCGAGTTTGATTTCCTGAAAGTCAGATAAAATTAAAAATTAATACATTTCTAAATTATACCTTAATCCAGTCTCACCTAATTAGATTGCAAGCTGTACATACCTCCACTATAATTATCATAAATAAAAAAAGATACAACACAAATAAAAAATGTTAACAAATTTCATCTATAATTAGCATTCCTATCCAGAATAACAAACTGAGCAAATTGGTCTTCTAGTATAAGTTCGCTTTTCAAATACTTAACCATAGTCATGATAGAGATTAGAGCCAGTAAATTATAGAGTTGAAAAATATACCTCCAAACAAGGACGCAGGTTGTTGGATACTTGGATCATCTTGTATTTCAAAGCTGATATTAGCTAAGTAATTTACCTATAACATAAATAAAATACATAATATTAAGCAAAATAGTAATAACTAGATCTAGTATCAGCACAGTACCAATATGTGCCAGCTCATATTTCTACCATACCAGTACTGATTCTTGTATCATACAAACATCTGCTGTCAATTTGGTTTATATAATTAGGCTTCCATTTTGATTCATCTCCTTCAGTTTTTCCTAATACATGTGATATAAATATTGATTAGGACCAACTTACAATACAAAAGAAATAAAATATTGAAATATAATTAGTATATTACCTTCTACTGAATCAAAATCATGAACTACACATAATCCCTCAATCATCACAGTATACATAACCACATCATGCCCATTTGCTTGTATTTCTCTTCATGGCTAGTTCTCTACCCTTAATAAAAAAAATTACAATAAACAAAAAACTAAATAAAGTGGTAATTACAAATAAAATCTAATTAAATATACAAAATAATTACAAAAAGAAGAAAAATTCGATGGATCTTTCTTAAGACGTCAACACGTTTCCTGACAGGAGGCGAGAGACTGTTGAGTACATTAGAGGTCAATCCTTGACATTTATTCTGCAATTTCAAAAATCAAATCAACAAAAATCGACTAAGAAGCCAGTAATCAAATCAATATAAAAATCAATTTTTAACTGATTTAAAAGGGGGATAAAATCCATCATATTTTGAATCGAAAAATATTTCTTCATCAAAGCTTGTTAATCTGATACTAAATTCGGATCCTTAAATCTCTTTTTATATTTACTTATTGCAAAGATTAAATTAAAGGTCATTCTTTTAACAGTTTATATAAGAAACATCAGATATTTCTTAAACCCTTGATTATTATTAAATTTTTTCAAGCATTTAAACAAACACGTAACATGCTTCAATCTGAAAGCATGAAAATCATAACACGAATAACCAAAGCACACACTCAAAACCAAACAATTGGCAAAACCACAAACATCATTAATCAAACAAGAGAAAAATAAAATAAAATAATCCACTGATGAAGAACCATTAATGAGACTGTAATAACTCCTGTTGTTAATTGGTGGAATTTTGCCCAATTAAAAGGTTAATTGGGAAATTGACTCAAGATTCCATCAAGAAAAGAAAGAACAAATTTTATTAAGTGGAAAAATGCTTTACAATAATCGCCCCCAACTGAACTGGACTTCTCCCTCTTTATTCTAGCTGCTATCCATGCCTAGGGACTCAACTCTAACTAGACGGGGTGTATAGACCACTGGTGCACCAGCCCTTATAAAATCATGTCACGTGACTATGTTAATGAGTCATGTGACCTCCTTGCCTCTACCCACTCTTAACTAGACTTTTCATTATTTCACCCCTATACTTTTATTATTATTATATTTTATTATATTTCTTACAATTGTTACATTAATGCCCCCATAAAAACCTTGACCTCAAGGTTTAAAATTAGGAAACCTATCCACAATAGTGTCTTAGTCTTCCCAAGTCACATCTTCGTCCGGCAAATTCGTCCATCGGATTAAGAGTTGTACCGCCGCTGCATTTCCTCTCTTCACCGGTCTTCTTTGTAAAACCGCCACCGGTTCCACTTGCCACTTCTCTTCCGGATCTATAAGTGGTAAGACCGGCACCACTATTTTCTTCTCCCCAATCTTCTTCTTAAGTTGCGAAATGTGAAAAACTGGATGTAATTGGGACCCGTCCAGTAAACTCAATCGATACGCCACCTCACCTATTTTCTCCAACACTTCATACGGTCCGTAGTAGCTTGAATTAAGTTTCATACCTTTATTCAAAGACAGTGAGGTTTGTCGGTACGGTTGTAATTTTACATATACTTGATCTCTGAGTTCAAATCTCCTCTCAATCCTTTTCTTGTCGGCATATAATTTCATCCTCTCTTGAGCCTTACTTAAATTCTTCTTGATGAGAAGCATAGCCGTGTGTCTCTCCTTGATCCATTCATCCACAGTTCCGGTCCTTGCACTTGGCGGCGCGCCTAGGTCGATTTGGTTGGGTACATCTCCGTAAAGAGTTTCAAATGGGCTTTGCTTAAGCGAATGGTGGAAGTTGGTGTTGTACCACCATTCAGCTTGTGGTAACCATGAAGACCACTTTTTTGGACAATTTGCGACCATGCACCTAAGATAAGTTTCGAGACATTGATTTACCTACTCGGTTTGGCCGTCAGATTATGGATGGTATGCCGTGCTATGGCATAGTTTCGTTCCTTGAATTTTAAATAATTCTCGCCAAAACTGGCTGGTGAAAATTCGGTCTCGGTCACTTACTAGCTCTCACGGAATTCCGTGAAGTTTCGCCACTTGATCAAAGAATACTTTGCTATTTGGTGGGTTGTAAAGGAATGTTTCAAGTTGATAAAATGAGTGTATTTCGTAAGGTGATCAACTACAACTAGAATCGCATCTTTCCCTTCCGATTTAGGACGACCCTCGATGAAATCTAAGTTCACACTCCACCATGCCTCTGATAAAATGGTTAACGATTGTAATAAACTGGGGTATCCTACATGCTCCCCTTTACTCCTTTGACACACATCACATTGCATAACGTAATGTTGTACCTCTTTTTTCATTCTTTTCCATCGAAAAACCTTTTTTAGTTTTTGATAAATCACTAATCCGCCTGAGTGACCACCCGTAGCCGAATCATGGACTTCCCGCAAAATCTTCTCCCTTAATCCCCCTTTTTTCCCTACACAAATCTTCCCTTTATATCTCAATAATCCTTCCTTGAACTCATAATCTAAAAATGCCGTTGTTTCGATCAATTTCCCTTGTATGACCATTCTCATTTCTTCATCATCCTCATAACTCTTCTCAATCTCCAAATGCCAATCGGGAACCACAACACTTACTATCCGAATCTCGCCTTCTTCTATTGTTCGAAACTCTCGTCTCCTTGAAAGAGCATCCACCACCTTATTCTCTACTCCCTTTCGATATTGAATCAAATAGTCCATCCCCATTAGTTTTGTGAGCCCCTTGTGTTGTAATTGAGACGTAATTTTACCATCTAGCAAGAATTTGAGACTTTCGTGATCCGTTTTGATAACAAACCTCCGCCCCATTAAGTAGTATCACCATTTTTCTACCGCCATGAGCACGGCGATTAACTCCTTCTCGTATATAGACCTCCCTTGATTCTTCATGCCTAGAGCTTGACTTAAGAATGCGATCGGCCGTCCGTCTTGCATTAGCACTGCCCCTACTCCCACTCCACTCGCATCCGTCTCTAATACAAACATTCGTGAAAAGTCCGATAATTTGAGTACCAGTGTCTTCACCATTGATTCTTTTAGCACCTCAAAGGCATGCTCGGCTCGCTCATTCCACTCGAACCCTCACTTTTTTAACAATTTGGTCAAGGGTTTTGAAATAATCTCGTACCCCTTCACAAACTTGCGATAATACCCCATCAATCCCAAAAACCCTCGTAACTCCTTAATAGTCCTTGGTCGCGGCCAACTCACCGTAGCCTCGATTTTTGTCGGGTTCGTCTTAACCCGCTCCTCATTAATCACATGCACCAAATAGTCTATTTGCGACACACAAAACATGCACTTACTCCTCTTTGCAAAAAGTTGGTTTTGTTGGAGAATCTTGAACACTACTTCTATATGTGTCAAATGCTCGGTTCGAGACCAGCTGTACACAAGGATGTCATAAAAAAAGACGAGAATGAACTTCCTCAAGTACGAATCGAAGAGGGAATTCATGAGAGCTTGAAAGGTTGCCGAAGCGTTTGTGAGGCCAAAGGGCATGACAAGGAATTCGAAGTACCCTGAATGAGTTTCAAACGCGGTCTTGTACACGTCCTCAGATGCCATGCGAATTTGAGGATAACCCGCTCAAAGATCCAACTTGGAAAAAATCCGAGCTTCACTAAAGTCGTCCAATAGGTCATCGATGATCGGAATGGGGTACTTGTCCTTCACCGTCATGGAGTTTAGTTGTCAGTAATTTATGCATAGTCTCCACGACCCGTCCTTTTTCCTAACCAAAATAGCCGGCGATGCAAACAGACTCCGACTGTTTCGAATAATTCCGCAATCCAACATCTCTCTCTCACTGCCTTCTCTATCTCCTCCTTTTGGTGGTGCGCGTAATGGTAGGGTCGCACTTGAACCGGCTTCGATTCGGTCTCGAGCGGGATCGTGTGATCACAAGACCGAGGCAATGAAAGTGTTTTCGGCTCTTGAAAAATGCAGCTATAGGTCTCGAGTAAACTATCTAGCTCATTTTTGGCCTGCACGTTTTATGAATCAAGGTTTTGAACTGCATCTGTTTGGACTTTCTCTGTTTCAATCTGCACTAATTTTGATGCAACGGACAAGGATGTTGAAATCCCTGTTTTAGGACATTTATTGGTTGGGTTCTAGGATTTAAAAATTAGGGTTTCTGAAATCCTAATTTTTGGATATTTAATCTTTGGGTTCTCGGATTGAAGGGTCTGAGGATTTGAATTCTCGGATTCTAGGCATTTAATCATTGAGTTCCCGGTTTTTAAATCTTGGAAATTACCTTCTAGGTTGTAAAGATATGCCATCCAACAAACTTGATTTCTCTCTAACACACATCTCAATTCATCTTCTTCTACCAACCGAGCTTCACCCCCTCTAATGGCTTCGCCCTCCTCTCTAAGCTCCAATCTTCTCCCTCCTTCGTAAAAAGACACTACCCGCTGCAAGTAGTCAAACTCCACCGGGCTTACAAGTGTCATCCAATCCATCCGAAGCACCACATCCAACGATCCCAACTCTAACACGCGTATAATTCTTGCATCTCACATTGAAATCCTTAGCAAACCAAATCACAAATCACACCCGAACCATTAGCAACGGTGACCCTTAGTGGTGACGTGAGAACAGGGGTCAGACCCAATACTTTTGCGAATTGTGGGTCGATAAACGAGTGGATACTCCCACTATCCAAGAGAATGCTGGAAGTTCATTTCTTTTCTACTCCTGTGACCTTCAAGGTTTGATTAGTCATTTCACCATCGAGAGTACATAGAGACACCTCCATGAATTCGGCTTCCGATCTCTCTTCTCCCACTTTCGGCTCATCTTCCTTACCCTCTTCTTCACCATCTTCCTCGTCGGTTCCATCCATCATGTGAACGGTCCCATTCCTCCCCTCTTCGCAATCGTGCCCCTTAATGAATGGCGCCTCGCACCAAAAACACAACTTCTTGGCTCGCCTCTCTGCCTTTAAGGCATCCCAATTTGGTGTCGGTTTTGGTTGAGCCTCAACCGTTTGAGAAATATTTTCCATTTTTCCTCCAAAAGATTGGTTTTTGGATATATTTTTCGCCCGTCATTGTATCTCAAGGATCTTAGAATATTGGATCGCGTTCTCATATGCCTCACATAACGTCTTAAGTCTCGAAAGAATCACATACGCCTTCAATTCCTCTTGAAGCCCCGACACAAAATAATTCGTGAAAAATTCTTCATCTAGAGCCGTGTACCTACTCCATATGTAGCGTCACAATTTTTCGAACCGAAGACAGTATTCCTCGACCGTATCGGTTTGCTTGAGCATATGGAATTCTCCTTCTACTCCGGTTACTGGTTCGTGGACAAACTGCCGACACAAATCCACCGCGAACTCGCTCCACGTACCAACACTATGCCCCAACCGATGGCCTAAGTACCATCCTTCCGCCTCTCTCGTTAAGGAAAGAACGGCCAAATTTACTTGTTGCCAATCCGGTACCTTGCACACCCTAAAATAGAGCTCGCACATCATGATCCACCCTCTTGGATTGGTACCATAAAAATACGGGATCTCGACCTTAGGTCGTGGTTGAAACTCTAACCCTCTTGCCCTCAGTGCAGCATAACCCTTGAGGCCGTGCTCCGAAGTTCGCTCCTCCCCCAAAAATACATCTCCCCGCCCCCCTTTCAAGTTCTGGTGGTCCGACGATTGTGCCGATCCGTCCTCCATGGAATCGGAACCCCTCCCCTTCTGTTGCACCTCCAAACAGTCAAACCGAGATAGCATCTCGATTATCATTTGCTCCAATCGCTTGTGACCGGATTCAAGAACCATTCTTGAGTCGAGGTGGTGGTTATCCTGGGACGCACCTGGCTGGCCGTCAACGGATCGGGTTTGAGATCGGATTTTTGCCATGGAGAATCAAGTGGTGGTGAACTCAAGATTCAATCAAGAAAAGAAAGAACAAATTCTATTAAGTGGAAAAATGCATTACAATAATCGCCCCCAACTGAACTGGACTTCTCCCTCTTTAGACTAGCTTCTATCCATGCCTAGTGACTCAATTCTAAGTGGACGCGGTGTATAGACCACTAGTGCACCAGCCCTTATACAATCATGTCACCGGGCTATGTTAATGAGTCACGTTACCTCCCTGCCTCTACCCACTCTTAACTAGACCTTTTATTATTTCACCCCTATATTTTTATTATTATTATTATATTTTATTATATTTCTTACAATTGTTATAGAGAGAGAGAGAGGGCGGCAACTGACCGAGAGGGAGGAGCTGCTGGGCGGCGACTGACCGGAGAGGATGAGCTTCTGACTGACCGGAGGGAGGAGCTTTCGGGGAACTTGGGCTGATTTAGGGTTTATGGCGGGGATTATGGTTTAGGGCGAGATCAGGGAGAGGCAAGAAGGGGGAGGCGGAGTTTCTACCCTTTTCTTTTTTTCTTCCGTTCGTTATTTCCCTTTTCTTTTTTTGGGGGAATTTCATATTTACCCTTCTAAAAACTCTAAATATCATATTTACGCCTCTAAAATCTTAAATATCATATTTACCCTTTCAAAAATCCAAAAATATCATATTTTCCCAATAGTTAACTTCGATCTCTAATTTTGTGAAATCTAGCTATTAATTACTGAAATTACATCATTGCCCTCATCTTTAAGAATCCATTTCTGTTCCTTAGCAAACAAAATATGAGATTGTAACTTTGTATCTGAAATCTGCACAAAATATCTCTCTCCCTCTCTCACGCTTGAACTTAAACCATATCATCCACATGGTTGAACCCTTTTTCTCTTTAGATTCTACGAGTTTTCACTTTTCCCAATTTCCAAATATATACGTATATCCAATTAATTTACCCAAATTGTGTAGGATTAGTGCCCTAGTCCAAATGTATTTGTGCTAGGAAATGGATTATGTATTAAGATATTATTATTTATTCAATAAAGGTTGTTTCTTATATATCTGTGTGTATGGGTTGTGAGTGTCAATTTCTTATATCAACCATGAATGTCACTTCGGGTTCACATCATCAGAATAAGTGATTCTGATAGTAGAACTATGAACCAATGAATGACATTCTAAACCATCCCCAGTGATATGTGGGATGTTTATAGAGATAAACATACTTTAAGTAAGAAGCTACATATCTACACTACTATATTCGCAGACCGGATGATCATGTTTTATTGATCATGGACATAGGAATGTCAAGTCTGGAATATAGGTTCGTGTTAGAGAACACGTGATGGACTGACCACAATGTGATAATATACATGGTATATACCATTAGTGATTCTCATATGAATAGTGTGATTTTTCCTACGACCTGAGGTCACCACGGATTCCTGCATGTGGAACTGCATAATTTAATATGATCCTACGTCATCCATAACAGGATGATTATTAAGGGCATCATTAGGTTTGCACTGAATCATGACGAGGAATGTGAGTGACCAAGATGGGATTTGTTCCTCTCGACAAGAGGGAGATATCTCTGGCCCCCTTGATGAACTAGGACTGAAGGAAATTCATGGCCATGCTCAAAATGTATTAACATGTGTTAATAAAATTTTGTATTTACTGAGTCTAATTCTCGATCAGGAAAGAGACTTCGATCAAACATAAAGATGATATATTACCGTGCCTTGTGATCAAGACGTATATCATAGAACAAAAGGAATAAGCAAATGTCTATTCAGATAGTTTTATGATCGTTGATCATTTCATTTAACTTGGATAGTCATGATATCAGTCTAGAGGTTACTCATGACTTACGATCTTTAGAAGATCATTGCTTGTGTTAAATGGAACCTACACGGTCACACAATGAACTCCATTCGTACAGGATGAAAATACCTCAATAACAATTATGCATGTGATGTATAAATGGGCGAAAGAATAAATCAAATTTTGAATATTTGATTGTGCTGGAATTACTGTTCACGCATAGGAAATATTGTTCAAGCACATGAATTACTGTTCACGCGTTCGAACGGAACACATATGGTATGTGCTGATTTGCTTTGCAGAGAAGCATCATTTATATAGAAACGATGGTCCGTTCGAAGCAGGAATTACTGTTCACACGACAGGTAGGATTTGTTTCCTTAATGAAAGTTGTCATTCTTTCACCCCTCTCTCTAGTATAAATAAAGGGGTAGCCCCCTTCTATTCGACACACAATTTAGAAGCCTTAGAGGCCATCTATTACATAGAAAAGAGAGAGAAAGTTGTGAGAGATTTTCGGAGAGTATTTCCGGACTTATCTAGCCAAGTCCGATTATTCCGTACGTCTGAAGTTCGCATGGATACGAGTAAAGGTTCTCTATCTTGAGAACTTGCGAGCAATTGATCTTCATCCTTAGGAGAAGCAAGGAGGTTGCGAGTCGAGCTTCATGAAGGAGAAGTTTGCAAGTCGGAAAAGTTCATCGTCTCACGGATCAGGAAGATCCGAGGTATAAATTTTAATAGTTAATCTCATAGTTTTATTCCCTTAACGTAGATCCTAGGGCGGGTTAAATCCATAGGTTCCGCTGCGCATGTAACGTACATGGCTGTGGATTTCCCAACAGTGGTATCAGAGCGTTCGTTAAGGAAATAATCGTCGATTATGTATTTAAAATTTAGTAAATTCTAGTATAATAAATTTTAGAGTTTTGAAAATATTATTTCAAAACATCACGGAAATAGTTTCTAGGAATATAATATTTAATATTATGATTTTCTAGAGTTTCGGAAATTAGTTTTTCGAAATCTATGTTGGAAACGGGACTAAAACAAAGGAAAAACAAATTTTCCAGCAGGTCTCCGTACCCAACGGAATAGTTTCATTGAGAATGGAACAGTCCGTTGTGAACGGAATATTCCGTTGAGAACGGAGTAGAGCCGGAAATTCATGTTTTTGTCAACGACGGTTCCGTTGAGAATAGAATAGTTCCATTTCCAACGGAATAAGGCTAACTTTGCGTGAAACCCTAAATTTTATTATACATGAAATTTAAATATACAAATATGGTATGAACTTTAGATCTGTGATTGTTCTGTGATGTAATCTTGTGTGTGAATACTTGTAATTTTATTTAATATCTATGGCAACCAGTGAGTTGTCCAAAGACGTAATTATGACAACCTGTGAGTTGTCCAAATTTGTAAATTACCTTTTCTTGCAATAGGATAGTTGTTAGGATAGATATTATTTCAAGACTTCAAGGCAAGAGATCTTGGCGCAATCTTCGGAAGATGGCATTGGATCTTCGCACACACAACGAAGGGTTCGTTGAAGATTACTTCTGCAATCTAGAGATAGATCTAGAATTAGGAACCTCATGATCGATCGTGAGGATTAGGCTCATACCATATTTAAATTAGTTTCTATGATGTTTGTATGTATAAATCTAAAACAAAATCTTTCAGAATGTTAAGTAAGGAAGTGCCCCCCATGTCACTGAAGCCCTCGTTACTTAGATAGTCTTCCATGTGGGTCATGCCAAAGCTGAGAATATGGAGGATTGTCTTTGTAAAGAGGCATTAGGGAAATGACGTCTAGCATGGGTCATGCCAAAACTGAGTGTGCTGGACTCTATTTCGCTGATAATCATACATGGTTAAACTTAATAGAGCAATCAAGTCGGACTTGCGCTCAGGGCACAAGATCGAATAATATATCGGGCATATGATGCTCATTCCATAAAAGGAAAGAGTTGTATATGATACAATTGGAATTGTTCCTACCTAAATAGTTGTGTATGGAGGATTGCGCCAAAGGACATTTAATACTTAATGAAAGACGGATCTTAACTCACTATTAAAACCTCATTCATTTGAAGTTTCTTGAATCAATACTACTAAAGGTGCTTGATTTGAAGAAAAATAGTGGGAGTACAATATAAGAAACACCAAAAAAAAAATAACCCCAATTAATAAATAATAATGGTACTTTACATTTTAACTTGTAGAATAATGGCAAATAATAATTCGACTGGGTTAAATTTGCGATCTATCCTTAAGAAGGATAAGCTCAATGGGTCTAACTTCCTTAACTGGTTTAGAAACCTGAGCATTATTCTCAAGGCTGACAATAAACTGTATGTCATAGAAGAGGCATACCCAGAGGAACCAGAACAGGGAGCCACAAGGGCTGCCCGAGATGCGTATGCTAAATACGTCAAGGACGACACGAAGATAACTTGTCTCATCCTAGCGACCATGACCTCCGAGCTTCAGAAGCAATTGGAGGACATGGGTTCTTAAGATATGATCGTGACTCTCAAGGAAATGTTCCAAGAGCAGGCTAGAGTTGAGCACTACAAAGCGACCGTCTCTTTGACTGACACGAAGATGGATGATGGTTCATTTGTGAGTACTCATGTTCTCAAGATAAAGAGCTATCTTGATCAATTGGAGAGGCTTGGTTGAGCTATGCCCAGAGAATTGGCTGTTGATATAATTCTCGGGACATTACCTCCTAGTTTTAAGCAATTCATCATGAACTATAATATGAATCAGATGGAGAAATCTATCACCGAGTTGCATGGGATGCTTAAGAACGCACAAGAGGACATGAAGAGAAATATTGTCAAAGATATCCTAATGGTTCACAAGAAGAAGGGTAAGAAGACCGAGAACAAGAGCAAGGGTAAAGACAAGGTGTTTCCTAAAACTAAGATCAAGAAAGACAAGGAGGGAGTTTGTTTCCAGCAACAAGGTTGGTCATTGGAAGAGAAACTGCAAACTCTACCAGGATGAAATCAAGAAGGGTAGTGTGACTATTGCTTCAGGTATTTTTGTTATTGAAACTAATTCACTAACTCCTAAATCTTGGGCATTGGATACCGGATGTGGTACTCACATTTATAATGATGTGCAGGGATTACAAAGGAGTAAAAGATTAGCTAAGGGTGAAGTAGTTGGGAAACCCGTAGCCATGTACGTTACATGCACAACGGATCATTGTACAGGAAATAAAGGTACGAGATTATGATATTAAAATTTATACCTCGGATCTTCCTGATCCGGGAGAGAGAAGCGGATGTAGGTCTGAATGAACTTCCGTCTTGCTTCCTTCTCCTTCCTGGCTTCTGAAGCTCGACTCTGAGAACCTTCTTGCTCTTCCTAGGGATGAAGAACTTGATCGCTCGCTAGTCTTCAAAACAGAAGACTTCTACTCGTATCCACGTCGAACCTTATTCAATAAGTTTCTTATTCTTCTTTATGTGCACATCGTGAGATGCTGCATATAGAATTAATTGTGAAACATTTTCCACAATTTCTAAGATAATTGTCAAACTATTGACTCAAATACTTGCCACTTCGATCTGATCGAAGTGCTCTTATTATCTTTTAAAGGTGATGTCGAAATTCATTCTTAAATACTTTGAACATTTCAAATATTTTGTGTTTCATTAAGTAAACCTTTTACTTAAAACACTTTAATATGAAAAATCTGATATTCCTTATTTCTAGCCAACTTGCTTTTTGTCTCTCCTACATCTATATGCATGAGACTAACCCATCAACTTCGTGATGGTTGCCCATTCTTTTCATCCCGTTCCATAAATAGAATTCACACATTTCAATTGATCCTAGATCCAGTGAATCAAACTTTCCACATAGGGTGGAGTTTTAGAAATGCGATTCTTATTTTGTGACTTAGATGACATTGCTAGAAGTATGGAATCAATGGACTTATTATTTAGCATATAAAGATTATTTTCTAAGTGAACATTTCAAATAGATTTATCTAGGAAAATTTTATTATTCCAAATAATAAATTTTACATCCATTTTAATGCTAATGTCGAAATAACATTTATTTCATTACAAGTCCACAATGGCTAAGTCAATAAAATCCTAGAGTTAATGTAGCAACTCTTGCTTCAATCCCCACTTGTAGGGTGACTTCTCCTCAAGCTAATCTTCTACTTCTGAGTAATATCCTGCACATTCAAAATGTGAGAATTACAGTGGATATTCAATATCCAAGTAGAGATTTAGAAAGAGGAATACCTGAAATGGTAGCCATTGATTCTTTTTCTTGACATGTCTTATATCCTGCTCTCCAGTGATCACGCATAGAACATGCAATAACTTCTTCCGATTTCTCGGGTTTAGGCAACTCCTTGCCTTTACTCTTGATCCAGCTCTTCCATTCAGCTTGTCTATTCAACTCTCTTTCCCTTTCAATCCTGAGGGCATCAATGACAATTTTTGCCTCTATGTCCTTCTCTGCCTATTTAAGCATCTTATGCAATTTCGTGATCGTCATCTCCATTCGACGCTTATGATATTCAGTAATGAACAAATCAAAGCTCGGAGGAAGTGATCTAAGAATCATGTCAACCGCAAATTCCCTTGGAATAGGCGAACCAAGTCTCTCTAAGTAATCAATGTGACTTCTCATCTTGAACACAAGAGTAGCCATAGAGGAGCCATGAGCCATCTTGCTCTTGATTAATAACTTGGTCACCTTGTAGCACTGAATATTAGTCTGCTTTCGGAACATTTCCTTAATCGCCTTAATCATATCATAGGCATCCATGAAACCTATCTTCTTCCGAAGCTTAGGTTTCATTCCTGCTAATATCATCCAAGCAACTTCATCAGAATCGTCAATACACTTCTGATAAGTATCTTGAACGACTCTAGAAGCGGTCGAAGGCGGTGGATTTGGGATGGGTGTCTCAAAAGGACATACAACTTTCTTTCACTCTTGAGAACAATTCTCAGAATCCTGAACCATTCAGGGAAGTTTGTGCCATCAAGCTTGTCCTTCTCAAGGATAGATCGCAAGTCCGTAAATTTCGAACTCATTCTACAAGTTTAATATGCAATGTAAAGTTTATTATTTAAAATTAGAATTATTGTAATTTTGTTTCATATATTATACTCCCACTATTTTTCTTCCAATCAAACACCTTCAGTAGTATTGATTCGAAAACTTCAATTAAATGAGGTTTCATAGTGGGTCAAGATCCGTATTTCATTGAGCACTAAGTGCACTTTGGCGCAACCCTTATTGCTTAACTATTTAGGTAGGAACATTTCCAATTGTATCATATACAACTCTTGCCTTTTATGGAATGAGCATCATATGCTCGGTGTATTATCCCATCTTGTGCCCTGAGCCCAAGTCCGACTTGCTTGCTCAGTTAAGTTTAACCATGTATGATTATCAGTGAAATGGAATCCAGCACACTCAGCTTTGGCATGACCCATGCTGGACGTCATTTCCCTCGTACCTTCCTTTACAAAGACAATCTCCCATATGCTCAGCTTTAGCATGACCCACGTGGAAGACTGTCTAAGTACCGAGGGCTTCAGTGACATGAGAGGCACTTCCTTACTTAACATTCTGAAGGACTTTATTTTTAGATTTATAAATATAAACATCAAAGAAACAGGTCAAATATGGTATGAGTCTATTCCTCGTGAACGATCATGAGGTTCCTAATCCTAGATCTATCTCTAGATTGCCGGTGAATCTTCAACGAACCCTTCATTGTGTGTGTGTGACGATCCAATGCAATCTTCTGAAGATTGCGTCAAGATCTTCGTCACGTAGTCTTCATATAATATCTATCCTAACAATTATCCTATTGCTAGAAAAGTAACGTACAATTTTGGACAACTCACTAGTTGTCATAAATTACAACTTTGGACAACTCACAGGTTGTCATAGATATTAAATAATATTACAAGCATTCACACACAAGATTACATCACAGAACAATCACAGATCTAAGGCTCATACCATATTGTAATGTGTATTTTTATACACATTTTTAGGGTTTTTATCATCTCAAATTCAATCATAATTCACATTAAAGGTATGAAAAATGCTCATAATTCATAAAACATAATTTGAAACCTCTTAATACGTTTTGTGTGATTTTACAGGCGAATAGGCCATAAGATGAAGAATTGGACCAAAACGCGAATAATGGGCCAAAGATGGCAAATTAAAAACCTCAAACACCCCACAAAGAAATTCCTCTAACTTCTACAACAAGTCAAAAACCTTTTTACAACCAAATCACACCAAGCCAAATGCCAAAAAACGCTGAATTAACCAAAAGTCAACTTTTCCGAAATGGGTCAAACGGTATATCAAAACGAAGAACTCGACGAGACGAATCCAACGGTACAAACCTCGTGATCAGAAACCTTCTATAACCCTCAGAATCGCCAATGGAAAATCTGACAAAATCTGGTCAAAGTCAACGCATTGACGAGTCAAACCCGTCTTCTTCAAACCTCATAATTCACAATTATGCTCGAAATCGAACAAACAAGCCAGCCATGGATTCAGCATGAAGAGAGGAACGTGCCGGTACCATTCTCAGATCCTGGAAGTCCGACGATCGCCGGAATTCGGCCAAAACAGGTGCTGAAAACTGGCCGAAACCATGATTAACCTGCCTTGGCGTCCACAATCTTCCATTCGAGCCAAAACCTATCTCATTCTCTTCTCCATCGTCTACCCTTTCTAACCGTATGAAGAACTCATTGAATGGTGCGGAATCGAGCGAGAAATCTGTGTTTGAGTAATCTGTTCGACGAAATCCTCAATGAACTTTTCAAACTGGATGATCCAACGGTCGGAATTTCGGCAGTGTAATGAATTCGATCAGTCTTCTCGCATTTTTCTCACACAGCGATGATGTTTGACGAGTCGAATAGCTTCAGTGGGGTCTCTTAATGGATTTCGAAGCCTCAATTCGATAGAAAAATAACTTGAAATCTCGTTTTGATTCACGATTTTGTGTTCTGATGGGTCATTTTCGCTGAGTTCGGTTAATGGCGGAAATTCATGAATTAAGGGAAGAATTGACGCATCAAACGCAACGCAGAGCATCGTGAGGAGGTGAAGAACGAAGCCTAAGTTTTAGAATGAATCGTTACTGCTTAAAGGGGACGCTTTTGAGCTCAATAGCCATTAATGGCGGAAGAAGCTGAAATGAGCTTTAGAATGACCAAACTCAGCGAATTCTCAACCATTGGTTGTGTTTCAAAGCTCTTGTGCGTTCGTGAGGATGAGAGGAAGCAATCTAGATTGACAACTCGAGCTGAAATGAACTAGATGTCGAGTTTGATCACTGAGTTCGGAATCGGGTAAAATGGAGTTAGAACCCGATCAGGAAATGGATCCAAAATCCATCGTTGCGAAACCAAAAACCGTCAGAAGATTGTTTTAGGACGGATTGCACGCTCGCACGCCACAGAAAATCGGAACAATCGTTAATTAAATTCAACGCCATTCTTGCTCAGAAATGACCCGTTTCACGTGCTTTCGACCCGTTCCGCCATAAAAGATCAACATAACAATTCAAACTCAGCGCCACTCTCACTCTAATGAAATGACTCGTTTCACGCGACTTATGACCCATTTCAGTGTAGCAAATCCAAGTGGGGACCACTGTCAGTGATTCAACGAATTTAAACCGCTAGCGCGTTAAAACTTCGGATCGAAATCGATCGTTCCGCCAAAAACGAGAGGAATTGATTTTCCAACCAAAACCGGATCAAATCTCAACAGAATTCAACGAAATTTCGTCCAGATCCTCAGTACACTCCACTTGATCTGCCTGAGCCAATGGAATCGCTCGGTTTGTCCCCTATTCTCCAGACCAGCCTCTCTATAAATTCGACCGATCAACCCATTCATGAGAATCATTCTTCCATTCTCCAAATTCTTTCAACACATTACTCTCCAATCATCTTCTTTAAGCTTCAGTAACTCCATTACTGAATCTCAGAGCTTTTCGAGCTTCAATTTTCGAGTTTGAGTGAAATTCACCAATTCGGGCTGATTTTGGTGAAAAAGGCAATTGATCGGTTCGACTGGAATCAAGCATCAATCGGAGGTTCAAATCGGCTCAAGGAAGCTTCTGGTTGATCTTCCACGTCTCGGTTCGATCCAATTTTCATTTAATCTCTTGTATTCAATTTTAGATCACAAGATCCAATTTGTAAAAGAACATGATGAACACATGCCTAATTTCGGTTGATCTTATCATGTGTGAGTAGAATCTTGTAGGGATAGGCCTTTTGTGATAGAATTGTTTGAAATCTTGCTTTAATTTGAATTAAATTGACTGATTTGGTTACTGTTCATAATGTGTTGTTAAATCTGGATTTTTCTTGATTTAATCGATTTGGTTGAATTAATTAGGTCAATTAGAACTGAATTTTTCATGCATGTTAGTCCATTTTATCATCTTGAATCTTGGTTAAGGTTTTTGCGTGATTGAGTGAAGTTTTTAGTTCAAAAATTGAGATCAAACACTAGTTGGTTGATTGGTGTTTGATCTAAAATTTTGATCTATTTGCTGAGTTTTTCTGGTTGAAAATAATTCAAACTTGTGCCAAATCTGATAAACTGAATATTTAGTGATTAATGATACAATTCTTGATCAAATTGCCTTAAAAATCCCTACTTTTATCCTATTAATTCAAAAATACATTTTTCTGCATTTTATTTCTGTCAGTTTCAGTAAAAAATTGTTTGACTTCAGATATGATCAAAGAAAATTATACAAAAAATATTTTGTGTTTCTTTAGATATTTTAGAACAACTTTCATATAATATGTGCCTAATGGTTTTATGTTAAATTTGTAAGAAAAAAATCTGTGCAAAGTTTTGACTTTTAAATTTCATGTTCTTGATTTTTGATTCTGTTTGTTTTTCTACGATTTTTAGAAATTAGTAAAAAAATCCTATAAATATAAAATTTAGGTCTTGGTAAATCATATTGAAGTTTAGTTTCTAAATCTGAATTTTAATTGAATTGTTGTTTGGATAACATTTGAATTCCACCCCTTTTTGGCAACATATACCATTCTCTGCCTAATTCCATCATATGTTCTGAGTTTTGACCATAACTGTTGAAAGATCAATCTTTTTGATCTGAGATTTTTACCACATAATCTGAACTTGTTTTCCTAATTTCTGTTAATTTTTGGTGATTTTTGAAGCAATTTTCGATTTTCTGTGATTTATTTGAATAACTCTGTTGACTGGTTATGAAAAGTGTGGACTGAAACGAAAATTACATAAAAAATATGAACAAAAGTGATAATTGATTTACCTTACATCGTGAAGATCTCATTCTCTGTTTTCCATTGACATATCATTTGCAACTTTTGGATATTTGGAACTATTATTAAATAATTTTCAAAGGATTTGTGTACGAATTTACTTCAATTCCATCTAATATATCAATAACCTTCTAAAAATAGTCTGCAATCTCTGAACAAAAACAAGACCTACTTTTGAAAAGAACTATAATATCTCAAGGCCATTCTCCTTGTGTTCGACCCCTAAACTCATTACCACTCATACTCGTAATTGATTAATAGGGAAATATAAATTGTTTTGTTAAATTGTGTGAAATTCAACGACGGTTTTACCGCGATTTACACATATTTAAATAAAAAATTCCATGTATAACAAAAATTAGGGTTTCCGCAGAATTCAGCCTTGTTCCATTGGGAACGAAACTATTCCATTCTCAACGGAGCCTGCGCTGAAAAACTGAAAATTTCCTGCGTTATTCCGTTCTCAACAGAAGTATTCCGTTGGGAACGGATTGCTGCTGAAAAATTCATTTTCCTATTATTTTTAGTTCCGTTTCCAAAACAAATTTCGAAAAAGTATTTCTCGAAACTCTAGGAAATCATAATATCCAATATTATATTCCTAGAAACTATTTTCGTGATGTTTTGAAATAATATTTTCAAAACCCTAAAATTTATTATATTAGAATTTACTATAGTTTAAATATAATCAACGATTATTTCCCTAACGAACGCTCTGATACCACTGTTGGGAAACCCGTAGCCATGTACGTTACATGCGTAGTGGAACATACGGGTTCAACCCTCCCAGGGATCATCGTAAAGGAAATAAAAGTATGAGATTATGATATTAAAATTTATACCTCGGATCTTCTTGATCCGGGAGAAAGAAGCGGATATAGGTCTGAACGAACTTCCGTCTTGCTTACTTCTCCTTCCTGGCTTCTGAAGCTCGACTCTGAGAACCTTCTTGCTCTTCCTAGGGATGAAGAACTTGATCGCTCGCTAGTCTTCAAAATAGAAGACATCTACTCATATCCATGTCGAACTTTGAATCGTCGGAATAACAGGACTGGGCTAGACGAGTCCGAAAATACTTTCAGGAGGCTCTCTCTCTCTTTCTCTCTGTATTACGGCAGCCTGGAGGCTCTGTAATGTGTGTCTAATAGAGGGGTATTGCCCCTCTATTTATACTAGAGAGGGAGGCAAAGGATTGCTTGGTTACCATAACTAAAACCCAAATTATAACTCTTCAGTTCCCAACGAACCTATTCCGTTGCCAATGGAATAAGGTTTCCTAATCTGAAAACTTGGCTGTCGAGAAATTGGCCGAGTTCTGTTGCCAACGGAACTGTTCCATTGGCAACGGAACTTCCGTTGGCAACAGAACTGTTCTGTTGCCAACGGAACTATGCAGATTTTTGCACAATCACTCATATCAATCATCCAATGATCGATTATTTCCTTCACCTATTTAAACATCATATGTATAACTATTTAAGAGCATTTCTATCCCGTCTAGACGTTGTTCTATATTTGTCCATGTAGGTTCCATTTAACGCTGGCAATGATTTTCCAAATATCGTAAGTCATAAGTAACCTCTAGACTGGTGTCATGACTACCTATGTTAAATGAAATGATCAGCGATCATAAATCTATCTGAATAGATATTTGATTATTCCTTTTGTTCTACGATATACGTCTTGATCATAAGGCACGGTAATATGTCATCCTTGAGTTTGATCAAAGTCTCTGTCCTGATCGAGAATTAGACTGAATAAATACAAAATGATATTAACAACACATGTAATCATAATATATATTATTTTATCACTAACAATATATATTTTAAATCATAATACTATGTTTTCCCACACATTTGACTAAAAGTTTGATGCCACAAAAGATTCTAAAGATAAAAACGATTCAGCTAAAGTAAAACCGGGATGACACAAGGGTTCTATTTGTCCCACCAAGCGAATTACACAAAGATAGGTGGGGAGTATCTCTATACATATACATATACATATACATATACATATACATATATACATATATGTATATATATATATATATATCTATATCTATATATATATATGTATGTATACAAATTTATATATATATATATGGGAAGGGATATATTGATCCCAAATTATCACACCTCACTTTTACCCCACTTGATGGACGGCTCGGATTGAGGCGCTGAGATGAAATCTTGATGATGCGCTTGACTTGAGAAAATCTCCGTCTCGACTCTCCGTTACCTTCCCTCACTCCCTCTCTCTCTCTCTCTGCGATCTCTTCTCTTTCACTTCTGACTTGGACAATAACCTAACTTCTGGAAGCTCTCATCCCTCGACGAAGGTTCTTCTTCACTTGATCCGACGAAGCTTCTTCTTCACTGAATCCCTTATTTCTATCTCGCTCTCTCAGGATGCTCTCTGTACTTGATACTTGAGCTATAGCTCCGATTCGACGAAGCAAACATGAGGGAGCAACTCGCCAGATCTTCTAAGGGAGGATCTGGACAGATACTTCAACGAGGAAGATTGTATACATCTTGGGTGGACTGGACTGAAAGAGGCGCCAACAGATCACCCCAACACCCGCTGCCTCAAGGTGAGTACATGTTAATCTTCAAATTGATACTGAATTAGGTCTTAATTTTAGGAATTGTTCACAATTACGGCATGCATTTGCTATGAATTAGGGCTTTTTGATTTTAGCGCCTAATTAGGGCATGTTGATTTTAGGGCTGAATTGGTGTATATTTTAGGGCTGAATTATTCTTAATTAGAGCTCAATTAGGTGTTAGTAAGACTCTTGAAGAAATCCTTTTTTATGCACAAACTGGAAAATCATACGCCATCATCACTGTTATAAAAACATACAACGATAGCACCCATATTTTTCTGAACTTAGGTTATTTTTTTTATCATAGAGATAGAAAGAGAAAGAGGAGACGGCTGGAAATAAAGGGGAAATGAGGCTCCGTTTCATCACTTATGTTGCACGAATCATGGCGCAAATCCAAGGGTACAAAATTGTAAGCAAATATTGAGCTTTGCTTACGTATGGTTTCTTTTGCTCAATTGGGGTTCAATTGTAATCATAGCTGAATTTGATCTTAATTGAAGGAATTATGGCTGAATTAGGGTTCTTTTTTTATCATATCTGATTTTGCTCTTAGTTGGAGGAATTCGGGTGGGGTCGATTGTGATTGGTATTTTATTAGGATTGTTTGAGGATAATCTGGATTTTTGGGCTTAATTGTGGATAATTGACTGTTAAGGTTTAATTGGTTGAATTATGGTTTCTTTTTGGGTCTGAAAAGTAATAGTAATTACATCTTAAAAAGATATATTTATGATTATTTTCTTAATTGGGAATCCTATATTGAGTTAGTTATGATCAATGTGCATTCCTTGCTAAAATATTTTTGTAGGCTGATAGAATTGAGTTTTTTAAAGCACAGGCTAGCCTGGAACTTTTGCAGGGCGGATGCAATAAATGAATGTCATGATTCTCTGTCAATGCAATGAGCTTTGTAGAAGGTGAATGCAATAATGCATCGTGTAAATGAATTGAATTCGGTGTAATGAATGTTTGGTTTTAAATGATATTTGTTAATTTTTCTAGTGTGTTATCTTATGATATTGTTTATTATGTTGTTTGTGTGTAATGTGATTTTTACTTCTTTTAATATTTCAATTGGCTATTTCATAAATTTTATAGATACAATGTCAAATTCATTCTATTGTCTATTTTAATGTTCTCTTATGTGTGTAATGTCAAATTCATGTTTGTTTCGCATAATCCCAAAATCAATTAAAGATGCATTAAATATACTCAATCTAAACGAAGTAAACATACACCTGATGAAAATAAATAGAAGATATATCCATATATTCAAATAATATATATCCATATCAAAATAAACATCCCTAACTTCAGCTGTAAAGAAAAACAGATAATCCCAAACCTAATCATAACAATCATAAAAATTCTACATCATTTCACTGCATATGATATAGCATGCCATCACAAAATCATTTGTTGCTTCAAATTATTCTGGGCGTCAATGTGATGCAAAACGTGATTCATTCCCTCAGGTTTTCCTTTATTTCATGAAACATAAACTACATAACCTTGTTTCAGTCATCCCAGCTTTGACCACCCGCCATATTTTTAGCGATACAACCTGAAATTACCAAGACAAATATTTAACCAATAGAAAATAAATGCTATAAACCTGCTATGATTAAAAAAAATCAAGAAGCTTCGGTTTTAGAGGGACATAAAAACAAGATACTTACATCTTATACAATTCATTTTACACTGAAGCTTACATACAATTCATTGGACTTAAAAAAAAAGAAACATGATTTTTTTCTTTTTTATTAAAAAATAATATGAAATGAGGTAAAAAGAAATTACCTGGGCCTTGATGTTGTGGCCTAGATAATTCTGTCAATGCTTGTCTGCCTTCACATTCCCATTTGAACTCTATTATTTAGGAAAAAAAAGAAAAAAAGGAAAAAAATTAGATATATATACTCTCTTATCATTTTAGAGGCAAACTTTGCATTTGTTATTGAATTATTCAAGTTTTCATGTTTTTCAGACAATATATTTAGCCCTAATCAACCTTTACTAATCAAAGTTCATGCATTTTTCTTAGTATAGAAAATTCTCTTCTAATCTACATATAAATCACCTAATCAAACTCTATAAATAAGTAAACATTAACTTATGTACATATAATTAGCCCTAATTCAGCCGATTAAGACCTAACCAGTTAGTTAAGACCAAAATCAGCCCTAATTCCAACAATTAAGACCTAAATTAAACTCAATAAACCAAAATTACACCTAATTCAACTGTTATTTCACCAAGACATAAATCAGCTGCAACTTGAAGAAATTACAACTCATTCATCAGTAAATAAAACCCAATTTGAAGAAATTAAAATAAAGTCAGCACTAAATCACCCCAAATAAACCATAAAATAGAACAGTAAAACATA